>JALPQD010000410.1:1370906-1878406 GCA_023101885.1 Typhlomys cinereus | reverse complement strand
GGAACCAGCTGTACAAAGCTGTCCTCTGACTTCCACACACACGCGTGTGACACACACTCTAATGAGAATGAATAATTAAAAAAAAAAAAAAGAGGCTAGAGAGATGGCTCAGGGTCTAAAGCCTTTGCCTTATAAGCAAAAGGACCTAAGTTTGGGTCTCCAGATCCCTGAAAATTCTGGGTGGATATGGCCCTGGCCTGTTACTCCAGCCCTGGGAGAGAGAGCCTGGGAAACCTTAGAGCAAAACAATGAGGGGGTAGAGCAATCCAGGATGATTGCCTCTGTCACCCTTGGGCCTCTGCAGGTGTACACACATGCACACATGCATGCACTCGTGTCAGAGAGACAGAGCATGCGTGGGAAAAAAAAATTAAAAAAGAACTTACCTTAGAGGACAGAATCACTGGGCCTTACAAACCATTGCAGCTAAACAAGAGAGAAGGCTGACCGTTTAGTTTTCCCACATTCATTCAAAGATCTCTACCATGAAAAAAGGTACTTCTACCTCTCCTCACAGATCTAGTGCAGTGGGGTCTTCGGTTTCAGAAGAGATGAGCAGAGTGGGTCCTACCTCTCCTGCCCGCGTGAATCGGTCCTCTGGACAGAAGACGACCTCAGGATCATCTTACAACTTCCACGTGATCGGGAACGCAGCACGTCGGGACCCTGCAGGAGCTCGGATGACGCATGATCCGCTTAGCTGGGTATCTACCACCTTCCCAACCCTGCATCCACCCCTCCAGGAGCTCAGTGTGGACAGTTCGGAAATGTGAATCTTAGAGGTGTTTTATTTTTTTGTACGTCTAATTTATAAACTGTTGCTGGGAAATCCAGCGATGCCTGGATTTTTTTATATTTTATTTGGCATTATCCCATGTGTGGGTGCGAGTGTGTATCTAGTATTGTGATAAAGTTATTTTCCAGCTTCAGGGATCCCCCTTTCTTGTCCTAAAATTCATCCGATCCTGTCCTCTTGATGCGCCCCGATGGCCTATCTCTGATTCTGAGGGTCACACGCATTCTCTCCACCACCACTACTTCTCCACTGTGGGTAGCACTAACACCAGAAGTGGAGGCTGGACTGAGCACCTAGTACCCATCTCTCCCTTCCAGACTTTGAGTCTGTGACACATTTCTGTCACAAAGGAACTCTGCTCCCTGAAACTCAGGCCCCTGGGTTGTGTCCTCTGTGCCATCTTTGCTCCTGCAGTGACACCAGGCAGCTTGTGTGCATGACGTCACGTCCTCTGCTCAGAGTGAGGTCAGGGAGGGGGAGACCCTTGGCCTCGTCCTGGCTGCATCTCAGCTGCTCTCGGGGGCATCTTTGTCTCCTCTCCCCTCGCTTTCTGTGTTACCCAGGGATGTGCTCCTCAGCTTTTGCTCCTGACTCCCATATGCAGTCATTTTGCCCCATCCCTCTTTTCCTATACAGGCTTTGAAGCATTATATTCTTATGCAACTGCTATCATGTTTATGATTAAGATTTAGAATTATTTCATCACTTCCTTCCCTCGCCTATGTAAATGTGACCTGTTAAGTTCAGTTCTTCTAAACTTCTGTGCCACTGTCTGACAGGCTATAAATTCCCTTAGTCGCTAATGGAAAAAGTGCTCATCTTGAGTAGTGTGTGCAGCTCTTTCCTGAATGAACACCAGGTTCCCTTCCTAACTGGCAGCTTGCATTATAAAAGGACCTCAGAAACTTATGGATTCCAGACATAAAGGGGTATCTGTGGTTTGCCCGCTGATTGGTATTACAACAGGAAGTTTGGTAGCAGTTGATCCTGGCCTGAAGATTCGTCTTGCCAGATTGGCACCTCTGCCTTAAGACCTGAATGTAGATTTGGTTTCAGTACTTGGAGGTCTGCTTGGCCTTGGTGGGGGCAATGAAGAGGTTGCCCCAGGAGTTCAGAGTTGATGTCAAATTCATTTCTAGAAATTTACTTGGGTGAAAGGGCCTAGCCTCGGTGATGGTTTGTTTTATAGACCTCCTAGTGTATCATAGACAGATCTGCCAAGTGGGTGGTGGTCCTGTGGCCTAGTTGAGTTTCCCAGGCACAGTGTGTCCTCTGCTATGGTGAAGCATTCTGGGAGGCCAGCCAGGGTAGGAAGGAGTCATTTCAAAGATGCTCATTCAAGTCCTGCTTGGGTGGCATTGTTTTGGGCAGAGGCCTATGTTTATGCAGGGTAAGAGGAAGCCAGAGAGACCAGTGATTTTCTCCCAAATTGGTGTTTGGGGAAATAGCAATGTAACTTCTCCTTACAAGAAGCCTGAATCTCTTCCTTGATAAACTCCAGACTTGCTTCTTCTCGGGGCTAGGAAAGAACAGCAGCGGAGGGATGGAGGAAGTGCCATCTGACCAGTGTGGATGCTGGCCTTCTGTCAAATGCCTCCTTCAACTTCCTCCCTCTTGCGAAAGCCACCCACTCAGACACCCAAGACAGGAAGTGCTGACCATGGGCTGCCCAGCAAAGCCAACATGACCACTGCTTAGACGCAATCATGCCTTCTTCCTTCTTCTTAGCCTCTTTCCTTCTTTTACATCCCCCACCCTTTCGCCCTCATTACCAGCGTCTCAAACAAACATGTGGTGTGGTGATTCCCACTAACCCCAGGAATGTGAATTGCTTTCCACGTTGCCTGTATGAGAGGGGAGCCTGCTGATCTGTTGTCAGAAAGCACTATTTAAAATGTGGATGTTATGGAGCAAATAAATGCTGGGTACAGGAATATGCTCGTGTGCTGTCCTCATGCGTCTTGCTGTCAAGGGTGTTTTAGTTCCCCTTGTGGAGAAAGGCGAGTGGATGGGAAATAGGAGGGTCAGTTTCTGAGAATGGAGGGCAGGTGTGCTTCCAGAGAGGAGACTCTGCCCTAGTCAAATCACAGAAGCCCCTCTCCCGAGTCTGTACTGGGAAGTTGGGAGACAACTCTAGATGGGAACCTGACCCCCTAAGTTGCACACTACCCTCCTAAGGGCTTTAAGGGTGATAGTTAATCAGTATGTTATCGCCCTCAGCTGCGTGGATACAGGGTGCTAGTAGGCAAGTGTGGAGCACACCTTCCAGTGTGGGATCGCCAGAAATATTCCAGTGTATCATGGAATAGTATGCATGGATAAACTGCTGTTAATCTGCTCATCTGCCTTTCTCTCTTCTTCAGACATGGCCAGATTTATCAGACCGGTAAAGTCAGGAACTCTAATTGACTTGTGTTTTTATCTCCATCATCGGGGCCAGAACCTGGCAATAAGCCTCAGGAAAGAGGAGGATTGGGGGGTGCATGGAATACGGGGTGAGAGGAGAGGTAGATGGAACGACTGTGTGAGGGGCTGTGGAAATGCCCCTCTCGAGGTGCGTCGCATCTTACTCTTAGCACGCAAAACCACACACTAGAGACACTTGGGCTTAAGCAGATGTTGATGATAAGCAAACACATAAGTTAGGGTTCAGCCTGCTCCCTAAACCCACTTAACTCCTAACACGGCTTTTCTTCTATGGATGACCCAACCACTTCTTTTAACTCTTGGCTGGTGTCTTGTTGAAATCCCTTATCTTGTAACACTGAGTAAAAGTCAACACCTTTGGGGACGGGGAACAGTGGCCGCTGGCTGAGGGTGGACCAAGCAGGTCAGCTGCGGAATGAGGCGGCGGCAGTGACGCACGGTGACGGTTTTACTCTGCATGCACTTGAACTCCAGCGCCATCCTGGTGTTTGTGTTGAAGGTTGGTGACGGCCGACGCCATGCAGCAGGTGAAGGAAACCCAGGCCCTGCTGGGGGGGACACAAAGAGAGACAGTAAGGGTCTGACTCGCCATCCTTCCCGCTGTGCACCAGGACAGGTGACATCAGCAGTCATCCTGGATCGCTCTACCTTCTCGCTTTGCTTTGGCATTTCCCAGGTTCTGCCTTCTGGGTCCAGAAGTGCAGGCCGCCACCATTTTTGCCTGGCATTTTTATGTGGGATCCAGGATTCAAAACTCAGGCTCTTTTGCTCATAAGGCAAAGGCTTAAAAACCCTGGAGCCATGCCTGGTTAGTGGCTTCTGAGGACTTAGTGGCATAGTTTACCTCCTTCTACCATATTTCAGGTAAAAAATTAGGCAAGAGAACGTATGTTCTACCTTGGTAAGGGGTGTTCTAGACCTTTGTAGTAAAGAGAATGACTCAGGCAGATTGAAGTTAGATGAAGGGGTTTATTTAGTGTATTTGATTTCACTGAATTAGTTTGTGGTTAATGCCATGCTTGTGCATGTATGTATGTGTGTGTGTGTGTGTGTGTGTGTGTGTGTATGTGTTACTGGACACCTTTTTCCAAAGCTACAGTTACTCTTGTAACCTTTTAAGATCTCATAGACTTACATGGTAGGTACAGCCTAACATTCTGTCCACCCCGTCACTCATCACAATACACAACTTTGCCAGAGTTTCCTTTCCCCAGGGAATAAGCGTACCTCGTCTACCTTCCTTTGATTGGAACTTAGCAGTCTTTGGGTCCCCAGAACTAAGCCTTTGAGAATCATTCAAGAAAACACTTCCAAAAAACCTGAAGGTGTTATGCACAGCAGTGGTGGAATTTGCTTCTTCTGACCACTGTGGTTCTTGGCACAAGGTAGTTTATAATGGAAGCTGAACATGAACAGAAGCTGGGTGGATTCAAGCAAGAAAAAAGGACCCCAGGGAATGCTATCAAACACATTCCTAAAGACTCAGCCAGCCAAACCTCCGGATCTGCCTCCTCCTGGGAATCGCAGGGAGCAGGAAGGTTGCTGGGGTTGGGAGAGATGTCATGAGGCTAAACGCTAGGTAAGCCAAGCCACGGGCCCTACTGCATGTTCTTGTGGCCTCTTATTGACAGTAAGTCAGGGCGACACTTCTGCTGGGATTGTTAGTCAGCTCCATAGCTGTGGCCAAGAAACCTGAAGATAGACAGTGAGGACTGGCAGGTGGTCAGGAAGATGAACCGAACCCATGTGGAGTCTGGTGGAGTGGACTGAGCAGTGCTAAACCAAAGAGAAGATGCTGCTCTGGGGCGAACGATGCTTCTGGCCTTGAAAGCCAAAGGACCTGAGTTCAGATCCCCAGATAACATCTAAAAATGCAGGGCAGATATGGTGGCTCACCTGACAGTCTAGTTCTGGGAGGCAGAGCCTGGGAACCCCTAAAGCAAGCTGATTAGACAGACAAGCCCTAATGGTGTGCTCTGGGTTTAATTAGAGACCCAGGCTCAGAGCAGTAAGGCGGAAGAGTGGATAGAGGATGATTGCTGATGTCACCTTTGGGCCTCCAGAGGTATACGCATGCAAATGCATTTATGTCCGTACACCTAACCACAGGCATCCACCCACATGCCAACATGCGCATATACATGCGTGCATGTATGAAAAGAAGATTCTGTAAAGGGATAGGATTGGGCATGCGTGGGCCTCCACAGTGCCTGCATCAAGTCGGCAGTGTGAGCCCAGCATGAATAGTGGTGTTCATGCCCTCAACACTCATCTCAGATAGTCCAGGCTGGCAGCTTGGCAGTGAGAGATGCCTGCTCCTCAAGGAGAAAGCAGAGAGACTTAAACAGACAACATTCCACTGGACTGTGTTGACGGGTGGCACAAATTTGTAAACCCAGCACTTGGGAGGCAGATGGAGGCGAGAGGATCATGAGTTCAGATCCAGTTTCCACTGTATAGCAAGTCTGAGGCCAGCCTGACTATGTGAGACCAATTTCAATAAGTTAAATAATAAATAAACCATGGACTCTAAAGAAACCTGAAAACTTAATCTCTTCAAAGCTACCCAGAGTTAGGAAAAAGTTCCTCTTGGAATAAGGGAGTCTATGATGGATGGAAGAAATTTCAATTGAAGATCAGGAACTGAACTGAAGGAATGTGATCTAAATTTCAAAGCTTCAACTTCTCTAATACTTTTTCTAATATCTTGATTCATAAAATAGAGACGAGGCAGCAGTTTTCACCAGTCACATAGGCCTTTTCTCAAGCACAGCATACATATCAGCAAAGATGTAATTGTTGCAGCTGGTAAGCAGAAAAAGTGGAGCTGACCGTATCCCTAACTGTGATAGTAATTCTGGGTGTCAACTTGACTACACCTGGCATTAACGAAGATCAGCTGTCAGACCACCTGAGGAGATTATCCAGATCAATACATTTACAGTGCAAAGACCAGCCTTAGATCTTATTGGAACCTCCCAGTAGCGGACCAGATAAAAGGAACCATAGAACAGAAGACTTTGAAGAGAGACTCTCCACTTCTTGAACTCCCCGGGGTGTCTGTAGTGACGTAGCCTAACTCCAGCTTCAGCCACCAGCCATGTCACCTCCACCATGAAAGACTGTTTCTCCCCTCTGGAACTGTAAACTGAATAAACCCTTTCTCCTTTAAGTTGTTTGACTTTGGATGCTCTCTCTTAGCAACAGTTAAGAGTAACTATTACACTGACAAAGCAGGCTAGAAGAATGCTCTTGCACTCCTCCGAAGGCAGGGAGAGAACGGGTGCACCCGGATACAGACCCATGGCTGGCGGGAGACAAAGAGGAGGAGGAGAAGGAAGACCTGGGGTGCTGCATTCGGCTGACAGCAGAGAATCCAGTGTAGATTGGCTGAAGCTGGGCTATGAAGTTATCAGATGAGAAACACTCATTCCTAGAAGCTCTGGTCATAATTCCAAGTGTGTGGTCTGGACCCGACTTGGCAGTTGCTTATATAAGGCTCCTAAATACATCATGTAGGCTGCCATCCCCACAAGGCATATGGAGGAGACAAGAAGGCAGAATCCCCGGAGAAGGTTGGTGTAGCTGCCTATCTCTTGGCATCAGGTTCGGTCTACGGCAGAGCACCCATTGGCACCATAATTCCCAGGAAACTAATCTACAATAGGGGTGTCTAATTGAATACCTATCTTTTAAAATCTTTTATTTATTGATTGATTGATTGATTGATTTATTGATTGATTGATTGTGTGTATCAGAGGGCACTGTATGTCCCTATGGAGGATCAAGGTTGACTTGGGGAATCATCCTGGATGGCTTCTGCCTCCTTCTTGCTTCACTCTGGGATTTCCCAGGCTCTGCCCACCAAGGCCGGAAATGCAGGCCTCTGCCATTTCTGCCTGGCATTTTTTACATGGGACCTAGGATCTGAACTCAGGACCTTCTCCTTGTGAGACAGTCTTACCCCCTGAGCCACTTCTCCAGCCCTTGAATGCCTATCTTTGCAATGGTTAACTACACCTTTAGGAGAGTGGAGCTGTGACAAAAATCTCCGGGGCTCAGCATTGCCCTCAAGAGTTGCTGCTTGCTTTGACTTTTTCCCATCCCTTTAATCTTCCTCTCGTGTACGTACTTCTCATATTGATCCTCAGACACAGTGTGAGATCGCTGTTATGTATGTCCTGACTGGCAAGGAAACCCAGCTAGAGGTTCTGCATATTGAGGAAGCTTTCAAGGTAAGGAACTTAGAGATATGGTCTGACCTACAAGTTCACATCTATTTCAGTATGAAATGAAGGATCCTTCACAGAATCTTCTACCTTTGGTCTTTATACAGATCCTGTAGCTGGTGCTTCAGATGTTTTGAATACGGGTCGTCTCCCACAGACTCATGTGTTTGCATCTTTAGTAGTTAATGACGCCTTTAGGAGGCGCAGCCTTGCTAGAGGAAAGCACATCATAGAGGGCGGGCCTTCAGGTTTTGGTAGCCCCGCCCTGCTTCCACTAGTAGTCTGCAGTCGGTTGATGGTTTTGCTCCTTCCTTCTCCATCATGATGTCTGTAGTGACCTAAGCTGCCTCCAGTTTCTAGCTGGCCATGCTTCTACTATGGGATTCCTACCTTAATAGATGTGTTATCTCCCTTCTGGAACTGTAAGCCAACTAGATCTGCTTTTTCTCTTTAGTTGTATTTGAGTGTTGTCTCAGTAGAGAGATTAACTGTGACGTGGTGTGACGTGGGTAGTCTGTGATCTCAGCACTCAGAAGACTTGGCAGAGGATCATGAATTCAAGTCCAGCCTGGGCTACAGAGTGAGTTCCAGACCAGCCAAGGAACTACATCAGATCTTTTCTCAAAAAAGAAAACAGGCACTGGAGAGATGGCTTTTGCTGCACAAGTACGATGACCAAAGTTCAGATCCCCAGAACCCTGTAATCTCAGTAAAAGAGAGAATTCCCGGCAAGATAACTAGTTAGCCTAGCCAATTGGCAAGCTCTGGATTCAAATGAGAGGCCTTGCCTTAATGGTAAAGTGGAGAATGACCAAGGATGGCACTGCTGTCAACTGTGGGCCTGTATATGCATGCACACGTAAATACTCATGTACTCTCTACCATGTGTGTTCTGTGCATGCAAATGTGCACATAAGTACTTATATACATATGCAAGAAAAAACCCCAAACAAAATGAAGCAGTCTAAGGAGACCCCGACGACAGAGCACCCCCTCTCGTCCATGGTCACTCACTTGATGGGATGGAGGAGATGGCCACAAGCCGTCGAGCTCAAGCCTACAGCCATGGCTCCCTGTGAGCAGCAGGAGGAAGGTGATGAATTGAAGTACGATGCAGGTGATCTGGGCTCCCAGTGATGACCCGAGGGTCTCTGCAAAGAAGCCACAGGACAAAGAGCGCCCCCAGACAGTTAATACCACCAGCTGCGACCACCCAGTGCCCTCTGGAAGTGAGAAGCCCGAAGGACAGAGGGGAGAAAGCAAGGCTGAACAGTGGCCTCAGCATGTAAGTGTGACGGCCGTGGACGCTTGGGGACGCTTGCAAGGAGCTCCGGGAGAAAGAGCAGCCCGTTGACATAAACCCTGCAGGACGCAACTTTGCTAATGGTTGTTTTTGTCAGAAACCACTGGGTGTGTTGGTGCCTCCCTGAGATCCCAGCATGAGGGAGGTAGTCAAAGAGGATAGGAGTTGAAGAGCAGCCTTGACTACATAGGGGAATTTAAAAATCTGTGTGTGTGTGTACAAGAGGGCACCTGAGTGTGTTCTCTTGTGGTCTAAGGAATCATCCTAGATTGTTTCTATCTTCTTACTGCTTTGACTTGGGATTTCCCAGGCTCTGCCTTCCAGGACCAGAATTACATAGACACCATATCCACCTGGCATTTGTATGTGGGATCTGGGGATCCGAACTCAGGTCCTTTTGCTCGTAAAGCAAAGGCTTTAACCCCTGAGCCATCAACCCAACTTTATATATGGGAATTTAAGGCTAGCTGGCCTTGCTCTGGGAGAAGACCCTGTCTTAAAAAAAAGAAAAAAAAAAAAAAAAACCACTCACAAAAGGAGAACTACAAGTTTTCCAGTTGTTTTCTTGGCAACAAGAGCCTGGTTAGAGTGGATGGTTTTGTGTCAGTGGACTTGAGTTATCCTCACCCTCCCTCCCCTGCCTTGTGTCCCTCTCACAGCACTGGCAACACTGCTGCCCTGTGGGGGTCGCATGAGGTCAGAGTGAAGTTTAGACAGAGAGGCCCCCAGTCAGCGGTCACTAAATCCTTCCTGAACACATACTCGACACGGGTCTCAAGGGGAGCTGGGGGAGGAGAGTCTTCTCTATCAACCGCTCCCCTCTAAATCGGAGAGCGGGGTGACATGCGCCTTGCAACGGGGTAGATTCCAGTAGTCCTTTCTCATCTCTCTCGGCTGGTGGTGTGAGTTCATAGAGACTTCGCCGTTTCTCCCCTGAAATGACAAGGGACCACGTCATGGTAAGGTTTCCCTTAGGTATCAGGATATGGGCTTCCCATCCACACCCAGCCTTTTGCCCTGATGGTCTGCCGAGCATGCGGGAGGCATCCAGTGCATGTCCTGTTTTGGAAGCAGAGAGAATGTCAGATTCTGCTCTCCTGCTTTCTCATTGTAAAAACGATGCTTTCCAAGCACGCCCATGCAGGTCCATGCTTCTGTGTCCCGGCTGGTGTTAACACATCCCTTAGCCCTGAGCTAAATATCACAGTTAAAGACAGACACGGACACACACACACACACACACACACACACACACACACACACACACGTACGTTTATTTTTCTTCCATCTCCTTTTTCTCCCAATTTGGGATAAGTAGCCATCTCAACTCTAATGCACCATCCTGAGCATTAGAAAGCATCTCACCATCAAGTACTACCCTTCAGTGCCCTAAGGTGACTGTTGGATGGTCCAAACAGGGAGGAAGGAGCAGAGGAGGCAGCAATTGGTATCTTTGGTGCCATCCTTTCTGCCCGGAGGAATCCATGTTGCCCAGTGTGTGTGGACACAGTGTTTGGGGTCAGCGTGTCTGGAGCTCCTCTAGGGCTGGATCATGCACCCCCTTCTGGATGTCAGCTTTCCTAACATCGTACAACATACACACTTGTGCACTACACACATGCTACAGTCACACATACATTCCTTATTATCTATATGTATCCATTTACTACTTTACTTTGCAGTCCTGGAGCTCCAGTCCGGGGCGTCACACACTTGTTCACTAACTTGTTAAAATCACCAAGATTTTCAGCCCTTGGTTTTTGGAGATGGTGTCTCCCTAGGGTGCTTTTGAGTTGGCCATGTGGCTCAGGTGACCTCCAGGGTGCCACTACAGCTCCCCCTTCCCCTCTCAGCTGCAACACTAATCCTTAGCCAGGAAGGGAGAGGCTAGAGCGGGAAAAGCTAAGGTTTCCACAAACGAAGCTATTCATGTGAAGTCAGTTGGGCAAAGCAAAGGCTGTCTCCGCAGCATGTCTCTCCTTGTTTTGTTTTTAAATAGCAGCTGCAGGTCACTAGCCTGGAAGTCTAGTGGGAAGGTTTAAGTGAAAGTGGCAAGTTTAATGCCATTTGAAACCCATAGGTTTCCTAAAAGGGGGGGGGAGGTGAAGCGAAGTTTGGGCATGAGAATCTAAGGAAAGACCCTCCATGCCACTCGGCCTTTTCTTGGCCTCTGCGGGATGTCTCTGAATGCATGATTTCCTTGTCCCAGCCTGGGATGATGACATATACAAAGAGGCTGAGGCAGGAGGATTGCTGCAAGTTCCAGATCAGCCTGGACTACAAAGAGATTTATCTCAAAGTAAAGCAACACAACACAGCAAACACGACGATTAGACCAAATCACGCCGGTGAGGCCGGGCTGGGCAGCCGGCGCGGGGTGCTCACCTGGCTCTTCCATGGTTTCCTCACGGGGTAGCCACAGGCGAGTGCGGACGACAAAGAAGGTGAAGGGTTCATGCCCAGTCTCCCAGCTGTGTTGTACCACCTCCTGGGCTGGTGCGTTGGTGAGGCCGCCATCCAAGGGCATCGGCATGTCAAAGCATTTGGCTGCCAGACCTTGCCGAACAGGGGCTGGGGCACCTTCTGTGCGCCCACAACCCGCTGGCTCCTGAGCAGGGGTGCTGTGGAGAGGCCGAGTGATAGCAGGCTGAGGACGGGAGGAAGGACGGTGCGTTGCTCAGAGCAGCCCTTCGGGAGTTCCATCTGAAACACACAAGCACAGGAGGAGGGGATGGGGCTGGAGAGAGGCCTTCAGGGTCCTTCGTGGTAGGCACGCGTCCCTTGGACCCTGACTGACACTACCAGCCTTGGTGTTTTCTCCAGGGCTTGCATGGCAATTAAAAAGTGTGTGTGTGTGAGTGAGTAGTGTGTGTGTGTACATCAGAGAACACTGTGTGTGCTTGTGGAGACCCAAGGGTGACTTTAGGAATCACCCTGGATTGCTGCTACCTCCTATTTGCTTTGCTTTGCTCTGGAGTTTCCCAGGCTTGGTCTTCCAAAGCCGGAAGTACAAGCTGCCACCATTTCTGCCTGGCATTTTTTATGTGGGATCTGGAATTCAAATTCAGGACCTTCTGCTTTCTTTTTTTAAATTATTATTTATTCAATTGTGCGCGTGTATGTGTGTATGTGTGTATGTATGTGTGTGTGTGTAGAACCAGGACGAATTCGGGAGCCACCATGGACGCCTCCACCTCCTCCTTGTTTACTCTGCCCCGGGATTCACAGGCTCCGCCCTACCAGGACCAGAAACGCAGGCCGCCCTGGCTTCCACCTGGCATCTATACGTGGGGTCTAGGATCCGAACTCAGGACCTTCCGCCTGCAAGGCAGAAACTTAACCCCTGAGCCACCTCTCCAGCTCCAGGACCTTCTGCTTTCAAGGCAGAGGTTTAACTCCTGCGCCCTCTCTCTGGCCCATATTTGTCATATTTTTGCCAGTCCATATTTGTGCAATTAGCTTAACCAATCAAAAGTAGGCTCCTCCTCTCTGGAGTGAATGTTGGAATGAATCTGTATTTCTAGCCAAAGCTGTCTTTTCTGTAACCCAGCCTACACGTATAACATATAACCTATAATATATAACATATATACATGCATTTTTATATATATGCATTTATATCCCAAGTACCCTTTATTCCTTGTGACACAACTCTGCTTTGGTAGAAGGAGCATACAAAGCAGAGGGTTCCAGTACAGCATTTTCATAAACACTGTGATCTTGTTGATCTTCATCTCCTACTCCCTACCCACCTGAACTCCCCCCTTCACTCCACCTTTCCCCCTATTCCCCCATTCTTCTGCTCCCCTTCTCCTCTCAACAGTCTTCCTTCTGCTTTCATTTCACATGTATTCCATTACTCTATTTTCTTGTCCTTCCCCCAGTATGGTCTCCCCCCTCCCATAATCACACATATATACATATTAAAATCTAAGTTTTGCATATGAGAGAAAACATGGATATCTGTTTTTCTCAGTCTGATTTATTTTGCTTAGCACAGTGATCTCTATTTCCATTCATTTCCCCCACAAATGTCATGACTTCGTTTTTCTCTTATAGCTGGATACAATTCCATATGACAATTATTCATCTGTTCACTGACATCTATAGTGGTTCCATTTCTTAGCTGCTGTGGATGCTGAGCATTAGACATGGATCTTTTCTAATTATTCTTTTATTCATTGCTTGAATAGGAACTGGACTAGCAGATAAAATACTGTCGCTGATAGTTCCGTACAAAGAGCAAACTATGATGATTCAGACAAGTCCAAACTCAGCGTTTAATTTTAACAGCTGATCCATCTTAATGGGTTTGGAAGTTTGTCTACATATCTGATGGTGACTCAATGTTCAATCCACTTCAGGTTATACATATTTATAGGCTCCAGGCCTCATAAGGAAGGGTTAATGAAACTCATACCAAGCAAGGCACACACAACTTGTGGCGTCCAGATGACAAGCAAGTGAGGGAAGAGGCGATTCAAGAAGAAAAAGATGAACTTTGTCCCAGAAAGTGTCCACTAAGGACAGGCATGAGGACCCCCACTCTAGAAATTTCTTTATTGTTTCTTCTCCTCCTTCCTCTTCCTCCTTTCCATCTATCTCCTCCTCTTCTTCCTTTTTCCTTCTCCCTTTTCTTCCTTCCTATACCTTCCTTTTTGTTCTTCTCCTCTTTCCTCTCCTCCTTTTCCTCCTTCCCCTCTTTTTTCCTCCCTTTTCCTTCCTCTTCCTTCCTTCTCATCCTCTACTTTCCTTCACTTCCTTCCCCTCCTCTTCCCATCTGCCTCTCGGTTTTACTGTAAAATGTCAGTCATACATTAAACATTTTTCTTTTTCCCCCTCAGACGAGTGAATAGCTCCCTGCTTTCTATCCTTGTCTCTCTCATGACACTTGCTATATTCCATTGCAATTGTTCCTCTGGGTTGGAAATTTCTCCAAGGCCCATCCATTCCAGAAATTCTGACCAAGGATCACATTCTTAGAAACTTTGGAAAACGTGCAGATTCCAGATCCCACCCTGAAATTCCATATTAGTTATGGACTCAGACCCAGGATTCATAATTTTAGAAAGCTCTTACTATACATTCAAGGAGTGACTGTGAGATGCCACCTGCTTGAGTCATTTTGGGCACACTGTTGACAAAATCCTCCACTTCCTGCCCGACGTGTCCTTCACTTCTGGTTTAGCTGGTACATATTTGTCATTTAAATTTTTCAAAATTTTTTTGCAAGTCTCTCTCTCTGTGTGTGTGTGTGTGTGTATCAGAAGGCGCTGTGTGTGCCTGTGGAGACCCAAGGGTGACTTTAGGAATCACCCCGGATTGCGCTACCTCCTATTTGCTTTGCTTTGCTCTGGAGTTTCCCAGACTTGGTCTTCCAAAGCCAGAAGTACAGGCCACCACCATTTCTGCCTGGCATTTTTTATGCGGGATTCGGAATTCGAATTCAGGACCTTCTGCTTTCAAGGCAGAGGTTTAACTCCTGAGGCCTCTCTTTGGCTCGTATTTGTCATATTTTGCCAGTCCATATTTGTGCAATTAGCTTAACCAATCAAAAGCAGGCTCCTCCTCCTCCGGAGTGAGTGTTGGAATGAATCTGCGTTTCTAGCCAAAGGTGTCTCTTCTTTAACCTATCCTACACTTTACTTCTCCCAGACAGAGGTCAGGATGCCAATAAGATATTTAGTATCCTAACTACCCTTCATTCCTTGTGACACAACTCTGCTTTGGTAGAAGGTCCCATCTCACTCTTGGCTAGAGCAGTGTTCTGGCAACACGATTTCTTCTCAACGCTGGGTGGCGCTGTCCCCTGTACTTTCTTCTTCCTCCCTAGAGGACGCCTTCCTTTTCCGTCTTTTGGCCTCCTCCTGGCGCACCCACCTACCATGTGTCAGTCTGATGGAATTCAGGGCTCCGAATGAGCTTTAGGGGCCTCTGGCCACTCCCTGGAGGACCTCTTTGCAGGATCATTTCCTCTAGCACATTTTTTTTTGTGTGTGTGGCCAGTTCCCAGTTCTCAGTGACTCAACAGACCCTCAAATACTTCCCCTGGGAGACATAACTCCACAGTATCAGAAAACACAGCTAGCCGATGTTTCCTGACGAGTCTTGGGCACATTTTTCTCTCCTTAATTGTATCCTCATTCTCTCTCCACCCCAGAACAGTGAGCAATTCTTTTCCCTTCTCGGGTGCGTACACCCTTCACATATTCGCAGACACTTCTCACAGCCCTCTTTGAGTCAGGGCTTGGCACAGACCTCTGTCTTTGGGTTTTATGGCTTCTGCTCATAAACCGCACCCCCGAAGCCTTAATAGTCTCAAGTTTGCCTTCTCCAGGGAAAAGGGGGTGGGGAGTGGCAGTCTTGAGCGTGTTACATGGAGAGCAGGGAAGGTGGATTTCTAGTGAAACTCATGAAACTCCAGCTGCCTGGTCCCCCACTTAATTGGGCTGCCACCAAAGAGCCTGTTCCCTAATTCAAACTTGCGATTTTGTGTTATTTTTCTTAAAGGTCTCCAAAATATTATTTCAATGCTCAATAAAGCCTGGATCCACCCACTCCCAGGCTGTGCTAGGCGAGGGGGCTTCAATGTAAGCTTGGTTGTTTGTGACCAATCTTGGGCTCGCCCTCTATTGGAGGGTCCTGGGACCCAATTCTTAATTTCCTCAAAAACTTAAGTTTCTCTGCCTGAGTAGAAAAAAAACACCCCCCCCCAAAAAAAACAAAACCATAGTCCAACATCCTTCTTCCTTTCATTGTGAGATTTGGGCATGTTAATTTTTTTTTCTTTCTTTTCCTTTCCTTTCCTTTCTTAGAACAGACGTGATTGCTGGCCAATGTAGTAAATACAATTAGGCTATGCTTAGAAGCCCAGGGCTCAGTATGGACACAAAGGTCCCACCTTTCCAAACGGTATTTAACTTTGGTATACTGGATGGTTAGGATTTCAAGGTGACTGCCACCAGGATATGTACATACCTCACCATTTATGACATCATAATGCCGAGGATTGAGACTAACTTATACTTGCTAAGGTCCTTAGCCACCTTCCCTGGAGTGTCCCAAACCAATTTTAATAGATACAAATAAAAAGAAAAGGTGGTCTCAGGGCATACATACTTTTTTTTTTTTGGTGTGTGTGTGTGTGCAAGAGGGCACTTGAGTATGTGTGCCTGTGGAGAGCCAAGGGTGACTTTGGGAGGCACCCTGGGTTGCTCCGCCTTCCAAGATCAGAAGTTCAGATCACTGCCATTTCTCCTGACCAACATTTTTTTTTTTTTAACATGGGATCTGGGATTTGAACTCAGGTCCTTTTGCTTCTGTCTCTCTAGCCCAGGGAGACATATACTTGGTGGACAGAAGTTCAATGTATTGAGCAGGTTGTAGATTACAGGTACTTAAAATGACAGGCAAGGAAGCGGAAACAAAAAACAGGTGTGTGATGCCATACTTCCCTAGTGTGGTGCCTGGGGCTAAGGGCTCTGCTGATTTTTCTCATGCCATTCTTCCTGACATCTTGTTTGCTCTCCTTGGCAAGAGTTTTTCTGTCCTCCTCTTGGGGGCCAGAATTCTGACCCCTGCCCCATTAACTAACTCCTCCCCTGTTGCTCAACAGACTAGAGGCCAAAGCGGGACTGAAATGTCTGGCTGTCACCAGCTGATCCAGTGGCTGTTCTCTGCTCCTCCAGGTCCAGCCAGGCGCGCCTTTCGTGTATCCCATATCTCCAGGTTTACTTATCTGTTACACGCCTTGGCCATGAAGTTGCTGGATGTCAACTGAATGGCCATGTTTTCATTCCATCGGTGATCCTTGGGGGTCTCACACTGTCTTTACATCTTTGACCAAACCAATGGGGTTTGTAATACCAACCAGGCTTGTGAGTCCCACTAGGAAGCCTTCGAGGGAACGCGAAGTGTGTACAGACAACCTAAAGCTGACATGTTCCCCAGCTCATAAACATAAGCACACTGGAGACTTCTATACAAGTGGACAAAGTTTTCACCAGACAGTTTCTCTGACAAAAATGTTTCCTTCCACCTGTGAGGACATTCCTGCTTCTCCACCAGCCAAGTTGGGAAAACAGCAATGATCTCATTGCCAGTATCACCTTTAGGTCACAGGGACCAGAGGACAGATGGGTGGCCCCAGAGATAGTGACAGATTGAAGGTGTCATGTCCTTTTCTGAGCTAGGTGAGTCCCTGCAGATTAGAGCCATTTCGGATAACGGGCTCAGGAACACTTTGATACTGATGACATTTTTTTTTAAAAAATTTCAACCGGCCAGTGTGTGACATTGAACAACCTTTACTCATGGAGGCCAGAGTTTTGTTGAGAGGACGTTTCCATCTCTGCCCCCCAGGGGGGAAAGAGAAGAGAAACCCCCCCTCCAGAAGACCCGTATTGCCTCTCATTCTCAGGGTCCTTGTAACCCCAAGGGCTCCGAAGGTGGTTTAGCCAATGCTAGGAACACTTCCGCTTATTCACTGGGAAGGACCCTAGGAAAACACTTGGGGCCTTTCTCTGGCCTTTCCCTTTCCGCTTTTTAATGGAATTGTTTGAGACCATTTCCAGGGGAGGAAGCTGCCTTTCTTCCACGCCCCAGGCGTGAATCAGACGGGGCAGCCACATCTGCACTTCCTGTGGGGCAATGGCTCACGCCGGGTCACAGCTCTGGGCTGGCTGGGGATTAGGGTGATGGGGTGTGACTTGGAGACTTCGGAACACAGAGGGGGTTCCTGGGCGTGGCTGCATCCTGCAGGACTGGGTCCCCTCCCCCCCAATCGCGTGCGCCCCTGTCCTTCCTTTCATCTGCGCGGGATGTCGTCCTCACCCCACCCCCGCTCTTTCCCGACTGACCCCCTCCTCCTTCCCGCCTGGTCTCCCCCCTCGTGAGTAACCCTCCCTTGCTGCATTTACTACGGCTCCTCGGTTGCCCAGCAGCGGGCGCGGTTGCCACGGCAACACACCAGGCGTGTTTTCAATTGTTTGCCGCGGCCCCGCCCTTGTGTGCCGGCTGCCAGGGACTCGCAGGTCGGGTGGGGCCCAGGATCCTGGCTGATTCTTCTTCCTGGGATGGGCTCTCCCAGGGCAGGGGCGAGGGAGCGCCCAGGGAAAAGAGGGGTTAAATTCCGCGCTGGGCGAAGTAGCTGACCCCAAAGTCAAGCATCTGTGAAACCAAGCATTCCTTCTCCTCTAAATGCGGAACCACTGGTCCCTTTCTGAAGGGTTAGCGTGTATCTGCCGCGTTTCGTAGAGCCGAGCTGAGAAGCGAGGCACGATCCCCCCTACCCCTGGGCTGAGGAGGGTAGCTCAGTTACCTACCTTCCTCCCCCGGGAGTTAGACGAGGGAAAGAGTCCTCTGCAGTTCTACTTTGAAGATCATAAGCGTTGGAAGGGTAGCTGAAATGAAGGGGAAATGATATAAACTGTCTGCAGGTCCCAGGCTAGACCCTTCACGAACCTCTCCCTCCATCCCGCACTCAAGAGTACAACCGAAGGGCCTAACTCAGAGCGAGACAAGGTGCACTCCATTTAAAGCCCCCATCCAGCCAGCATCTAACTCAGCTAGCCTGCTGTCCAGTAAGGGACCAAAGATACAGGGTAGCAGCTGGTCACATTGTGGAAACTGAAGGAGGCGAGAGTCCAAGTATACTGTCCCTTACGTCTCTCAGATTTATGTTACCAGACTCTCCCCATATTCCCAGTGTCTCGTCTAGAAAACCAGTGATAAAAAAAATAAATTACTCTGAGCTTTGACTGTCTTTTGCTATCCAATTTATAACTGCCTGGAAAGTTCTCCAATTTATGGTATATTCATTTGGGCTTCTTCTGAATTGGGGGAACTGAGTGAGCTGGCTTTCCCATCCCCCAAGTCTCTGTCAGGTTGTCTGGTCAATGTAATTACTGCTCTCTGTGCAGCTGTCAATGCGCTCACTAAGCTTTGTTCTCTCCCTAGTAAAGAAAGTACATTAGAGAAGGAGCAGCATTGAACTCCTAAGTAATCCCTTAAAGGTGAAAGTTCGTGGGCAAGCTGGTCATTCTGGGACGTGGCCCCTACCCCCAAATAAGACCAAGACTTTTGGGCTGTCTACCAGGGTATCTCTGGGGGTTTGGAAGAATCCCTGGAAACTCTCCCAGGTTCCCTGAGAACAGAAGAGAGTGGGCTTCCTCTTTCAAGTTTCAGTTCCCGACTGTCTTCTAATGGGATCCTGGGAAATCTTCACCAGGCTCCGTGTCTGTTCAATTCATTTCCTAAGGAAGCACACATCTTTCTGTTGGGTGCCCTCCATGTGGTTATCGCTAGGCCATTCATTAACAGGATCATACAGATGGAAGATAGAAGAGCTAAGCACTAAGTAGCCCCAGAGAACAGGAGGAAAAGAAAAAGTGGAAAAGAAAGAAGAATGGAAGAAAGGAAAAAAGAGGTCAAGATATGAGCTTACTAGATTGAAAATCAGGCTCAAGTAGCAAATTTCAATCCCTTTGAGTCACCCCAGTTAAATGTATCAGCAAGTGTTAAATGTATCAGCAAGTTCCTCACTGGGATCAGGTAAAATGGATACACTGTTACAAATTAAACACCAAGGGGTGGTGGTGAGATTTCAAAACTTGGTACCTACCTCCTGGGAGAGGAGTACATTTTGAGTCAGCCGAGAGGGATCACTCATTCACTGTGGAGTGTCAGGGGCGAAGGAGTTTCCCTCTGTTTCACGGGTCTTAGTTGTGTGGCCCAGGTGTGGAGCAAGAGGGCTGCACCAGGCCCCCTCTTGCCAGCAGAGGGGTGGTGTGTGGTGGACTGGACAGGATGGAGAAAATGTCCCTCAGCTTGGGTGGGATTGGGTGACTAGGGCTGTGCTTTGTGATGTCACAGTGGCAGGCAGGGCTCTCCCTGCAGCCCCGCCCACTCCCCCCAACCCAAGAAAGACCAAGATGGGGCAAAGGCACTTTGGGTATCTATCAACTGCCAGATGTCTACCCAGGACTCTCAATCAGTACATATTATACATAGGAATCATTTAGAGAGAATCTGGGGGAGATGGTGGTTAAATACTTGCGCACAAGCAAAAAAAAAAAAAACCTCCAAAAAACCCTGAGTTTGAATCTCCGGCATTCTTGTAAATAAGCTAGCAACGCAAGCCTGTAACCTAAGGGCTGAGGGGACAGAGGCAGGAGACTTGCTGATACTTGGTGACCAGCTGGCTTCACTGAATCATCGAGATCTGACTGAATAACACTGGAAAGTGACAGATAAAAGCACCCAGTGTGGATCTCTGTCTGCTAAGTATGTGCACATACACATGGCATCGTTCACGCCTAAATGCTACCACAAAGGTACACAAAGAATCACCCTGAGAGCTGGGCACAGACACCAACACGTTTACACATACATGCATGTGAACATACAGCCACACAGAGTGCATGTTCTGAAAGTTCCAACCAGACCACATTGCTGTCAAAGAGAGATACATCTGGAGCCACATAAATCTTCTAAACTTTGCTAAACTTTGCTTCTAAACAGCCACATTAAAAACAGTCACACAGTCACACAGCAACACATCAAAGGAATCTGACATAACGCTGTGGGTAAAGTAGACTATAACCCTCCCAAAAGGATCGAGTTGGGTTCAATGGAAAAAACACACAGCTTCTGTTTCAAATTAAAATTTGATTAAGATTAAGATGAAATAAAACGGCTCAGCTGCACCATCTACATTATAAGGGCCCGTCAATCGTGTGGCTGGCTAGTAATTACTGTAATGGACTACATATTCTAGATCATTCCTGAAAAGGTAAGGCACAGGAATTCCCATTCTAAAGGACCAGTGTCTGAAAACTTAGAAGATAGCCCTGATTTTTATTTATTTGTTTATGGTTGAGAGAAGCTTTCAGTCGTCTATGTCAATGCGGCTGGCCTTGGGATCTGGATCCTTCTATCTTCATCTCCCTAGTTCTGGGATTACAGGAGTTTCTACCATGTCTGGCTTTTTATGTTTTTGTTGTGAGACAGGATATAGTCCTGTCTCCTCCTTCCTTCCTTCTTTGCTTCCTTCCTTGCTTCCTTCCTTCTTTCTTTCCTTCCTTCCTTCTTTCCTCCTCCCTTCCTGTCTTCTTCCTTCCCTCCCTTCTTCCCTTCCTTTCCCAAACAAAACATAATAAAAGAATCCGAAATTACATAAAAAAGAGCATGACAGGTATTTAGGTTCATTTGAGTAAAAATGCACAGGATTAGCAAGGAAAACACTAAAAAGGAAGAGTCTTGAGGTAGGACCAGCCCTAAGAGAGGCTCCAGGCATCTGGAGTTACAAATGGCACTGATACATGGCCAGACAAACAGACCAGCGGAATAGAACAGAAGGCCAAGAAATGGGAAGGTCCAGCATATACTGAAAGTGATGCCTGTTATCTTTGAAGCAAAGACAGTTCAGGAGGAAGATTTGCTAAAGGAGAATCATTTTGCAACTAATGTATTAAGGATAGGTTTGGACACATCCCTTGGTAGATGCTAGATGCAGAGGGAAATTTGGTTGAAGAGAGGGTGTGGTCTTTCAGTTTCTCCCATGGATAACTTAGTAGTGTGAAAGAAGGAGTAACTCTATGGAAGAGAATTCAGGCAACACTGAAAACACATAGCAGCATGATTATCATCAATTGACTTCAGCTGTGGGGGGCAGGTAGATATTGGATATTTCTCCATGTGACATTCTAGATACAGCATCCCTTCTGTGGTTTCCAAGTAGAGACTGAACAACCAGAACTAAAACACAAGAACATATTGAATGAATGAATAAGTAATATTCTATTGTTTCAAAATTGCATTCATAGTCTTTAAAATGATCATAAACTTCCCCATTTGAGACTTCGATTCCTTACCTTAAGCCTTGACAAAGGCCCACTTCTTCCCAGCTGAATAGGGATATAGACCCTACTTCCAACAGTCTGGACCTGTTGGGGGGGACTTGAGAGGTCAGAGCTGAGAGATGGGACTCTGGAAGGGAGGATATCATTACTTGAGATGTCAATCACAAAAACAACAGAGCACACAGCTGACTGCTATGACTGAGATTAGCTCCAAAAAGAACAGAGCCATTTATCATGAGATACACGCATCAAGCCATGGAAGCTCAAGGAAGAATCTGACAGATCCATTAGGATACATGGGACCCTGGAGAACTGTGGACATCTGTCTCCATTGTCAGATACGTGCACAGCACACCTGTGATAATGATGCAGATTCCCCTGTGCTGCTGTCCTTCCGCTCACAAGGCAGAGGCTTCAACCCCTGGGCTATATCTCCAGCCCCGGGCTATGGACTTTTTAATACTCATTGTCTCATATGATATCCAGGACACATAAGACAGGCTCTATTCACATCATTTTTATTGAAGAAGAATTTGGAGGATTTGGTGTTATGGATGGTGACGTATGACTCTCTGATGGGTTATTACAGGACCACAGTTCTTAGGGAACAAGCTGACATGTCTTGTCTAACCATTTATGGTGCTTACCAAATAGGGCAGAAGATGGCGAGTCTTCACGGAAGTGAACAGAGAAACCAGATGTGTGGAAGAATTTCCACAAAGTCTCCAGTCGTCTGACACAGCAGCAATCCCAACACGACTCCTGTTTCAAGATGGACAGATGCTGCGTAGAGTCTGCCTAATAATTCAGCCACCTTTGCCACCGTGTGACTCCGAGTTGAGTCCAGGCAGGAGTTGTCCCAGATGTAGGACAGGCGCATTGAAGAATCTAAAACATGTGTGGATCTCACCTCTGTTCATGCTTCAGTCTCAAGTCTAGCATCCTGCCCAAACCCTTAAGGAAGTCATCAAATTGAAGTTGGTTATACGTCACTGTTCAAATGGAGCCCCCCAAATCTTTGCTGCTTACTTAGCAAAAATGCCAAAAAGTTGAATTGCAGGAATACAAACTTTGAAGACTTTTGGATTTAGACTGCTTGTTTTGATGTTTTTAAAATATTTCAACATATGAGAAAGAGAAAAAGAGAAAGAGAAATAGAGAGGGGGAGAGATGGAGGAAGAGAAGGAGGTAGAAGGAGAGAGGGAGGAAGTAAGAGAGGGAGACAGAGAGAAAGAGAGGAAAGAGAGGGAGATAGCCAGCCAACCAGCCAGCCAGCCAGACAGACAGACAGACAGACAGCCAGACAGCTAGCTAGAGATAGATAGAGAATACTTTTGTATATTCATGCATGATTGGGGACAACTTTTGAAAGTCAGTTCTCCCCTTCCACCATGTGGGCTTCCAGAAATCAAACCCAAGTTGCCATGTTTGGCACTGGCGCTTTCCCCGCTGAGCTATCTCACTGACCTGAGATACAAGCCATAGAACATTGGGTATATGAACTAAAAAATGCTCCTTAGTTCTCAGTTTCCATATCTGAAGAGTGGCAACAAAGAAAAGCTGCCTCTGAGAGATTTTTTCCCCCCTTTGGAGGGAATTAAATGATATGTTGAATACAAAGCGTTTAAGTGCTCCAGGCACAGAGGGAACATGTAATTCAATGGAATTTAACTGTAACTTGTCTGAAAGAATTTTAAAAATGAGATGAAGATATCAATAAATGAAGCTGGTGAAATTAGAGCTGCAACTTAAAAACATATAAATAAGGCTGAGGGCCGTAGCTCAGTGATATGATAACTGCCTAGTACAGTAGGGATGCCAGTTCAATTCCCAATACCACCAGAAAAAAATTACATGCAAATCAGCTTTCATTTGCTAATGACAGTACATGAGGCAAACATGCTTGTTCAAGCAGTTAGTCTTAGACACAGAAGTATGAACATTCCCAGTAATCTTTCTCTGATTGAGACATTGTCAGCCTATATTAAGATTTTTATGTACTGGCCTATTGTGAAACATTTTTGTGCCCTTGTGGGACTTGATACACATCTTCTTCCTCTTACCACTGAACGTACATTCCTTGAGAATAAAGACATCATTTTTTCTTTGGCCATAAAGTTCTCCTGGGCTTGGCGAGGACTGTGTGGGTGTTTGATATATTAAATACTAATTGGGGCCCGAGGGAAGCTGGGATGGTTATTAACTTTTGGAGTTATATGATTCTGGGATGTTGTGTGTGCAATGAGAGGCTAGAGCTTTGCTTGAGAGCTGGAGAGATGGCTTAGGGGCTGAGGTGTTGGCTGCAGAAGCAAAAGGATCAGAGTTCAGATCCCCAGGTTTCTTGGAAAATGCTTGGTGGGTGTGGCTATAGGTTTGTAATTCCAGCCTCTGAAGCCCAAGACTGGGCATCCCCAGAGCGATGTGCCCACCATGTTGGTAAGCTCTGGCCCTGATGAGAGAGCTTGCCTCAGAAGAATAAGGAAGAGGTTCCCTTCCACCTTGAGCCCCCACATACACGTGTGCTTCTCCATCTACATGCACATGTGCCTATACACAGGGGCGAGGGCGTGTACACACATTCACTCCATATCTACATGAAAATGAACAAGAAAGAAAAGAAAAGGTTTGTCCAAGATTTAGAGCTTCTTGCAAAAGAGACTTCACTCGTTCACTCTCTGCCTGGGACTTAATGTCACAGAGGCATGAACGACAGCGGGTGCTAGGCGGTGAAGGGCCTCTTTTTGTTCTCTTTTGAAATGCTGGCTTTCATTAGACACCAATGTTCATGTTCTGACACTCCCTAGCCCCGGGAGCTTGAGTATGTCACAAGGCCACTTTGAGCTTTGGCTTTCTGATTTTTTTTTTTTTTTAAATATAGGGGTGTTCATATCAGGTTAAGATCACGTCTGTTTGCTTCCCAGGGGGTTGCCATGAGCATCTGAAGCTGGTGCGTGGAAAAGCCATGGCCCTTGTCCAGCAGGGTACATATGTAGGGCACCATGAGGCTGTCGCTCAGAACAAAGCCTGGGAATTGGTGGCTTCTTGCTTTAGAAGTGCCCATCAGCTGCTTTCGGAGCTGGCTCCCAGGAGGGACAGCTGGCCGGCGCACTTCCGGAGAGCTGGTCTCCTTGGGGGCCCTAGTTCCTGGCACGTAGGATTCTGCTGCTGTGGGTGACACAGTCCTGAGCACAGCTTCCTTCAGGGGCAGACAGGTTTGCCCCCGACCCAACATTCATGTGTTGGAACTAGTTTCTGTCTTACCCAGAATTCCCTGGAGCAACTGGCAGGTGTTAGGCAGCAATCGGCCATGAATAGGGAACTGCCAGGTCTAGAGATGTAACCCTAGAGATGTCCCTTGAGATGTAACCGACCCCTGACTGTTCGGGCTCCCTGGGGCTGCCTGGATTTATCATGAAGAGTTCAGTCAGATATCCCCCCCATCCATTATCCATTCTGCCAGATCTCTCCTCCCAGATTCTTTGCTTTTGCTGAATGATGTGCGGCGACTCACTGTGCACCAGGTTTGGTGGAGCTTTGAGCCTCGCTGGCTTGGTATGAGGGTCAGAATGAGTCATGTCCCCTAGAGGTTCGTGCGTTTGAACGCTGGTCTCCAGATGATGGCGCTGTTTGGGAGGAAGGGGAACCTTTGAGACAGGGTGCCATGCAAGTCACTGGGGCGTGGGGATCATGGACAGTAACACTGTACTTCTAGTTCTAGTCCAACTCTGCTTCCTAGTTGGCAGTTCACTGCCACCAGCCACATCTCTGTGCTTTTCTGACATGGTGAGCTGAGGCTCTCTGTCCTTCCTGAAGTCGTTTTTTTCTTCTTTTAAGACTTTACTGGTGTGTGTGTGTGTGTGTGTGTGTGTGTGTGTGTGTGTGTGTGTAAGTAATACCTACATGTAGAAGATGGCAGTTTGAGTGTGTGTCCCTGTGGAGGCCCAAGGAATCACCCTGGATTTGCTTCTACCTCCTTTTTGCTTTGCTCTGGGGTTTCCCAGGCTCTGCCTTCCAGGGCCGGAAGTACAGTCTACCACCATTTCCAAGTGACATTTTTACATAGGATCCAGGAGCTGAACTCAGGTCTTTTTGTTTATGAGGCAAAGGCTTTAATCCTGAGCCATCTCTCCAGCCCCCTGAAGTTATTTTTGATAGGTGTTTTGTCACAGCGATGAGAAAAGTAACTAGTACGTTTAGCTACTGACAAAGTTAACTGCTGATGTGAGCAAGATTTCCTCTACAGGCCTTTATGGGTCAGGCTCAGAGGGAGGGTTAGGGTTTAGATACATTTAGCTCTATTGTATCCAGCAAGATATATTTGGGGGGAATTTCCAGAAGAGAGGGTACCTCCGATGTTGCTTACAGCAGAGATGGTTGGTCCCCTGAGGAAGCCCAGGCCTGCTCTGCTTACAATTCTCATCTGCTTTGTTCCACCTAACACTTCTGGACAGGCTGCCTCCCTGCTACTCTCTCCACTTCATCACTTTACCTGGAAGAGACGCTTCCTACCAGGACAGTCACAAGCTCCTTTTTGCTTAAGTCATGGACTTCTGGTAAGTCAAGGAAGAAGCCTAGCGAACACCTGTTCTGAGTCCTCGTGTCCTGAGTCCTCATGTGAGCTCACATGGACCCGAGACCCTGAAGGTCAGTTAATGTCCCCTGGCTGAGTAGCAGAGGAGAAGATATCCAGTCAATGTTATGGTTTCTTCTTTTTTTATGTATATGTATATTTGTGTGTGTGTGTGTGTGTATGTGTGTGTGTGTATGTGTGTGTGTGTATGTGTATCAGAGGGCACTGTGTGTCCCTGTGGAAGACCAAGGGTGACTTTGGGAATCATCCTGGATTGCTTCTACTTTCTTCTTGGTTGGCTTTGGGATTTCCCAGGCTCCGCCCACCAGGGACAGAAGTGCACCACCCAGTTTCTGCCTGGCATTTTTTTTTTAATATTTTTTTAATTATTATTTATTCAACTGTGCGCATGTGCGTGTGTATGTGCCCGCGCGTGTGTGTGTCTGTGTGTGTGTGTGCCCGTGTATGTGTGTGCCCGTGTATGTGTAGAACCACGGACGAATTCGCGAACCACCATGGACTCCTCCATCTCCTTCTGCCCCGGGATTCACAGGCTCCGCCCTACCAGGACCAGAAGCGCAGGCCGCCCCCCCCCCCCCCCCCCCCCCCGCGTCCGCCTGGCGTCTATACATGGGATCTGGGATTCGAACTCAGGACCTTCCACCTGCAAGGCAGAGGCTTAACCCCTGAGCCACCTCTCCAGCCCGCATTTTTTTTTTTTTAAGTGGGACCTGGGATCGACTCAGGACCTTCTGCTTGCATGACAGAGTTTTAACTCCCGAGCCATCTCTCCAGCCCCATTGCACTTTTTTTTTTTTTTTTTTTTGAAACAGGGTCTGGCTATGTAGCCCAGGCTAGTTTGGAACTCCTGAGCTTCCTGTCTCCGCCTTCTGAGTGCTGGGATTACAGGAGTGTTCCATACTTGAAGTTCCTTTTTGCAAAAGCAAAGACACATCCTAGATGAAAACTCAGCACAGCTTTGCTCCACTGTTCTGCTTGAGGGAGGGTTGGCTTGGCTTGGAGAGCCCATGGGGATCTCCTTGCTTGGTCTTACATGGCTATCTCTCTCTCTCTTTTTTTCTCCCACACTTCATTATTTTTTTCCCAATCATACAAGCTCAATAAGTACGTCGTCCTCTCCCTCCCTCCACCTCGCTCCAGTTCCCCCTTGCACTCTCACCCCCTTTCCCCTTCCTTTCACTCTCTCCTCCTTCCCCTTCTCCCAGTGCTTCCTCTTCCCCCCTCCCATCTCTTGGAGCATCCTTTTGTGTGAATGGCATGGACATCTCCTATGGAGGTCTCTTGCAAACTTCATTCTGTCTCTTAGTTTTTTTGAGATAGCTTCTCATGAGACCTAGGCTGACCTCCATCTTGGTGTGCAGCTGAGAATAACCTAGACTTTCTGTTTCCTGAATGCTGGGGTTACAGGTATATGCAGCCACGTAGTTTGTACAGAGCTGGGGACCACATCCAGGGCTTCCTGCAAGCTAAGGAGCACCCTGTAGCTGAGCTGTGTCCCTAACCCTCTCTCTTTCTTTTGCTCACCTCTTCTTCTTGATTCTTCCTCCTTAAAAGCTGCTATTTAAAAATTGTCATTTAGGGGAGCAGCAAGATGGTTTGGCAGGTTCAGCCACTTGCTGCCAAGCCTGATGACCTGAGTTCAACCCTGGCACCCACATGGTGGAAGGAGAAAATCGACTCCCACAAGCTGTTCTTTGACCTCCACACATGCACCATGTCCCTCCTCTTTCATGATAACTAAATAAATGCTTTAAAATTTTGCTATTTCAGCCACTAAACATTTTCTTAGGAGAGGGAAAAGAAAAAAAAAAAAAAAAGAAAGAAAGTCAAGCTGAGTTTTGCTGCAATGCGAAAAGACAGCTGTGGCCCAGATGCTATTTGCTACCTGATCCTTCTCGCCCCTCTCACTTGCTACCCATGTATTTTTTATTTTATTTTATTTTGTGTGTGTGTGTGTGTGTGAGAGAGAGAGAGAGAGGGCTCAGTGTGTGCCTCTGGAGGCCCAAAGGTGCCTTCAGGAATCCCCCTGGATTATGCTGCCCCCTCTCTGCTTTGCTCTGGGGTTTCCCAGGCTACGCCTTCTAGGGTGGGAAGTACAGGCCGTTGCCATTTCCATCTGGTATTTTTTTACATGGGATCCGAACTGAGGACCTTCTGCTGCTGAGGCAGAGTCTTAACCCCTGAGCCATTGCTCCAGTCCCACCTATTTCTTTGGAAGCCTAATCCATTTCGAGCTCCCAGGCCTCAGAGAACACCCCATAAGGCAGCCCCCAGGCTTCTCCCCTGGCCCCGCCTGCCATTCCAAGTCGAACAGCACTCTCCTGCTGTCTCTGTTGGCACCATGTTCCTGGGCTGTTTCTGCTGCAGGAGGGAGTGCTCAGGCAGAGGAAAGCAGAGCTAACTTGGAGAAATATGTTCAGGCACCACAAGGGATACATGCCTAAGCAGATTAAAGTCCTAAACCCTATCATTACAAACCATTGACAGGATTACAATCTCTAACAGTCTTGTATGTGCTAATGTTCAGATTTCATGCTTGGAGATGGTTTGAGGTCTACACAAATTCTGCAGAGTGGAGGAGCTGTGTTCTGGTTCTGATGACCAGCTCTTGAGGTCCAGACCCGGACCCTCTCAAAGGGAAAGGGCAAGAAGGATACCAGAAGCGTTCCAGCTTGTTGCTTAGACTCTTCCTGGACACTGGGCTGTCAGTTCGCCTCTGGACAGCTCTGAGCGTCTACTGGAATGAACTTCTCGGCCTCTGTGTGAATTCTTCTTCTGGGGAGCATCAGTTTTCAACCTTACTTCCAAGAGATCTGATGGCACGCTGGGGGACACCTCCCCATTGTCTCCTCTTCTTCCTCCTCCTTCCCCTTTCTCCTCTTCCTCCCTCTCTTCTCCTTCTCTTCTTCCCTCCCCCTCATTCTTTCCTTGTCCCTCCTCTTCTTCCTCCCCCTTTCCTCTTCTTCCTCCCCCTCTCCTTTTTTTCTCCCCCTCTCTTCTCCCTCCCTCTCCTTTTCTTCCTCCTCCTCACTCTCCCTCCTCCTCCCTCTCTCCTCTTCCTTCCCATCTCCTCCTTCTCTTCTTCCTCTTACCTCCTCCCTCCCTTCTCCCCCCCTCTTCTTTTTAGCTTTTTGGCACATGAGCCAGATTGTTCCTTGAGCTTCTTAGGTAGCTGACTGTGAGCTCCTGTTGCTCTGCCTTTACCTTTCAAGTACTGGGATTATAAATACAAACCAGTGTGTCTTGGTTTTGCTGGTGTGCGTGTGTGTGTGTGTGCGTGTGCGCGTGTGTGTGTGCGCGCGTGTGTGTGTGCACGCGTGTGCGTGTGTGCGTGTGTGCGTGCATGCGCATGCCTGTATATTTGCTTGTGGCTCGGGTTATGCATGTGTGCAGGTGCTTGTGCACATGTGTGCATGTGAATATGGAGGACTGAAATTGACATGACCGTCTTCCTTGATCTCTTCCCACTTTATTTACGAGGCAGGGCCTTTCAATTGAACCCGTAGCTCGCTGCCAGTGTCTAACCAGCTTGCCCTGGATTTGGCCTATCTCCTATTCCCGCCTCCCAAATACTGGAGTGACAGGCGACTGCAATGCCTGACTGACTTGTAGGTAACTTTCGGGGATCCGAACTCTGATCCTCATGTCTGGACGGCGAGTGTGTCAACTATTGAGTCATATCCCCATCAGTCTTCCCACCAGCTTTTATTGTTGCTTTTCAAAGACAGGCTCTCACGGTGCGACCCAGCCTGGCTTTGAATTTGTAATCCTCCTGCTTCAGCTCTCCGAGTGTTGGAAATGAAGGCACCGCTGCCCCTCCTCAGTGTGGCAAGAATTTTTTTTTTAAAGCATGGAAAACTGCATGTCCCATAAATGCTTTCGGCCGCAAACTCACCTTCTGCCCTCCAGACTGCGGGTGTCTTTGTGGGAGGATAATAACACCCACACCTGCCATTAAACCCTCTGCGGCTGCCAGGGCCTTTCATCCTGTGGGATGCCAAGGCTCTGGAATAAAAGAAGCCTGAACATTCATTAGAAAGCTAGCGTTTGTACAGTAGGTGCACAGGTCTGAGTCCTCCTGATCCCACCCATTATCAGACTCCTCCCAAGTCCTCTGAAGAGATTAGTGCTGTCTAAGCATCCTTGAATCTCAACAGTCAGAAGAATTTATGAGTCACCCTTCTTCCCTGCTTCCTTCCCTCTCCGCAAAGGAGGACAAAAGCTTGGCCCGAGCACTGTTTCCAGATCTGTTCCCCCCCCACCCACCGTAGGGATTTAGAACAAACAAAAGCAACAATGCACAGTGGCTGGGGAGGCAGCTCAAGGGGTGAAGGGCCTGCCTGGTAAGCAGGGCACCTGGGCTTGATCCCCAGCACCTAGAGAAAAAAGTGGGCTTGGGGGCTGGGGGAATGACTCAGTGGTTAAAGCCGTCACCTCACGAGCAAGAGGTCCTGAGTTCGGATCCCAAGATCCCACATATACATGCCAGACAGAAATGGTGGATCATCCATAATTCCGGCTCTGGAAAGTAGAGCCTGGGAAACCCCAGAGCAAAGCAATCCAGATGATACCTGATGTCATCCTTGGGCCTCCAGAGGCACACACACTCAAGTGCCCTCTTGTACACGTGCCACATATACATATGTGTACAACTACTCACATGCAAACACATACACACACGCAAAAAAAAAAAAAAAAAAAGAGAGAGAGAGAGCTGGGTTTGATAGCATGTGCTTGTAATTTTATTCCAGAGGTGATAGACAAATCCCCGGCTCCCTGGTCAGCCACCTCAGCCTAACTAGGAAGCTCCAGGCCAATCAGAGACCCTGTCTCCAAATAAGATGGACTGGGCCTCAGCAATGTCTTAAGATTGGCCATGCATGAGATTGACATGCATGTGCCCCTCCCTGGTGTGCCCCCAGAGCATGCACACATACATGCACTCACCCTATACGGCAGCCACAAAACCCCACAGCACCAAAAAGGAAGAGGGTTGTAATACTGTAATCCTGCAAATAACATCGCCGGCAAGAGCAGGCAGTGGGGTTTTGCCTTAGCATCTGAAAGCTATTTGTACTTGACTGATCTGATATCTACTGTTGGTATAATTGTATTTAATTTGTGGAGATAGTGTTTGGACCCCACCAAGCTGAGCCGTATCTCGTAGACATAAATAACAGTCACCAGAAGGTCCTGGCTTGTGAAAAGAGCAATCCAGACTGGAGAGATGGTTCAGGGGTTAAGACACTGCCTCACGAGCGGAAGGCCCTGAGTTCAGATTCCAGGTCCCACATAAAAATGCCAGGCAGAAATGGCAGCAGACTGCACGTCCATCTCTAGTGGGCAGAGCCTGGAAAATCCCAGAGCAAAGCAAAAAGGAGGCAGAAGCAATCCAGGATGATTCCTGAAGTCATTCTTGGTCCTCCACAGGGATGCACAGTGCCCTCTGATACACATACATACAGCAAAATGAATGTTAAATATAATAATAAAAGATTAAAAAAAAGAGAAAAGAACAATCTGTTTCTTCTGACTCACTAATATAAGGAGTTAAAAAAAATCATCTCCTGGGGTCAAAGAGATGGCTCAGGGATTAAGCCTCTGCCTTACAAACAGAAAGACCTGAGATCATAACCCCAGAGCCCATGTAAAAACACCAGGGGGAAATAATGTGGCCTGCCCTTTTGGCCCTGGAAGGCGGAGCCTGGGAAATCCCAGAGCAAAGCAAAAAGGAGGTAAAAGCAATTCAGGATGATTCTTGAATCACCTTTGGTCCTCCACAGGAACACACAGTGCGCTCTCTCTCTCTCTTTCTCACACACACACACACCCCATTCACCAGAAGGTCCTGGCTTGTGAAAAGAGCAATACAGGCTGGAGAGATAGTTCAGGGGTTAAGACACTGCCTCACGAGCAGAAGGCCCTGAGTTCAGATTCCAGGTCCCACATAAAAATGCCAGGCAGAAATGGCAGCAGACTGCACATCCGTCTCTAGGGGGCAGAGCCTGGAAAATCCCAGAGCAAAGCAAAAAGGAGGCAGAAGCAATCAGCATGGTAAGTCTTGCCTTCCACATTGTAGTGCATAGTGGGTCCTTTTGAAATTGACATATGCACAACCAGGAGTGGTAGAAAGCTGCCTCTTAAGTCTCACTAACAAGCTCTCATGCTCTGGGGCGAGCGACTTGTGCTTTCACTTCCTGATCACCCCTCTGATGATGCTCACGAGGCGAGCCATCTGCTTTGGGATCAAGGGAACCTATCAGAAAGAGTGAGGTGTGTTAACCCTGGGTTCCTGTCTCCGGAGTAGCGGATGTCTCTGGATGCTCCTCCCGTCTTCTGTTTGCAAACACGGGTGGGCCTCTTGTCACCCTCTCACACAGGGCTTGCGAGATATGGAAACACCTTGTGAAGTTGGGTCAGCCCCTCCCCTCGAAATTTTCTCACCCTCACTTCTAGTTCTTCGGAGAGATGGGAAGAGGAAAAGGGATTAACATAACAGTCAGTGGCTGCTTAAAAGGAATCAAATGCAGCATATCTGTGAGGCCACTTTATTGCACCACGTTACCTGAGAGTCCTGGTACTTTTCAGATTCAAATTCAGAATACTGGGTAGCGTTTTGTGTTTGAGAGCAGAACATTGGGAACAGGAAGACTAGAAGATTCTGTGGTTCTTCCTTTCTTCTTCTCGCTCAGGGGAGACGGCCCGATTGCCATGTCGGAGTCCACGTTTGTGGAGGTAGATCTTCATTATGGTGTTTATCACAGTGACAACTTAGTACTTGTATTGATACTGGTGATTCTGTAGAAATACCTTAGATCATGCTGGGGAGATGGTTCAGGGGTTAAACCTTTGAGTAGAAAGCAAAAAGACCTGATTTTGGAACCCCGGATTCCTCATAAAAATACTAGGTAGAAATGGCAGCAGCCTGCAGTTCCTGTTCTGGAGTCTGGGAAACCCCAGAGCAAAGCTATAAGGAAATAGAACAATCCAGGATGACTCCCGATGTCATCCTTGGAACTCCACAGACATGCACGCATAAACACACACATACATGGAAAATAAAAAAGAATTACTTGGGTCTTTAGCATCAAGAGTATATTTTCAGTCAACCCTGTCCCTGAGAATCACAGCTGTCATACTCTGCGTCCCAGCCCAAGGGTTGACGTCATCTGCCAGGACAAATATCTTGGAGAACACAAACTGCCTTTTTAAATAGCATAATAGTCATTTGTACCATCAGCTTTATTTTGGTTCCTATTGCTTTATTTTGGTTTTTGCTCGTTAGATTTATTGCTTACTGACTATAAGAACTTAGAGCTTAATTTCCCAAACATCTTTTTAGAGTGGATAACGTGCCTTGCGGCTCAGCGTTCCCAGGACCAGGGGGAAGATGTAACTTCTGCAGGTTGCCCATGATGGGTCCTGTGGGTGATGACCTCCTTCTCTCATAGCTGCTGGAAAGCACTAATGTGAGTGACAGCAGCTTGCTCTACAGATATCAGTATGTGAGCTTGTGTTTAACACACTCCATGCAGAACACAGGAAGCGCTCAGTTAATCTCAGATAAATTCCACGGACACCACCATTCTGTAGGCAGCTCTTACCTGCCTGTCCGATCCCCAAGCTAGAAAGCCTGTTTCACAGAGACTCTAGACCTGACGAAGACCAATCCCCATTCCTAGCCTCCCTTGGTAACAGGTATGCAGACCTGGTGACACATGAAATGCCATCACTTTACAAGAGTTTACTATGTCCCATGAGTGGGTGAGGTGACCCCTGTCTTTTCTCACATAGAAACAATTAAGTCACAGACCTGGGGGCACAAGCATGAAGAGCTGAATTCTGGTCCCCAGCACCCGTGTAAAAGTCAGGCTTGGCAGCATGTGTGTACCCACAATGCTGGGGAAGGGGAGGTGGAGAGAAGACATGAGTTTCAGGGTGGGGGTGGGGAGGAGTGGGGAGCCTTGCTTGCCAGTCAGTCTAGCTAAAATGAGCTCTGGGTTCAGCAAGAAGCCCTTTCTCAATGATAAATAAGTAAATTAAAGGTGGAGAGTAACAGAGGAAAGATATCTGACATTGACCAATGGCCTGCACATAAGCATGCACAGGCACGCACATCTGCATGTTTTTAATTAGTTTATACACTGTATAAATACACACACACACACACACACACACAACACTCAGGAAAGAATGCTACAAGGAGGTGATATGTGGCCAATCTTCCCCAGAGTATATGAGAAAACCGTCTTAGAGATTAACTGATGAGCTGGGCTTTGAAGAACCAGAAAGCTCATAATTGTTCTTGTTGTTATTAGTAATAATAGAACAATTATAGAATAGAATAATAATTAGAATGAAGTGAATATATTAATATTTACATCAAGTTCCATAGCTCCCCAGAGATAGATGGTGGAAGGAAGAAGTAAAATTTGTTGTGTAAATATATAAAGTGGGCCAGAGGACACTTCTACAGGAAGTGGATTTGATTAGAGGAGAGGATCTCCAGGTTTAGGGAATTTAGTTCGCTTGTAAAGAGCAACAGGCTGCCTGACTTGTGTTCTAAGGGAACATATTATCTTTGCCTTCCAGGGCTGTTTCTGGATAAACATCCTCAGAAAGATAATCTGGAACAAAGGTTAATCAGTGCCAGACCTGGAAGAACGTCAGAGACCCCCAGGGAAACATTTCCCCCACAACGTGTGTGCTCCTGGTCCCGTCTCAAAAGTATCTGGACTAGAATTAGAAACAAAGTCAATTCAGGTGAATTCCATGACCTCTAACGATGACTCCTTACCCAAGCCTCTCAGACTTTAATCTGTCCCCATTCTGGGACCACCTTCTTGTTTGCTGATAGCCTGGTGTGCATGGGTACTCCATCTGTGTTTTTATTGGGTTTCTCTCTGTGCTTTAGGGTCAATCTCAAATGTATGCCATTTTTTAATTTATCTATGAATTATGTGCGCATATATATTTTTTGTATGTGTGTATTTGTCCATATGTATCGAAAGCACTGTGTGTCTGTGGGGACCCAAGCGTGGCTTTGAGAATCATCCCCCATTGCTCTACCTCCTCTTGGCTTTGCACTGTGACTTCCCAGGCTCCGCCCACCAAGGCCTAAAATGCAGGCTGTCACCATCTCTGCCTAGCATTTTTACGTGGGACCTGGGATTCAAATTCAGGTCCTTCTGCTTTTGAAGCACAGGCTTAAGCCCTGAGCTATCTCTCCAGCTCCATTGTGCTGCAGCTGTGTGGCATTTCTGGTCTCTTTCCTTGGGATGAAGTTCCTGCCTCCGTCTTTGACCTCTTCTCACAGCTTTGGGAACTTAGCTGCTGTGTCTCCATCCACTCTCGGCCGGCAGTGATCCTGGACCTTTGAGTCTTCTATTCCAGATATTCCACTGCACTGGGTCCAGTCGTGACCCTGGCAGGAACTCCTTGGTATTGACCTGCCCTCCAGGACCTTTATCCTGTCACTCCCTAGGATTGACACTCTGTGACTCAGGTGAACTTCAGATTCTCGTCTTATCACATGTTGCTCTTTGCCTCACACAGTGTGTTTTGCTGTACCAGTTTAACAGAATAAACTGAGTGGCTTGTAAAGAACAGGTTCATTTCTCATTGTTCTGGAGACTGAATGCAGCAGGCCCAATTGGTGTGTGGAGAGGGCTTGTTTTCTGACTCTCAGACATTTACCTTCTTATTCTGTCCTCAAGCGGAAGTCTTTTTGTAAGATTCCTAATTCTACTCATGACCTTGTTGCCTGACAAGGATTCTGCTTCCTCACACCATCACATTGTGTGGAGATGTAAAACTGTCAATTTTGGAAGCCGGATAGATGGCTCAGGGGTTAAGTCTCTCTGCCTTGAAAGCAGAAAGTACTGAGTTCAGATTCCAAGTCTCACATAAAAGCACCAGGTGGCAGAAATGGCGGCCTGTAATGCCAGCCCTGTTAGGTGGCGCCTGGGAAATCCCAGAGCAAAGCAAAAAAGAGGTAGAAGCAATCCAGGATGATTCCCAAAGTCACCCTTGATCCTCTACAGGGACATATCGTGCCCTCTGATTGATACACACACAAACACATACATACAGGTAAATAAAATAGAAACATAAAATAAAGAAAGAAAAATATAAATTTTGGGCGGTCTCAACATTTAATCAAAATCAGCCTTTGTCTTGTGTTTACTTGGTTTCATTCCAGTGAGGGGGGGGTGATGTGAAGGCCGAGGGCCACCGCAAGACCTAAGTGCTTCAGGTGAAGATCATGAATAGTGGGCCTATGCAGAAGCCAGTGTGGTAAGTTTAACGATCTTACTGCCCCTTGTCCAAGGGAAAGATGAGACTTTGAAAGGTGGGAAGAAAAGACTTTGAATGCCAGGCTGAAGAACCTAGACCATGGTGACCAAGTCTCAACCCAGCATAGAAACTTCCTGGGCTCGTGGCTGGTTGGAAGCATCTAGGGATCTGGAATCAAAGAGAGCCAGGCTTGAATCCTGCCTAACCGCGCTGCACAGGAGGGCTGTGACCTTGGAAATTTGTCTCTGTGTCTCAGATGACACCCACATCACTGGTTGTGCATGCGGGTTATTAATATACTGCCTAGCCCAGGGGCTTCAGTTCTATACTCAGATGCTGGGCATGAGGGCACACATCTGTAATCCCAGCACTTTGGAGCTACAGGCAGGAGGATCAGAGTTCAAGGCTGTGAGTTTGAAGTCAGTTTGGGCTACATGAGACCCTGACTCAAAACAAACAAGCAAGCAAACAAACAAATTTACATGTGTAATAGAAGGCAGCTATAGAATACTTTATGCCATAGATATCTAGCTTCAGAAGAGGCCATAGAAGTGGGTGTAGGGGCTTCTGTTTGGAGTCCTGGACTGTAGAGCAGAGGCAGGAGGACTGTTGCAAGTTTGAAGCCAGCCTGGTCTACATAGCAAGTTTCAGACCCTGTCTCCTCAAAAAAGAGGAAGAAGATGGAGAAGAGATGGAGGAGGAGAAAGAGAGCAGGAGGAGGAACGGGAAGAGGAGGAGGAGAAGCAACAGGAGGAGAAGGAGGAGGAGGAAGAGGAAGAGGGGAAGAAGGAAGAGAAGGAGGAAAAAGAGACGAAGATTAACCTAACCTTGTTATTTTAGACTGGAGAAGAAAAGGACGCACGGGGTGGTCCCCTGAGTGACCTGCTTGTCGACTGCCGTGACCTGGCTTGTCTTGCCGGAGGTGACAGCAGCTTACTCACAAGACACTCGCTGCTCATCTGACGGCGTGGATAGACATGGTAATGGCGGCTTCTATCAGCATCCCCAGGGGACACAGGTCATGCTTCGAGTTCACACCTGCTGGTGGCCAGGCGCTTTCCTGTCTTGGTCACCGGCATGCGGATGTGAAGCGGCTGCTGGTTCCTACACTGCATCTAACCTGCTGGCCCAGCCCCCCCCCCAATCCCCCCATCCCGCTGCCTTCCGCTCCTTACACGGTCTCCAGTTCCTCCATTTTCTCTCAGAAGCCTTCTCAGCTGCCTGGTCGAGGAGAGGTATTCAAAGTCTCATCTTTCCCTTGGATGAAGGACAGTAAGATCATTAAACTTACCAGACTGGCTTCTGGATTGGCCCAATATTCGTGATCATTTACCTGAGCCCATCACATGTGACCATGATACCTGATATGTCTCCTCCACCTCATTCCTTGAGATCTTTAGCTATCCTTGAGGCTCATCTCTGCCGCTAGGTGTTCTGGGTAAGGAATGACCTATTTTAGACATGTTTTCTGTTTTGAATAAGTGGGCTTATTAAGTATGAGGCAAGCAAAAGTAAATAAATAAATGGCAGGTTACAAATAGACAGCAGAACCTCATTAAGTCCAACACTTACAATATCCAGTAGAAGTGAGTGGAGCTGCCCAATGGGAGAGCAAAAAAAGAACATCATGGATTTGGGTACTTAGGACATCCATCAGGAGTGACAGAGGAAGCTGGACTGAGACTGGATTCGTGGATATGTATCTGGCTTCTCCTTCCAATGCAGCATTTTTAGCTCATAGGATAAGTGGCAGTAACTCTATAGGAAATGGTTTACCATCTAGCTGTCCTCAATGGTGCAAAGTTCTGTGATAGTTAATCCTGGCTGTAACTTGACCACACCTGCATTAACTAAGATCAACGATCAGACTACCTGAAGAGAGTATCCAGATCAATACATTTACAATACAAAGACCAGCCCTAGATCTGATTGGAACCTCCCAGTAGCAAACCAGATAAAAGGAACCTAAGAACAGAAGACTTTGAAGAGAGACTCTCTGTTCCTCGACTCTCCAGGAATCCTCCAGCCTACAGCCATCACCCACGGGACTGAGCAGCTCTGAGCCTCCAGGATGTCTGCAGTGACTTAGCTTCAGCCACCAGCCATATCACCTCTGCCATGAAAGACTGTGTCTCCTCTCTGGAACCGTAAGCTGAAGAAATCTCCCTTTCTCCCTTAAGTTGCTTGACTTTGAATGCTCTCTCACAGCACAGTTAAGAGTAACTATTACAGGTTCTTAGTACCTTTAGCTTTCAGCCGTTCTCCTTGTTACAGAGCCAACCTGCCCCAGGTCAGGGACTCTTAAGGGAAGCTTGAAATAAATACGTTGGAGTCTGGGGCAAGAGAACCCTCTATACTTCCCCTTTTAGCAGGCTTAATCAGCATGTGACACTTTACCAGTATAATGTATATTACGATAGGTTATCTCTCTATGAGCAGCAGATGGTCTGTCTTGCTCCTTTGGGACTGACCCCAAGCCCAACAGAAAGAAGATATTCATCAACAAAGGCTGAATGACTACACAAGGCTTTAGTCATTGTCCCTGAATTCTGGGGCTGCTACTTAGTATATAGCAAACCCTCTAAAAAATATGACAAGACAGTTATCTTATAATAAAGGAGAGCTCTTCCCAAGACAAGTGAGTAGAAAAGCTATTTTGCTATGTACATATTTATGCAAAGCACGCTGTATGGCAGGCTGTTCTGAGCCTGTGACTTTTCCCTTATTTTTCTCGCTCATCTCGTAGGGGCCCTTCACCAGGGACCTAAGGAGTCCAAGGACTGGCATTTGGAAATTGCTGTTCTAAAAGTCACAGCCATTAATTAAGTGTAGCAATTGCATTGCTCCGGCTTGCTGAGGAAGGCAACTCTCAGAGTCCCAAAGGTTCTCATGACAAATTTACCACATCTACCTCTCCATGTTTTATTGCCTCTCAGCTCAATGTTTACCCTTAGCCTTACTTTTTTTTAATGAAAAACTCCACTTGGTCTTGGTGGCTTCGTTTAGTTGCCAGGGCTGTGCACACCATCCAGGACAGGGAGAGACAGCAACGCGTAGAGACAATGAGACCATTCCTTTGGGAAGTGTCATTTAGCTCAGTTGGACCTATCGGCACTGAAATTCTCTCAAGGATTCTTGATGTCTTCAGATCTACCCAGTCCCACCCCAACGTGGTGTCAGAGAGCCCCAAAGTGTATGCAGGAACAAGGAGGCAGATGTGAGATGACCATTCTGCCACATATTCCCTGGTGGGCAGTGCATGCATGCGTTCTCTCTCCCTGAGCCAGCCCGTGCCCAGGTGTGGTCTGCATGTGCTAGGACAAGCCCACCTGCTTCTAGTTGGCACAAAGGAGAAAGAGCTGGAGGAAGGAGCCTGAGGATGTCAGATTAGATGATGTACTTTGTGGAGGGGGGTTGGTTCCATTCCCTTGGTGTCTTTCAGGTGGGAGCAGTTTGTAACATGGGCGGCAGTGGCAACAATAGCAAGGTGTGATTTACAAGGTCATTGGCAAGGTGCAGTGGTGAGATAAAGCAGGGGAGATAAACTTCATTGGAAGTTCTCTAACAGAACTTGTTGGGCTCTTCGGCTTTGTCCCCATTAGCATTCCTGCCATTGTCATTGACTGAAACCAGGGACCCAGCAGCCACCTAGATGCTCCCCGCCACCCCCCACAGTTTTACCACGTCAGCAGCTGGTCGATGATCTCTACGGATTCTCCCGGTTCAGCCACCTTCCCCGCATCTGACCCTTGCTGCTTGGTCTAGCGCAGCCTCATTTCTATTAAGGATAACGGCAGCAGCTTCCACGCGGCCCCACTTGATCTCATAGATGCGCTTGCTCAAGGCTACCCAACATGGCGGGCAAGACCCGGTTTTCTCTGGCAGTAACTGTGGGCCGGTTGACCTGAGGCCGCTTTCCAACTCCTACCTCGACGGCGTATTCCAGTGATAAGTCCTCTGGGAGCTCATCACAGCTTTCTGAGTTTTCCTGTCTTTGCCTTGGTGTCTGGCTTTCCTGGCATGATGGTGATGATGATGGTAGTGATGGTGAGGAAGAGGAAGAAGGATGACAGGAAAGATAACAGCTACTGGGCACTGGGCATCTTTAGTGTCTCATTTTCAGGGTTTAGTGCTGCACACTTTGTGTGTGTGTGTGTGTGTGTGTGTGTGTGTGTGTGTGTGTGTGTAAGAGAACACTTGAATGTGTTTGCCTGTGACAGCTCAAAGGTGACTTTGGGAGCCACCCGACATTGCTCTACCTCCTTATTGTTCTGCTCTGGGGATTCCAGGATCTGCCTTCCAGGGCCACAGTAACAGGCTGCCACCGTTCCCACCCAGCATTTTTACGGGATCGGGATCTGACTCTGGTCTGTTCGCTTGCATTTCTCTCTCTTCATTGAGACATGGTCCCACTTGGCTCAGTGGGCCTTGTGCTCCCTGTGTAGCCGAGGCTAACCAGGATATCTAATCCCTCCCAAGAGCTGGGATGTGCCACCCGCCTGATTTAGGCTGTTTACCTATTGCTGCACTTTAAGAGTTCTTTGTGTAATTTGGACAACAGTCCATCCAAATATATGTTTTGCAAATATTTCTTCCCCCAGCCTGTCACTCAGGCCTCTACTTATTTCTGAAGTCCAACTCAGTGGTCACCTTCTGTGACCCTGGGTCAGCCTCTCCTCTGCCGGTTGACTCTGTGCCGGTTTTCTACCTTATACAAACATCTGTTGAACTGTAAATATTTAGCCACTGGACTGTGAGATTCTTTGGGGAAGGGTCAGGCCGTTTATTTTGGCTTGCAGAGGGAAGCAGAGTTTTCGGTCACTAGTGAAGTACTGAACACATGAAGGGGTAGGAACAGGTGAGGTGGTCACCCCTGATTACCCCGGCTTCCTTCCACAGTGTGGCTTTGTTTTCCTTCCATGGGGGTCGTGGGAAAGCTGCCCTGTGGAGCACACTCCTGCTCTTGGCTGGGTTATAGTTCAGTCCACAGACACAATCGGTTAGCAGACACAGCTGTTTCTCTCTCTCTCTCTCTTTCTCTTTCTGTCTCTGTGTGTGTGTGTGTGTGTGTGTGTGTGTGTGTGTGTGTGTGTGTATGTGTGTGTAAAGGACCTAGGGTAATATGGGGAGCAACCCTGGATCGTTCTATCTCCTCATTGCCTTGCTCTGGGGTTTCCCAGGCTCTGCATTCCAGGAGAGAAATGATAGCGTCATCTCACTATCCATCGGGCGATTTTTTTTTTCCACATGAGATCTAGGAATCTGAACTCAGGTCCTTTTGCTTAAGAGACAAAGACTTTAATCCCTCAGTCATTTCCCTGGTCCATCTTAGGTGTTTCTGACTGATCCCTAGAAATGACAGGAGAGTAGAAGCTGAATATAGTTCAAGGTCAGAGAAACTTGTAGAATGCCCCAGTGGTGGTCTCCAGGGGACAGGAAACATGTTGGTCACCTGAGTCTCGTGTGTGTGTGTGTGTGTGTGTGTGTGTGAAAGACCACTCACTGAATGTGCTTGTGGAGGCCCAAAGAGGAATCGTCCTGGATTGTTATACTTCCCCTTGTGAGGCAAAAGCTTAACTCCTGAGCCATCTCTCCAGTCTCCTGAATCCCATCTTTTAAAGTGTGTTGGGATGCATCGGGTAGGTAGCCAAAGTCCTTCAGAATTGTGTCTCGGGTTAGAATCCTGCAAGTGTAACATGCAAGCCTTCCCTGTCTCTCTCCTCCTGCCGCCTCCACCATTTTCCCCATGTTTTTCTTCTTGTCTTTGCCTCTTTTGTGTTTGGGTTGGGATTTTTTTTTCTTTTCTTTTCTTCAAAATTCTCCCTTCCCTGACTCCACTGGTATTTATCTCAAAAGGCATTCCATTATATTTAATACTGCTTATCTCTCAATGGAGCTTCTATTGGGACTCAGTTGGGCTAAGCCCCAGGAGGGTGGAGGGAGGAGAAAAAGGAACTTTCGAATGTTTTACAGGCCTGTGGCCATGTGACTTACAGATGGGAATTTCACATGGAGCACCAGGGAGGCGCTCGTAAAACATGAGCAGATGTCGTGTAAATCTTGGGACTTTTGATGTTAGGCAGCAGAAATGTGTAGATTCTTGACTGACTTTTGAAATGTTCATGGGGAGTTTCAGAGGAAGTTAATATACAATCCTTCTTACTGGTTTGGGTCAGTTTAGGCCATTTGAAGGGTCATCGAAATATCGCCGGCTTGTGGCAAGGAGACCAAATAATATAATTCATGGGACAAAGTTGAAGCGTCCTTGTTATTGTCACCGTCTCTGATTGTACTTGCTTTTTCTGTTCTCTCCCCTCCCTCCACACACACGGTCTCTTATGTAGCTCAAGCTGTCCTTGAACTTGCTATGTAGCTTAGGCTGGTCTTCAACTTGTGATGATTCTCAATGGTGGGGTTGCAAGTGCATTTCACCAGGAGCATAGTCCATCCCCTCCCTTCCCCTCCCTTTTCTTCCTTCTCTTCCTTCTCTCATCCTTCTCCTTCCTTTTCTCCTTTTCTCCCTCCCTCCCTTCTTATCCTTCCTCCTCCTTCCTCTCCCTGCCTCCCTCCCTTCTTTCTCCCTTTTTTCCTCCTCTCTCCCTTATTTCCTGACACAGGGACTTACGCAGTCATCCTCTCATCTCTACTTCCTAAGAGTGGCGTCACCAGCATGGGGATGCCGCCAGTCCACCCAACTTGACCCTTTCCTGTGATAAATTCATTGATTAAGAGTTTGAGAATATTGTTCTGCACATTAGCTCCTGGCTGTCATTACCTCTGGTGGACATGGCCACTTTACACGTTCTGGGAGCCCTTTCAAGTCAGCTGACAGCAGCGCCTCACTACGGCAGCTGGAGTGGAAGCGTGGGTGGGTATCGTCTAGTCCCACATTGCACTAAGAGCCTTGCTTGGATCCCCTCCTTTCCTTTCTTTTTCTTATTCCAAACAATTCAAGCATGCATGTTTGGAGTTGCTGAGATGGCTAAGAAAGTAAAGCGCCTGCTCAAAAACCTGGTGACCAGAATTCAATCCTAGGAAGCCCGCATAGTGGAAGGACAGAATTGATTTCTGAAAGGCTTGCATCTGTGCATCCATCTGTTCTCTCTCTCTCTGTCTTTCTGTCTCATAAATAAATAAATAAATGAATAAATAAATAAATATTAAAAAGTAAATTGACCTGAATATTGTTTTTATATGGTTGCTATCAAGATTATACATTTCTGCTAATTCCAAGCAAGATTTAACTCCCTCTCCCATCACTTTTTTCTTTTTGGTTCATTTTTTTAAATTTCAAACTTTTAATTTTCATTGTTTCCTGTTCTTAGAAGTTATGCATCTTTTTAAAATTAATTTTAGGGGGCTGCTTTCTCAACATTTCTATCAAGAAAATTTCCAAGCCAGGCATGTGATATATATATATATATGATTATATATATGTGATTATATATATGATTATATATGTGATTATATATGATTATATATATGATTATATATATATATTTATATATAAAATTTTTTTTCTCCCTCAGTACTTGGCAGGCAGAGAAAGGAGGTTTATGAATTCCAACCATCCTTGGTTATATAGTGAGTTTGAGGCCAGCTTAAGCTACATGAGATCCTGTCTCAAATAAGTATGTGTGTGTGTGTGTGTGAGAGAGAGAGAGAGAGAAAGTATTTAGGCTGAAAAGTTTGTAAGGTCACCTTTATCTGCTGAACCATTACTATGACGCTGCTTGTTTTAAGGATCCAAGGTAGCCCAAGCTGATCCTGATCTCACTGTATAGTTGAGAATGGTCTTGAACTCCTGACTTGTCTCTCAAGAGCTGGATTAAAGACACTGACCATCACACTTAGCTGTGATTACAAGTTTTTTCCCCCACAATTGATCAAGGTTGTATCTGGCATAAGCAGGGGGAAATGTGTCTCGCCTTCACCAGTGGCTCCGGCCTAAAGTTATTTTCTGGTGTATGTAGCATGGTGAGGTGATTCAGAGCTTGGGAATTAAGTAAAGAACAGTTTCAATCCCTTTCTAGTGGAGGCTTATCTGCAAAAGATGTGGAGTTGAGATATGAACTTGGAAGCTTTAAATCATGGCCTTGCTGACTGATGAGTCTTCAGACGTGTGATGCTGGGCTGGGGTTTGGGAAGAGCAGAGATCAGCCTCCAGCAGGTGAGCAGCATCTGCTTTAAATCTCGATGATTCGTCACTGCAGCACAGACAGGCTGCCTTTGGCCAAGGAGGAAAACCTAGCTAAATGCTGCCATTTGACAGCCAAGGGACCAATTACGTATGCAGTTCTCTTGAGCATACGTCTGACCAGCTTCATTCCTGGCTGGGGTATAGCTCAGCGGACTGCTGGCTCAGCACACAGGAGGCCCTGGACTTGATCCTCAGTCAGGCATACATCAAAAGGGATGGCACATGCCTGCAATCCCAGATGGACAGGAGAATCATCTAGAAGGTCAAAGTCAGCCTCAGCTGCATGGGGAGTTTGAAGCTAACATGGGATTCATGAAACCCTGTCTGAAAACAAAGGAAACAAAACAACAGCCACAACATACTCTGTTCAGCCTCAGAACATGAGCGTTGTGTAGGGAGACATTTGACTAAAGCAACTCACAGAAAGAGAGGAAGAAAATGCTCTCAGGGTTATGTTCAGACACTGTAGCAAAAGCATTTTATCAACTGCCTTGTGCCACACAAGAGCAAACACCTCTTACTAGTATCATGATATAAGGAAAAAGGAAGAAAATGCAAGTTTTTGGTTCAACGATGAACACTTGCAGCCCTCTGGAGAACTGTATGTAGCAGGTGACATGTGCTGTGTTGTTCTGTAATGCAGTATCTATTTGTTCAAGATCTTCTCAAAGAGCTGCATTATCCCATGTGTCCGGGGTAGCACACCTCTGGGTATGTACTGAAGAGGAAGGGAAGGATGACTCCACACAAAGGCCTGTGCACAGTGTGGTCTAGCCACACCCGGAGCACTGTCCAGCAGCCCAAGGAGTTGGGCAGCTGGAACTCACCGATACAGTCTGCCACGTTGGACGAGTCTTGAAACAACTGTATTCGAATGTGGGATGGCAAATGAAAGAGAGCATAATACTTTATACCTCTATTTATAGAACATTCTAGAATATGCTTCTGTAGAGGATGCAGACAGTAAAAACAATAGTGCGGTGGTGGGATGTGTGTGTGTGTGTGATGTCACATTGAACTTGCTGCTTACTGATTGGCTGAACAGTGAGCCCCCGGGGTCCTCCTGCCTCTGTCTTACCAGTGTTGTTATAGATTGTGACAGCACACCTGGATGTTGATGTGGGTGCTGGGATTCAAACTCAGGTCATTATGCTTGTGCAGTAAGCACTTTACCTGCTGAGCCAGCTCTCCAGGCCCCTGGATATGTTCATGATTTTGACTGTGAGTATGTGGATGACTTCACATGCCTGAACTTTTCAAATCATTCATCTTTTTTTTTAAACATATTCTTTTTTTTTTTTTTTTTTTTATTTCAGCTCATACAAACTTATTAGGTACACCAGTTCCCTCCCTCCCTCCTCCTCCCCCCGTACCCCCTGCTCCCCCTCCCCACCCCTCTCCCTCCCCATCCCCCAGTGCCTCCCACCCCAATTCCCAGAGAGTCCTTTCTTGTGCATGACTGATTTTCCTCTGGGCCCTCCTCTCCGATGACGTACAAGGACCCAGTGGCCTTTGCCGAACCCTTTCCCGTGTTCCCCTTAGGTATAGGAACACTCCTGTGGCTGCCAATTCTTTGCCTCCAAGGATCTTGGTGCCTTTAGCAGGTGCTAGACTTTGTGAGGTCAACAGTGTGTTGGACAATGCGCAGGGCATGCAAAGTCCAATTATGATTGCTTCAGCCCTAACTAGTATAGAGTATCTTACATATCATTGCTCCTCCCATCCTTATGCTCTTACACTCTTACCGCCCCCTCTTCCGCAAATTTCCCTGAGCTTCAAGATGGGGAGAGACTAAGCTGGCCTAGTTCTAGGTGGTTGATATAGAGTCTCTGAAGTTCTGGATTGTGGTTTGTTGATTTTCTTTTGCAGTTTTGCTGCTCCTGCAATGCCCTTCACTCCATCCTGGTGGGCATTGTATGTTACCCCTTTTTATCTGCCAGACTATATGCCCTCCTCTTCTGGTGAGATCACTCCCCCTCAGTAGTAAATGGTCAGGAACAAGAGTCTGTGAACTTAATCAGATGTCTCATTACTTATTTGGGTCCTTGGTGGAGGCCTATTTTCCCTGCTGTAACATGGTCCCTTCTCTCCTTCTTTCTGGTGTGGCCCTCCTACCCCATCCCTCCTGTTCATAATCCTTGGAATTCCTGTCTCTAGGTGGGCTGGGTGGGTTTGGTACTAGGAGCCACCTATTAGGGAGTACATACGGCGCTTAATTTTCTGGGTCTGGGATACTTCACTTAATACAATTGTTTCTAATGACATCCATTTCCCGGCAAATTCCAGTAATTCATCATTTTTGATGGCTGAGTAGTACTCCATTGTATAGATGTACCACTGTTTCCTTATCCACTCATCAACTGTTGGACATTTGGGCTGATTCCATGACTTTGCTATTGTAAACAGTGCTGCTATGAACATGGTCGTGCTTGTGCTATCGAGGCGAACCTCTGCTGTATGGGGGGTTATTCCCAAAAGTGGAATAGCAGGGTCATATGGCATTTCAATCTTTAATTTCTTTAAGAATCTCCAGACGGCTCGCCAGAGTGGCTGTATGAGCCTGCATTCCCACCAGCAATGTAGGAGAGTTCCCCTCTCTCCACATCCTCTCCAGCATTTGTCGTTGTTAGTATTGTGGATTTTTGCCATCCTGACCGGGGTGAGATGATATCTCAGGGAAGTTTTGATTTGCATTTCCCTGATGGCTAAAGAAGTGGAGCATTTTTTCAGATATTTGTTAGACATTTTAATTTCATCCCTGGTAAAGTTTCTTTTAAGTTCCAGGGCCCATTTTTTAATTGGGCCATTGGTTTCCTTGGTGTTTAGTTTTCTAAGTTCTTTGTGCACTCTGGACAATAGAGCTCTATCAGATATGTGGTTAGTGAAGATTTTCTCCCATTCTGTGGGTTGCCTTTGAGCTCGCGTTACAATCTCTTTATCTGAACAGAAGCTCTTTAATTTCACAAGATCCCAACTGTTAAGAGTTGGTAGCAGTGACTGTGCCATTGGATGTCTGTTTAGGAACTGTTGGCCTAGTCCAATCAGCTCGAGGGAGTTCCCTATCCTTTCAAGTATGGTTTTTATAGTCTCTGGCCTGATATCAAGGTCCTTGATCCATTTGGAATTAAGTCTTGTACATGGTGACAAGTACGGGTCCAGCTTTAATCTTCTGCATGTGGAGATCCAGTTTTGCCAGCACCATTTGTTGAAGATGCTGTTCTTTTTCCATTGGATTCTTTGGGCCCCTTTGTCAAAGACCAAATGGCTGTAACTTTGTGGGCTTATATCTGGGTCTTCAATCCTTATCCATTGATCTGTGTGTCTATTTTGGAGCCAATACCAGGCTGTTTTTATAACTATGGATTTGTAGTATAGACTAAGGTTTGGTATGGTTATACCTCCAGCTGTGTTTTTGTTACTCAGGATTGTTTTTACTATCCTGGGTCTTTTGTGCCTCCATATGAACTTTGAGATTGTTTGGTCAACTTCTTTGAAGAATTGCTTTGGGATTTTGATTGGTATAGCATTGAATCTGTATATTGCCTTTGGTAGGATGGTCATTTTCACGATGTTGATTCTGCCAATCCAGGAACAAGGGAGGTCTTTCCACCTTCTGGTGTCTTCGGCTATTTCTTTCTTTAGGGTTTTAAAGTTTTCATTGTAAAGGTCTTTTACCTCCTTAGTTAGGTTTATACCAAGGTATTTCATTTTTTTAGGGGCTATAATAAATGGTATTGTTTCTCTCAAGGCTTTTTCACTTCTTTCATTCTGGGCATATAGGAAGGCCTCTGATTTTTGCACATTTATTTTGTATCCTGCCACCCTGCTGAACTTCTCAATTAGTTCCAGGAGCTTCCTGGTGGAGTTTTTGGGATCACTCAGGTATAAGATCATGTCATCTGCAAATAGGGATAGCTTGACTTCTTCCTTGCCGATTTGAATCCCTCTTATGTCCCTTTCTTGTCTTATGGCTTCAGCTAAGACTTCAAGTACAATATTGAATAGAAGTGGTGAGAGTGGACAGTCTTGTCTAGTTCCTGATCGAAGTGGGAATGCTTCCAATTGTTCCCCATTGAGCATAATCCTTGCTGTGGGCTTGTATATAGCTTTTATTATATTGATAAAGGTTCCTTCCATTCCTACTGTCTCTAGCGTTTTGATCATAAAAGGCTGTTGGATCTTGTCAAAAGCTTTTTCTGCATCTATCGAGAGTATCATGTGGTCTTGGACTTTGGACTGGTTTATATGATGAATTACATTTATTGATTTGCGTATGTTGAACCAACCTTGTGTGCCGGGGATGAAGCCTACTTGGTCCCCATGAATGATCTTTTTAATATGTTTTTGAATCCGATTTGCTAAGACTTTGTTGAGAATCTTTGCGTCTGTGTTCATCAGGGAGATCGGCCTATAGTTTTCTTTTTTAAGCGAATCTTTATTAGGTTTTGGGATTAAAACGATATTAGCTTCATAGAAGGAATTTGGTAGTGTTCCTTCCTTTGCTATTTGATGGAACAGTTTAAGGAGTATTGGTGTTATTAACTCCTTAAATGTCTGGTAGAACTCTGTGCTGAATCCATCTGGTCCAGGACATTTTTTGGTGGGAAGATTCGAGATTACTTCCTCAATTTCCTTATATGTTATAGGACTATTTAAATAATTCACAACTTCCTGATTCAATTTAGGTAAGTTGTGTTTACTTAGAAATTCATCCATCTCTTTTGTGTTGTCAAACTTCACAGAGTATAAGTTTTTGAAATATGATGTTATAATTCTCTGGATTTCTTGGGTATCAGTAGTGATAACTCCATGTTCATTTCTAATTTTGTTAATTTGGGTTTTCTCTCTCTTGCTTTTGGTTAGTTTCGCTAGGGGTGTATCAATCTTATTGATTTTTTCAAAGAACCAGCTTTTTGACTGGTTGATTTTTTCTATCGTTTTCTTAATCTCGATTTCAGATATTTCTCCCCTTATTTTGCTAATCTCCTCTCTTCTACTACTTTTGGGATCAGATTGCTCTAGCTTCTCTAAAGCTTTAAGCTGCATTGTTAAGTTGTTTATTTCTGACGTTTCCATTTTTTTGACGTAGGCATTAAGAGCTATGAACTTACCTCTTAGAACAGCTTTCATTGTGTCCCAGAGATTTTGGTAAGTTGTATTTTCGTTATCATTCACTTTCAGGAAATCTTGAATTTCCTTTTTAATTTCTTCCTGAATCCATGTCTCATTCAGCATCATAGTGTTAAGTTTCCAGGAGTTAGTGTATTTTCTCTTGTTTGATGTGTTGTGGATGTCCAGCTTTAGGCCGTGATGGTCTGAGAGGGCACAGGTTAGAATTTCAACTTTCTTGTATATGTGTAGATTCATTTTGTGGCCCAATATGTGATCTATTTTGGAGAAAGTTCCGTGTGCTGCCGAGAAAAATGTGTATTCTTTGGTGTGTGGGTGAAAAGTTCGATAGAGATCTGTAAGGTCCATTTCTTTCAGGGTTTGATTAAGTTCCATAGTATCTCTGTTAAGCTTTTGACCTGTTGATCTATCCCATGTTGACAGGGCGGTGTTGAAGTCCCCAAGAATTATCGTTTGGGGATTGATTTCTTGCTTTAGACGCTGTAGGGTTTTCTTAATGAATGTGGAGGGGCCCGTATTGGGTGCATATATGTTCAGTATTGTGAAGTCTTCCTGGTGAATTGTACCTGTGACTAAAATGTAGTATCCATCCGTGTCTCTTATAATTTTCTTTGGTTTGAAATCCACTTTGTCTGATAGCATAATGGCTACCCCTGCCTGTTTTCTGCTTCCATTAGCTTGTAGAATTGTTGACCAGCCTTTTATTTTTAGAGCATGCCTATCTTTTGTGGTGAGATGGGTTTCCTGCAGGCAGCAGATTGATGGATTGTGATTTTTAATCCATGTTTGTAATCTGTGTCTCTTGATCGGTGAATTAATTCCATTAACATTTAGTGTTATAATGGAGAAACTATTGTTAATTCCAGACATTTATTATGTTTAGTAGCTTTTATAAGTATATTGCTTCTTTCTTAATGATGTTATACTTGCCTTCTGTTCTCCTGGATATGCCTGTTTTTTTCTTCACGCTTGAGTATCATTTCTAGCATTTTTTGAAGGCCTGGTTTGGTGGCCATGTATCCCTTAAAGTTGTCTTTGTGCTGGAAAATTTTTCTTTCTCCCTCGATCATGACTGATAGTTTTGCAGGGTAAATCAGCCTGGGTTGACACTTTTGCTCATTCAATACTTGAAGTATGTCTCTCCAAGCTCTTCTTGCTTTTACTGTTTCGACTGAGAAGTCATTTGTTATTTTAATAGGTTTACCTTTAAAAGTGACTTGTTTTTTCTCCCTTGAAGCTCTCAGCACCAGTTCTTTATCTTGAATGTGGAGTGTTTTAACTATTATTTGCCGCGGTGTGCTTCTATTTTGGTCGTATCTGTTTGGGGTGCGGAATGCCTCTTGTATATGGATGGGCCTCTTTTTAGATGAGGAAAGTTTTCCTTGATGATCGTTTGAAAAATTTCCTCAGGGGTGGTATTTTGAGATTCTTGCTCTCGTATTCCATGGATACGCATGTTAGGCTTCTTCAGGGTGTCCCATATATCTTGGATATTTCTCTCAAGTATCTTTTTGGCTTTAACAACCTCTTCCATTGAGCTGGTTAGTACTCCCACTTTATCTTCAAGGTCTGAAATTCTGTTTTCTGCTTCGTTAGTTCTGTTCGTAAGACTCTCTGTGGCGTTCTGGGTTGAAGATAACTTGTCTTTTAGCTCAGTTTTAAACTCTGCTTGAGTTTGTTTTAACTGCTCTATGCCACTTTTTGTTTCTTGCACTGTTTTTCTCAACTCCTCCAGATGTCTGTTGTGTTCCTCTTCAAAGCGATTGATTCGATTATTTAATTCCTCCCTGATTTCCTCTTTCATAGTATTGAACATGGTAATGATCATATTTTGAAAGTCTTTATCCTGGGTGGGGCTTTCTTGGCCTTTTTCCATGGGTTTGTTCTTGTTGGAGTCTAACATTGTGGGATTAATTTCTTCAGTGGGAAATTTGTTTACTTGATTGTTGCTTCTCATGGATTTGCACTTTGACTTTGGCATTGTCATTTTAACTCTTAAGATCTCTCAATTTCACTAAACTGAATTATTTGGCCTGTGGTCCTGGTGGGCGGGGCGGGCGGAGACTTACCTAGGTCGTGGGGTGAGGCCCGGCTGGACCGCGCGCGCGCGTCCCGACCGGTGGAGCGGGTCGGGGTGCAAAGGGGGGATGGGGGCGACCGCTTGGAGCTATTTAACCCTAGGGCAGCTTGGGCGGGGCCCGGGCGCAGGGGGAGGTCCTCCTGGTCCCTGGGTCCCGCGCACGGCTCCGGCTGGATGGTGGGAGGCGGAGCCGGGTCCCCGTGGGCCGACCTGGGGGGTCCTGGTGGGCGGTGCGCGGGCGGGGGTACTCACCAGCTAGGGCGCGGCGTGGACGCCCGGCTGGACCGCGCGCACGCGCGCGTCCGGACCGGCGGAGCGGGTTTAGGGTGCGAAAGGGGGGATGGGGGCGATGGCGTGGAGCTATTTAACCCGAGGGCAGCTGGGGCGGGGCCCGGGCGCAGGGGCAGGTCCTCCTGGTCCCTGGGTCCCGCGCGCGGCTCCGGCTGGATGGTGGGAGGCGGAGCCGGGTCCCCGTGGGCCGACCTGGGGGGCCTGGTGGGCGGTGCGCGGGGGGGGGGGGGGGGGGGGGGCGGGGGTACTCACCAGCTAGGGCGCGGCGTGGACGCCCGGCTGGACCGCGCGCGCGCGCGCGTCCCGACCGGCGGAGCGGGTTTAGGGTGCGAAAGGGGGGCAACATATTCTTTCTTTAATTTTTTATTTATTATTTATTCAATTGTGTGTGTGTGTGTGTGTGTAGAACCACGGACGAATTCAGGAACCACCATGGATGCCTCCACTTACTTCCTCCTTGTTTACTCTGCCCTGGGATTCACAGGCTCCAGAAACGCAGGCCGCCCCCGTTTCCGCCCGGTGTCTATGCGTGGGTCTAGAATCCGAACTCAGGACCTTCCACCTACAAGGCAGAAGCTTAACCCCTGAGCCACCTCTCCAGCCCCCAAATCATTCATCTTAAACAGAGAATTTATGGCATATCATTCACAACCCCACTGATAAAAAAGAGATAATATTAGCAGGGAAGGAAGAGAATGCTACTTTGAAAAGCATGCGCTTTCCTGAAAGATTCAAAACTCCAGTTTGAAGCTAGCAAGGGTGATTCTTGCACGCGCTCCACAACGAGATTCAGAAAGATCCACTTCAGCTGGGCATGGAGGCTCATGATTGCAGCCTCAGCTCTAGAGAGGTGGAGGCAGGAGGGTCAGACATTCAGAGTCATCCTCAACCACACGGTGAGTCCTCGGCCAGTCAATACTAGATGAGACCCTCCCTGTTTCAAAATGAAGTAAAACAAAAATCCACTGGTGCCAACTATTCTTCAGAAAGGAAGTTTTCAAAAGGTTTTTTGTAGAGTTGGGTGGGGTGGTTCGTTCCTGGAATCCCAGTACTTGGGAGGCTGAAGCAGGAACACTGTGAGGAGTTTCAGACTTTTCTCACAAACATGCAGCATGATAATTTTCCTCTCATTGAGAGAGTCTAAGCTGATCATGTATAAGACAGAAAAGTAGTCAGAGGAGAATATAAGAGGTTTATAAATGCATCTAGTCACCAGGACTAGTGAAAGTGAGTTACAGAATTATTTCTCCAAAGAGAAATGGCACAGCCCGTTGTGAATTTGCTAATAAAATCCAAATGCATAAAGGCCTCGCTAAGAACAGAGCTACACACTTCTGAGCACGTTCACCTGGACAGCCAAGCTTTGCCAAACACCCTGCCACGAGCACAGAGCTGCAACCTCAGGTCGTTTTACAGCCGACAAATAGGAACCCAGAAGGGCCCAGGTTGTCTGGTGCGAAGTCTGCCTCCTGCCCTGCCCTGACTTACTCCAACCAGGAGGAGAACTCTGGCCCTCACCCAGACCCTGCAGGGAGAAGAAAACAGGTGGTTTAGCAGGTTTGCTTAGCATCACGATGGTATTAGAGACCATACCAGAGCAGGAATTCTAGATCCCAGGTTAGCCCATCTTGTTTCCTCTCTGCCATGTCGAATTAGCTCGTTAGACAATCTGTAGCTGACAGAATGTATGACTGTGGCCTGAATGATCTTTTGGTAAACTCAAAATCAGGAGTCAAGCTTCATTATTAATGTTATGTTCAATCAGCATACAAAATAGCGGGCTTCCTTGTGACATTGTCATACGTATATATCTTAGTACTTTGATCATGGTTGCCTCCCCTACTTACCTTCCCTTGTCTCCCCTCCTTCTCATTCAATTCCCATCCCCAAATGGCCTCACTTCTGCTTTCACGTCTCATACACACACACACACACACACACACACACACACACACACACACAGACGTGTGTATACATATATATCTAGATTTCAGTATGAAAAAAAAATGTGATATTGCCTTTCTTTTATGTCTCTTTATAACTTTTCCCCCCTCCTCCTCTCTTTAGACCTCCTCATAGCTCATGTACTCCCCCTTACTTACACACAAACACACACACACACATTCACATGCATGTACACATACATACACACATATGCACATGTTCATACACATACACTCACTTTCACACACACATAAACATATACATACACTCACGTGCACACACACTCTCACACATGCATGCATGCGCACACACACACATACACACACAAAACACACACACACACATACACACACAGTCATGAAAATAGAAAGAGGACTGGTTGGGAAGAGCATGGGAAGAGGGAGTCAGCACAAATAAAGTAGGAATGTGATCAAAGAATATTATACACATCAATAAAAAAAATCTTAACAAAACGTATGATTTTGTATAATTAATATATGTGAATAAAAAACTTCAAACCAAAAAAAAAAAGTGACAAAAGATTAGAGTTCCTTTCTGCCTTCCTGAAACACCACAGAGGCATTTTAATCTCTAGTCTGACCTACTATGCTTTGTTCCTATCTCCGGAAATAGAATCAGTGTGTGAACGGGGCGGGAAGAACTGCAGAAGCCAAAGCAAGAAGCTAGTGGCTCCACCACAAGGCAGGAGACCGGAGGACTATGAACCCCAAATACAATGCAAAAACCACAATAACTGGAAATAAGGGCAAACAGTTTCCATCGTCCAAAGCCAAGAGTGCGTGAGTGTTCTTCATCAAAGTTCAACACTGGAGGCTGGAATTATTCGTTCTACAAACAGACTGGAAGCCTGGGTCCTTCCACCAGATGAGCTTTGCTTAACAATACAAAATAATATCTGTACATGTGTTTTGCATGTAGATGGGTGGTACATGTGTGTGTGGGCATAGGAATAAAAGAACATTTGAGTGTGTGTGCCTGTGGAGGCCCAAGGGTGACATCCAAATCATGCTGGATTGCTCCACCTCTTTATTGCTTGTTCTGGAGTTTCCCAGGCTCTGCCTTCCGAGGTCAGAATTACACCTGACCTCCCCCCCCTTTTGTTTTCAAATGTGGGATCTGGGGATCTGAACTCAGGTCCTTTTGCTTGTAAGGCAGAAGTTTTAACTACTGAGTTATTTTCCCAGTTCTAGGCTATTTAAAAAATTATATCTTACTTATAAGAGATTGGTTAGATAGATAGATAGATAGATAGATAGATAGATAGATAGATAGATAGATAGATAAAGAGAGAGAGAGAGAACAGGTATGTACCCTGGCCTGTGTGTGTAGGTCAGAGGACAACTTTTAGAAGTTGATTCTCCTACCATGTGGACTCGGGGAATCAAACTCATGTCTTGTCCACAGTTTTGCCCACAGTTGTCTTTACCCACTGAACTATCTCAACATCCTGAGTATATTATGCTACATATTTTGAAAGATTTCCATAACAGTTGAGAATTTTTAAATGATTTGATGCCCAACATTGTAAGCTCCAACTCTTTCCCTGCAAGACCTAAAAATAAAACGAGGCCTTAATTAGCCTGCGTGGCTATTCACTTTCAACTGCATGGTGATGCGTTGCTGTCTGAAGACAGACATCTGCCGTTCCCCTTAATATGGCCAATTCTTGTGACACTGTGCTAATTCTGCTCAGCTAATGCAGCCTTGGAGTGGGGAGACCTCAGGGGTGTTTGGTGACTGGAAGTGACATGTTTGTTTGAGGGAGGAGAAAGTAAAGACACCACCAAGCAGGGGTACCCGGGACCTTCCATTTTCTTCTCAGTATTGTATGGGGGATCCTTACATTACTAATTTCTCTCTCCACCCTCCTCCCCTGTTTCACGCATGCAAATAAAGATCCAAGAGGAACAGACTGATTGGCATTAGAACAGGGGGTGGGGCTGCCGCAGGATGTACTGGACATTTAAAATAAAACAAAGCAGAAGGTCTGTGGTTTGGCAGGGTGGAGATTTCTGTCCAGCTGGAAGGACCAGTTGCTGCTAGAATGAAGGGGTTCCCTGGAAGGGCTTGGAGGTGTGGCTGGGACAACACTTGCTCCTTGAGCATCCCTGCCCACTGAAGAGTGACCTGGGCACCAGGGGGTTCCCAGCAGAGACATGGATGTGACCAGGCCGGGATATGCGGCTCTGTTCTGGCTGCCATCTCTGCCTCTGAGCACTGTAGGTCCAACAGGAGCAACTCGTGTGGAATAAAAAATCAGCGGCACAGCCCGCAACAGGCCCACGTGGGAGGCCTCCCCTCCCCAAGCCGGCTCTCACCACAGTCACAGACTCTGTGTGTTTTTCTCATCGTGGGCTTGGAGTTCTGGTACAGCTCCGCATGAGATCTCAGCTATGCTGATTAGATGGATGGATAAGTGAACAACTTCGCTGCTTTCTGCTTACAGATAAGAATCTATGTGTTTGAAACTATTAGCTGCGCATGTATGCGCTCACGCACATGTGTTTCTGTGTGTGTGTGTGTGTGTGTGTGTGTGTGTGTGTGTGTTTGCACGCACCCACCCGCCACAGAGACATGTAGAGATAGGAGGGCAACTTCCAGACCAGGTCTTTTCATGGTTACCGTGAAAGTCAGACTAGCTGAGCTTGGGCAGATTCTAGGTCTCTGCCTCCTGTTTCCCCTAGGCTCATGGAGATTACAGATGCACCATTGTGTTTGACTTTTAAAGGAAATACGGAGATCTGAACTCTGGCCATCAGGCTTGTGTGGCAATTACTTTATCTGCTACACCATCTCTACCCCCCTTTTATGTGGGGTCTTGGGGGTTGAACCCAGATTCATGCATACTAGTCAAGTTTCTACCACTGAACTTCAGCCCTACTCTTCAGCCATTTCTGATTTATCCTTCCTGCACATACCCTAGGGACCCAAATACAATCTATCCACTTGACCTAGGACTTCTTCCACACTCAAATCCAAAGAGATGAATCGGATTCTAAAATTGCAAGAAAACAGCAAATCCCACTCATTGCATTTTGCCTACTGCCTCTCAAAAACGTCCATAAACTTCATGCAAATATTGATTTATTTCTTAGGAAAGGGTTCGAGGATTTCCTGTCCTTATTTTATTTACCCTTAGAAATGACATGCAGTGTGTACTCAGAAGTTTATGGTCAGGCAAGTTTGGCCTGGAGTAGAGAGCAGAGTAATTATAATGGAGGCAAACAATGGGTCCCTCATCCAAATGACCTCCAGGCAGGACCTCTGCTCCGAGGCTCGGCTCTCCTATTAGACAGGGGGTCCAGGTCAGCGCTGGGTTCTGGGATGCCGGGTGAGGAGTAGCGGGTTGGCCTCCTGGGAGCCCCACCTTCAGATCCGCAGGTCTACCGCAGCCGTCTATCGCTCTGTGGACAGAGCTGCCCAACCTTGGCCATGAGGCCTCTGGCTGTTACCCAGCTGTGGTCAGCTCAGGAACTCACACGCAAACCCAGAGCCTTCACGTCCATGAAGCGGCCCTGGTCCCGTCATCTCCTTAGAATAGAACTTTCGAGCTCTAAGTCGACGAACCCCTTTTCAGTAAGATGCTAGGAAGCCAGTATTTTAGACTTCGCACCCACCCCTGCCCAGCCACATGATGTTTAAGAGTGTTAAGTGAGCGGTAGGGAACGCACCAGCAAGGGGGCGTGGCTGGGTTTCAGTCCAGCTTTTGTTGGCTTGTTTGTTTTTCCAAAAAAATCAGATTCACGTGGGATGGGCTTCACAGAGGAGAAGAGAAAATAGGAGCTTACTGACCTGGATAAAGGAAGGAACCGTGTGTTTATTTGGGAATGTCACGTAGCACAGACTGGCCTTAAACTTGTGTCTTCTGTTACTGATACAAAGACAGGACGAAAACAACTTAGGGGTCTTATAATTATAATTTATTATATGTATTACATATTATATTATGTCTATATTATTTATCATATTTAATATTATTATTTATTTTCTTCTTGCCTATGATCCTTTGTTATGGTTCCTTATTACGGCAGAAGAGTTCCCACCGATGGCAGAAGCCAGGTGAACGGGCCACACATATTGTGACACATGAGCTGAGGGAGCTGAAGATATATGTCAAATTACTGAACCAGCTCTTCCATCTTCCCGTCTGCCCGAGGCATGGTCCCAGCCACTAGGAGCTGGGTCTTCCCACATCAGTTAGACAGTCTTCCCCTGGTTTGCTCAGGGCGTGTTTTAACTACTAATTCTTCACAGATGCGCCCAAAGATTCGGCCTTCGACTGTCAAGTTGGCATCTGCAACTGATCGCCACAACTTGCAACTAGCTAAAGATGACTTTGAAGTTCTTCTGCCTCCACTTCCTGAACACCGAGACTCTAGGACTGCACCACGGTAGCAGGCTAGCCTGGGCCATCTTAAAGCTTCTCCTTGCCTCCCCCTCCCCTGCCTCCACCTCCCCTCTGAGCCCTCTGGCTCTGGCCAGTACCCAATACCCAGTGCAGACTCTATTCATTTGATAGGCTGAGGCCTGTGTAGCAATGTGTATTCTTTACTATTTATTTTTGGAGACAGACGTGGCCTCACACTTACTAGGTAGCTGAGGATGACCTTGAACTTAGGATCTTCCTGTGTCTACCTCCCAGTTGCTGAGATCATAAACATGTGCCACCCTGCTTGGTCATCTGCAGCCCTTCCCACCGTAGACGCTCAGAACAGGCGGGGAAGACTCCAGAGGCGATGAATGGTTTTTGGCCCATCATGCCCTCCACAGGGTCTGGCTTCTGTCTCTCTTCCAGTGTGAGCGTATCTGCCCCTCATCTTTTGGGTGATCCTTGACCCCAAGCAATGTGTCTTCCTGAGAGAATGGATGTCACCCATCTCAGAAGGCTTCATGCACTGACTGGATCAGGGAGCTGGACTAGGCGAGGTTGGGAAGACTTTGATCTCTGTCCTTCTCCTCCTGATGTTGGGGTGCTCTGGACGGGGTAGAAAGTCCTCATTTTATATGTGCCCAGGTTAGTTTTTAGAGACTGGTATCCTCATGTCACTCCAGTCATAAACCCAAGTGTTCTGGGTTGGTTTCAGTAGTTAAAGCCTTTGCTGCTCGAACAAAAGGAACTTGGATCCGGATCCCCAGGTCCCATGTAAAAATGCTGGGTGAATATAGTGGCTTCTGTAATTCTGGCCCTAGAAAGCAGAACTTGGGAAACCCCAGAGCAAAGCAATAAGGAGAGAGAGCAATCCAGGATGATTCCCAGTGTCAACCTTGGGCCTCCACAGGCACAACACACTCACGGGCCCTCTTGCAACACACACACACACACACACACACACACACACACACACACACACACGTCCATATATGATAATCAACAAAAGCAAAAATCCTGAGTCCAGGCTCCTACCACAGGCCTTGCTGCCTGCCATGGCTGTCATGTTGGTCAGGTGCCCGCCAGCTCTGGGGCACTAGCTCAAGTCTCCTCTCACTCGCCTCCCTGTCTCACTGTCTATTCAACTACTTGGTGGTCCCGGCTATAGTCAAAGAGACTCTGTAACCCACAGATCCGACCCTTCTGTGGGCCCTCCTGTTTTTCAGGTAAAAGCCAATTTTCCCACCCATGCCTTCATTCCCTGCCACGTGGTTCTCTTCCCAGACCCGCCCTCACCATGCTCTGGCACTGTTCCCTCCCTGTTGCTAGGGCCACTTGTTCTTTAGGTCCCAGAGGGACCTTCCTCTCTTCTCTAACCGCAGAGCTGGGTAGTTGGTAGGAGCACATGCCCTGCATTCAGATCCGGCTGCTTCCATCCCAGTTTTGCCACTTTATTGGCTGTGTGATCTTGGGTAAGACACATCATGTCTCTGGGCTCAGGTTTTTCTTTGTGTCTTTGTGAAGTGAGGAAGAGCTCCATGTGAAGATTGAGGGGTTAATACACACAGAGCCACAGCGAGGCCTCTGGAACTCGGCACACGCTGCTTTGGTTATCACGATCCATTCTTCCATTGGTTTTGTTTTGACTCCTTTCTCATCCTGAGCAAATCTCTGTTTCCCTGCTGTTACGAGTCAACATTTACCACACTCTGTCATCCTATCTCCCGTCATCTGTCTCCTGGCCAGACGGTGAGCTCTTCCTTCATTGACCCCACATGTTCAGTGCAGTCGACACTATGAATATGCTCAACATATGATGTGCTTTGAACTCAGGGATGAGAGCAAAGCAAGAGTCTTAAACTTTCTATAAGAGGAAGGAGATGGAAATGGAAGGGAAAAGGGTGAGAATGGACACTTTGCTATTCCACACTCATACGGGTGCACACATACATCACATGCACACACACATATGGGTGCACACATATATCACGTGCACACACACAGTGCGCACACACACAGACATGAACAGACACTTGAAGATAGCTTTGCTACTCTACACTCACACACACATGCACATATACACACACATGCACATACACACACACACACACACAGACCCACAGATACACACAGACACCACACACACATACACATTCAGACACCACACACACATACACACACACACACACACACACACACATAGACCTACAAATACATACAGACACCACACACATACACACACAAAGATACAGACAGACACATTCAGATACACACACACACAGACCTACAAATACACACTCACAGACACTACACACACACACTTATACACAGACCTACAGATACACACACACACAAACACAGACACACACACAGACCTACAGATACACACTCACAGACACTATGTACACACACACACACACAGATACAGACACAGACAGACATAACACACAGACCTACAAATATACACTCACAGACACGACACACACACACACACACACATACACTCACACACACACACACACACACATTTTGACTCAATTGAAACAGAAACATCGAAAGCCTGTGTCTTCTAGTCCTACCTCTTCCTCTTCATCTTTCTTCTTCCTTTCCCTCCTCCTCTTCTTCATTTTCTTCCCCCCTTCTCCTCCTCCTCCTCGTCCATTTCTCTTTTTGCAGTCCATGTCGCTGATCATCAGCTCGCACACAATGCCTGGCTCGTGTTCCCTGCAGCACTACATGCGGTGGGTGTGTAAAGCGACCAGCAGCGATTGTGTGAAGCAGCCGTTGGGAACATCTCCAGCCCCACAGTCACCGGAAGCTCGAGCTCCAAGGCAGCTCATTTTGTCGTTTTCCTCAGCCTTGAAGGATTTGGGGACAGAGCAGTCATTTGCACAGCTGAGAAAGGAATGGGCCTCAGTATCCAAGGATGCCCCAAACCCTGAGCACAGAAAGCCGGGGTAACATTATCTAGTGCCTGCGTTTCACGTTCTCATGGCTGCAATGAATTCCTGGCCCAGGGACTTAGAAGAACACCAGCATTTCCATTCACGTTCACGGTGGGTCATCATCTTGGCAGGAAACTGATACTGGAGTCAGGAATGGAGGGGGCTGGCCACATCACATGCACAGGGAACGTAAGAAAGAGGGGCAAGGGATTGCAGAGATGGCTCAGGGGTTAAGACTCTGCCTCATAAGCAGAAGGTCCTGAATTCTGATCCCAGGTCCCACATTAAAAAACACCAGGTGGAAACAGTGGTGGCCTGTACTTCTGTCCTTGGTGGGCGGAGCATGGGAAATCCCAGAGTAAAGCAAAAAGGATGAAGAAGCAATCCAGGACGATTCCTGAAGTCTCCCTTAGCCCTCCACAAAGACACACAGTGTTCTCTCTCTCTCTCTCTCTCCTCTCTCTCTCTCTCTCTCTCTCACACACACACACACACACACACACAATGAATTAAAAAAAAAAAAAAAGAGGGACAAGGAACCAAGAACATTTCTAGCTCCCCAGGCTGCTGAATCCAACTCTCTGTTTTATCTACCACACAGGGAATGGTTCCAGCCAATAAGGACTGGGTCTTGCATATCAATTAATCTCCTACAGAGTTGCTCAGAGTGTTGCCTGAACAAAATGATTCTTCTTCACTGTGCCTAAAGGCTCAGTCTTATTGTTAAACAGACACCTACATCTTTAACACCTAGCATCAGGATGCCGGGCTCATTCATGACTCTGGGTGGGCAGTGGCAGCAGCGGGAGGAGGAGAAGGAGGAGGAGGAGGAAGTCATCTAAGTGTTTCCTAGATTATGGTGCTTTGCTAGATACTCTGCACAGTCCTGATCTCCTAACAAAACATGCCCTATGCCGCTGTGGAAAGCGACTAGTGTCTGTTAGGGTGTCTTCAAAGACAGTTTGAAAAGCTGTAGTGGGTAAACTGGTTTCCCTTTAATCCCAGCGAGGGTGTGGCCATCGAGGGTGTGGCCAGGGAGAAACGCTGCTGGAGTTCCACTTGGCTGCCAGGTGCCTGAGTTCAAGTTCCCGCCTGCCCACTCGAGGCTGCAGATGGGAAATCTGCAGCGGCTGCATGGAGGCCATAGCGCCTGCCAAGATGCAATCCCAAGTCAGCACGCCCCCCATGGGAACAAACAGTGCAGGAAACACTGGTTCAGAGCCCCCGCACCCCTAATTCCCAGCAACTCCTGCTTTCCTTTGTATTTCACCTAACACTTCCTTAAAAATATTTACTGATTTATTTATGATTCTCCAGCTAGGATTCACTCTGTGAAGCTCAGGCGGACTTGGAACCCACTATGGGGTCCTGGCAGCCACCAATTCACCATGACCCTCTTGTCTGTGTCAGTCTTGTAGGTGCTGGTATTAAGTATAAATAACCTTTTCCTCCTTTCTTCTTCTCCTCCTCCTCCTCCTCCTCTTCTCCTCCTCTTCTTCCTCCTCTTCTTTTCTTCTCTCCTCCTCTCCTCCTCTTCTCCCCCTCCTCCTCTTCTCCTCTTCGCTTCTTCTTCTTCTTCCTCTTCTTCCTTCTTCCTCTTCTTCTCCTCTTCCTCCTCTTCCTTCCCCCCTCCTCCTCCCTCCTCCTCTCCTCCTCCTCTCCTCCTCCTCCTCCTCCTCCTCCTCCTCCTCCTCCTCCTCTCTCCTCTCTCTTCTTCTTCTTCTTCTTCTTCTTCTTCTTCTCCTCCCCCTCCTTCTCTCTTCCTACTCTTTCAGAAAATCAGGTTAAGGTATATTTTGTAAGATGGAGGGCGCCTGTCCCTCATGGCACTCCAGGTCTGGAGTCTGTGAGTTTGTTTCTAGCTGCCTGTGTCACATGGCTACCATGCCTGGGGTCCACGAGTTTTCCAGGGTGCCTTAGCCCCATGAGTTCTGTTCTTTCTCTCCTCTAATTAACTCTGCCTTAATCCTTAAAAAAAAAAAAAAAAAAGAACTAGAAGACACACATCTTTCTTTTTTCCAGAACCTTTCTGTTCACCGAACATTAAAATTAAAAGTGTGCAAGGTGCAGGCTTCTGACTGTTTTTCAAAGTGAAGGTCACTGCCTCTGTAAAGCTCCTCAGAAGCAGAGTAGAGGGGCTCTCATGCTCCCTAAGGAAGTCCAGGACGCCTCATTGGGAGGCGCGGCAGTATTGCAGAGGAGCAGCCGCAACCCCGTGAGGCCTATTCAGGGTGTGAGTGTTGCGGTTACCCTGCGTTATTGCTGATAAATTCATAACCAAGCAGTTTGAAGGAACAAGGGGTTTTATTTTGATTTAGAACCCTTGGTTGCAGTTAGGAGCCTGAGAAACTGGTTGTGCCACACGCGCAGGACAGCTGAGAGAAACCATCCTCACTTGCCAGACCAGCATGTCTGGCCAAGGGACGTCACCTTTTACAACCAGCTCCTTCCATTTTATTCACCTGCCCAGGAACTTGTCCCTCCCACCATGGGCTGGGTCTTCCCCATCAACTAGATAATCTCCTGCAGTCTTGCTCAGGGCTCAGCTCCTTCACTACTAATTTCTCACAACTGTGCCCAGAGCTCAGGGCCTTCAGTTGCCAAGGTGACACCAGAATCAATTCTGACAGTGACAGAAGGTATGTTTGGTGGAGATGGTGGTGCTGGAATATAAGGAGGGTTCCAAAGGCACCATGGAACTGGTATGGCAAAGGTCATCAAGAAGGCCATGCCCACTCCCTGCCCTCCTCCCCCCTCTGTCCCTGCATTGCCATCTCCTCTGTTCACTTCTTCCTCTCGTAGCTACTTCCTGAAATGGCCGGATGTGCCACCCTCTGCCCCAGAAGCACTGTGGCAGCTCTGACTTAGAAAATGCTCTTTTCCAGCCAAAGCCAAGGCTGAGCTTCCTGTTCCTGGGTCTGTCCATCTCCGCATCAGGAAGTAACTAGGAGGCGCTGGTCCTAGGGTAGGTGGCATGGGAAGCCTCTGTACCAAGAGTGGTCAGTGGGGGAACCTATGTGATACGCCACTTTCTATTTTTAATATGTGTCATGGTTTACAGTGTCATACATTTTAGTTACTTATTTGTGAAAAGCTAGAGCACACAGGTCAAAAGGCAAGTTGCTTTTGTGTGTATGCGTGTGTGTCTGTCTGTGTGTACCAGAGGACAAGTGTACGTGCTTGTGGGGGCCCATGAATGACCCTAGGAATCATTCTGGATGGCTCTTTCTCCTTAGTGCCTTGCTCTAGGGTATCCCAATTTTTACATAGGATCTGGGGATCTGAACTCAGGTCCTTTTGCTTGTGAAGCACAAGCTTTAACCTCTGAGCCACCTCCACACCCAGAAAATAACTTCTAGAAGTGGGCTTTCTCTACCGTGTGCTTCTGGGGTCAAGCTCAAGTCGCCAGGTTGGTGAACGAAATTCTCACCCACTGTGCTGTCTCCCAGCGGGATCCCCCAGCCCAGCTATTCCACTTTCTACTTAAGCTTTTAGAAGGGGAGGTGGGCGCCTTTGGGGGGGATCATGGAGATGTATCTGTCTTCCTGGGAAAGAGCAGAAACGAGTTCCATGGTTAGACACCTTGGAAGAAATTAAAGAAGCAACAGTGAGATTTTTGATTTTTGACTTTTGGGTGGGTCATCATCTTGGCAGGAAACCGATACTGAAGTCAGGAATGGAGGGGGCTGGTCATATCATATGCACAGGAAACGTAAGAAAGAGGGGCAAGGGTGTGTGTGTGTGTGTGTGTGTGTGTGTGTGTGTGTGTGTGTGTGTGTATTAGGCACCGTGTGTCCCTGTGAAGGATCAAGAGTGACTTTGGAAATCATCCTGGATTACTTCTACCTTCTTCTTGGTTCGCTCTGGGATTTCCCAGACTCCTTCCACCAGGGCCAGAAGTCCAGACATTTTTATGTGAGACCTGAGATCTGAGCTTAGGACATTCTGCTTGTGAGGCAGAGTCTTAACCCTGAGCCATCTATCCAGCCCCACCAGAACTTATTTAGGATAACTTCTTTGTCATACCTAACCCTGAAGAGATGTTCTGCCAATTAGATGAGATCAGCCGTAACAAAGAAACAAAATGAGCAGTACTTTAAGCAAAACAGAAAATTTCCTTTAAGCATAAGAAAAAGAAAGGGTTGGCACATTCACAAAAGTTACCAGGGCTCCGGGACTTCAGTCTTATTTTATCAAAATCATCTTTTAAAAAATCATTCATTCATTCATTCATTCATTCTCTCTCCATATATATATATATATATATATAGAGAGAGAGAGAGAGAGAGAGAGAGAGAGAGAGAGAGAGAGAGAGAGAGTGCACAGGCATGCCATAGAGCACTAGTTGGCAGTCAAAGGTCAGCTTTCAGAAGTCAGTTCTCTCCTTCCACCATGAGGCTTCCAGGGACCGAACTCAGGTCTCCAGGTTTATGAGCAAGTGCCTTACCCATTGAGTTACCTTGCTGGCCTCCTCTTGTTTTAAATAAACAGAATCTTTCCTGGTTCAATTGAGAGATAAATTGAGACAGATTTGGGACAATCAAGTCCTTATAACACTGGCCACTCACAACCAGAGAAACCAGGATGGGAGATCCCACAGAAACCACAGAACCAAGGAAATTTCTTACGTTTGCCAACTTTCAAGGGGAATGAGGTTTGATCTTAGAGAGGAGGGGTCTCTGGGCTTAGCGGATTAGTCAGTGAAGATTCTAGATAGCCATCAGGTGGTAAATTAGGGAGCAATCGCATTATCCCACTCTGCCTTGGGGTTGCTATGGGTTGGGAGTTAAACATTCAGGGAAGGTGCTAGATGGACTATAGGGCATGGCTGTGAGCTGGAAATGTCTTCTCCAAAGGTTTCCACCTCATAGCCCTGTGTGATTGCACCAGCTCCAGCCATCACGATCATGCTCTAGACACATGGAGGATGAGGAAAGCAGCGCTTGGGATTTCTCGCAAGTTCTTCCAGAGTTTAGTGAATGTCATTTCTCTAGGCAAGTGGAAGACAGACAGATGATTAGTGAGTCACTGGCTGCCTCCGCTTCAAAAATCAAGAGCACGTGCCCAGCATTGCATGTGCAATGCAAGGAAGTACCCCCTTCCTTCTCTCCATAATCCCATCAGTGGTAGCATCATCCATGTAGTCACAAGGAATATACATGAGGGACCTCAAGGGAAATATACATGAGTGATCTAGCAGTGCGCAGATCTGTTCACATGGTCCTAGGAGCCTGACCTGTAGGCTTTGGCTTGGAATCTGAGCTACTAGAGAGATGGAAGCAGGAGAACCACGAGTTCAAAGCCAACCCGGGTAAGTTCTAGGTCAGTTGTGCTTAATGAGACTTTGTCTCAGAATGAAAAGTCAGCAGAGGACCGAGAGCAGAGCATGTGTGAGATTCTAGGTTCTAATCCCAGTACTGGGGAAAAAAAAAAGCACACCACATAGTGAGGTAATGCAGACAGATTCGGAGACACTTGGAATGAGTGACCGACTGAGTCCGCTGCCAGCATGCTCCTCGCCTTGTCTGCGACGTGCCTGCTTATCTCTCTGTCCTTCCGTCAGGGCACAGTGCTCGATCTCACCATTTCTCCAGGGAATTATTTCTCAGTCTGTTCCTCCACCGCTCCTGGTCTCAGGACATGTGACCTGCATGTCCTGAGCATGTCTGCGGCACCTCCCTGTTCTCAGACTCCTGTTCTTAACAAACCGCCTCCATGTGCTCGGGACTTTTTAGTGTCTCCCGTCTCTCATCTTGTGAGTCTCCCAGCGTCTCCCGGGTCCCCACTGCAGTTCTTGATTGTCACAGCTTCTCCTCTGAGCCATAGTGTGATTGTAGATGGTCCGTCCCCGCTCCTGAGCCTCGGTTTCCCCCTTGGTAAAATAGGAATGGTAACTGTTCCAAGCCTGTGGGACTTGCAGATGCTGACTGAGGAGCTGCGTGAAATGCTGGCCCTGTGTCTGGCCCGTCACGAGGGTTGTGTAGCAGTGTGTTGTTAGAAATGCCACTGTCAGGTTGTTCTTGTGATTCAAAGAGTGGCAGAGTTCTCCTGAAGCCTGAGGCTGCTCTTGTTTCTGACTTGTTTTCTGTGCTCGGTTATGGGGCCTTCAACCACAGAGCTGACCTAACAGGGCTCAGCTTCCTTGGAAATCAAATCTTGTGTTTCCATGAGGAGGAGGAGGAGAAGGAGGAGAAGGAGATGGGCTCCAAGTCTCTCCCAGGTACCTGTAGACCCCCCTGGGGTCATAGGAGCAAAGGATGCTGGGGCTAGAGATTCTTAGGGATCATTTAACCTGCACAGAGAGACGGAACGTTGAACCTTGAATCAGGACCAGTGGAAGTGGAGACCAGAAGTTATTTGCTTCTCAACTCCTGATGAAAGATTCTTGCTTTCTTGCCAGGGTTTTTCATGCTTGTTTTAGTTTTATTTCACGTTGCTACAAACAAATACCTGACCCAAGCAACTTAGGGGAGAAAAGATTTAATTGGCTGTCAAGTCCAGGCTAAAGTCCATCATCATGGGGGAAATTGAATCCGTAGAAGCCAAAGTTGCCGGCAATGTCACATCCATGGCAGAGCAGGGAACAGTGAATGAACTTGGCGGCTGCCAGGGCTTAGCTCTCTTCGCGTTACACAGTCGACGACCTTAAGCCCAGGGAATGTCATCTACATGGGACCCGGTCTTCCTCACCAACTAACTCGATCGAGACAATCTTTCACAGGACGCCCAGAGGGCAAACTTCTTCTAGGGATTTTCTCTTAGTAGAGTCTGGAAGTTTGACAGATGACAATTAATACTATCATGATGATGTATGATTCCACTAATCAATCAGTTTATCTGTCTGTCTACCATCTGTCATCCATCATCTATCTATTGTCTGTCATTTGTCTGTCATCAGTCATTATCTGTCCATCATCTAATTTATCAACTTTATCTGTCATCTATCAGTCATCTATTTACCATGTTATCATCTATTTTCTGTTTTCCATCAATCTATTATCTATCTATCTATCTATCTATCTATCTATCTATCTATCTATCTATCCATCTAGCATTATCATCTACTTATCATCTACCATTAGTCTATCACGATCTATCTAATGTTTATCTGCCTATTAACTTTCAATCACCTACCTATCATTTATCTATCACTCTATTATCTATCTATCTATCTATCTATCTATCTATCTATCTATCTATCTATCATCCATCTCTCTATCATTCATCAATCTATTACTCTACCAATCACCTCATCACTCTATCCATCTATCTGTCTATCTACCTACCTGTCTTTATCATTAGCTACTTTTCTTACTGCTGTGACTAACTAACCGGAATAGAAGCAATGTGAAGGAGGGCACGGTAGATTTGGCTTCAGCTTGAGGGTCTCGGAACACAGCTCGGGTCATCCTGGTGGGAGCACACAGCAGAAGGTTATCATCCCATAGTGGATCAGGAGGCAGAGGACAGTTAATACTCGCCCTCTGCATGCTTTCTCCTCCCTCTTCATTCCATCTGTCCCTTCAAGCATGTGGTGGTACCTCCTGCATCTAGTGTGAGTCTTCTCCCCTCATTAATCCTCACAGACATACCCAAAAGTGTGCCTTGCCAAGCTCTAAGACCTTCTTAAGATGACCAAGGTGACAATGAAAATCAACCACCACCATCACCACCACCACCACCACCACCACCACCACCACCACCACCACCACCACCACCACCACCACCACCACCACCACCACCACCACCACCACCACCACCCACCACCACCACCACCACCACCACCACCACCACCACCACCACCACCACCACCACCACCACCACCACCATCACCACCACCACCACCACCACCACCATCACCACCACCATCACCACCACCACCATCACCACCATCACCATCACCACCATCATTACCACCATCACCACCATCAATCATCATTACCACCACTGCCACCATCACCACTATCATCATCACTACCACCATCACCATCGCCATCACCACCATCACCACCACTACCACCATCACCACCATTACCATCATCACCATCATCTGTCCATCCTTTTGTCTGTGATCTCACCTACTCAGCCCACCGAATCTTTCCCTACGTTGTCCTTTACAGACGTGGTCTGTGAAGAAGTAACGCAGAGTTGTGCTGGACCCTGACAAGGGGCCTCTGCAGCAGCCCTTGAAACCGCCCAAGTTACTATCTCATAGATCAGTTTCCTTTCCATGACTTTAAACCAAGGTCTACCAGTGTTCCTGTGACGGTTTATGAACCCAGCCACAGGGCATTTGCTGACAGACATTCTATGCTAAATGGTGAGGGATTTTCTTCAGCTCATGTTAAACTTTGGTCTTTCCCAGGATCCCAAACCCAGCCCGGCCATATAAGACCAGTCAGTGTTTTTTGGAGAGGGAAGGAAAACTCAAAAGCAAATGTATACACACCCTGCTTTCAGCAACCCAAACATTTCTGCCCTTGGCTTGCAGCATACCAGTATCGAGTTCCAGAAATTCCATCTAACTTCCCTGGCTTCTGGATTTAGTTGCAACCCAGTCTTGGCACTGAAAACCTGTAAGGAAAAGGCTGCTGGGTTGAATGTTCCTGCTCAGTCTTGCGGACGTCGTAGGTTCAGATAAGGTTGTGGTGACCCATGGGCACTTTCTACAAGTTGTTCTGAAATGAACCCAGACTCTGCCTCTGGTGTTTCTGCTCTAACTATGGCGATACTAACCACCTTTCTCGGATTCTACAGCCACGCATTGCTAAGAGGCCCTGTCCTCGGGATCCCCTCTCTTCACCTCTGGATCAGAAGAAGGAGCGGTCCTAGCCACCCCAAGATAGCAGGCTCTGGGTGATCGCCTGTCAGCATGTGTGCCTGTGGTCTGGGTGCTCAAGTTAGAAGGAAGAAGAGTTTTTATCTTTGCCTCTGCCTCAGCCATTTGAGGTATTCATGGTATAGGTCATAATGAGAGTTGTGTATAGTTTCTTTCTTAGCTCAGGTTGTGTGTGTGTGTGTGTGTGTGTGTGTGTGTGCGTGTGTGTAAGTTTAAAGAGCCCTTCTAAGCTCTTATAAATTTGGAGAATTTTTTAGAAGACAGAGTCAGGTTTTATATTTATTTATGAGAGAGAGAGAGAGAGAGAATGCTCATGTATGCCATGGAGCATGATGGAAGTCAGAGGGCAACTTTCAGAAGTCACTTCTCTCCTTCTACTACTTGGATTTCTGGTAACTGAACTCAGGTCACCAGGTTTACATGCAGATGCCTCACCTGCTGAGCTATCTCATGGGCCCTTATTTATTTCTTTTAGCATGTTATGTACTTAAGAATAAGAGAGAGAGAGAGAGAGAGAGAGAGAGAGAGAGAGAGAGAGAGAGAGATGAGAGCACATATATGCCAGGTCTATTCTCTCCTTCTACCACATGGATTTTTGGGTATCAAACTCAGGTCACCAGGTTTGTGAGAACCCAGATTGCTGTGTTTTTGAGCCTGGGCCTTACCCACTGAGCTCTCTCGCTGGCCCAATAAAGATATTTAAGATGGATTTTAAGCACAAGGATTGAGAAGAAGGCACTAGAAAGAAAGAGATGTCAGTGTGGGTGTGAGCTTCTCTAAGAGAGCCACGATTTATTAAAAGGCATTCTTAGCAGATTTTTTTGAGGATTAAGGCAGAGTTTGTTAGAAGAGAGAAAGAACAGAACTCACAGAGCTGAATCCGTGAAGGACAAGGCAGCCCTGGAGAACTCATGGACTCCAGCCAGACATGGAGTCCCATGAGGGACAAGGAAGCCCTTTAGCAGATTAAAAAAGTTTTTTGTTTACTCTGTGTGTGTGTGTGTGTGTGTGTGTGTGTGTGTGTGTGTATCAGAGAGCACTGTGTGTCTCTGTGAGGACCTTGGGAATCATTCTGCATTGCTTCTACTCCTTCTTGCTTCCCTCTGGGATTTCCCAGGCTCTACCCACCAGGGCTGGAAGTACAGGCTGCTGCAGTTTTTGCTTGGCATTTTTTATGTCGACTTTGGATCTGAACTCAGGACCTTCTGCTTGAGAGACAGAGTCTTAATCCCTGAGCCATCTCTCCAGCCCCATTTAACCAATTTTTTTTTAAAGCCCATGATAATAGCAAGAGAGATGCTGCCAGAAAGAAGCAGACATACTCAAGTGCAGATAAGGGCTTCTCAAGGGACAGACTAACCATGCTCAATGCTGTTTCTTCTAGGCCTAATACAACTTGAGGCAATTCTCCATAAATCTATATTGTTGGAAGGAATAAGCAGATGTGTGAGTTACTTTAACAGGACATTGTGTCAACCAGTTTTTCATCTTTAAACCAAATATGTGGGCTTGGGAGATAGCTCAGGGACTAAAGCTTTTGATTTGTAAGCAAAAGGACCTGAATTCAGATCTCCAGATCCTATGTAAAAATGCTGGGTAGGAATGACAACGGTTTGTAATTCCAGCCTTGGAAGGCAGAGCCTGGGAAACCTCAGAGCAAAGCAATAAGGAGGTAGAGTAATCAGGATGATTTGCAATGTCACTCTTGGGCCTCCACAGACACATACACTTTAGTGCTCTCTGATATACACACATGCACACGCACACGCATACACACACATGACCCCCCACACACACCTGAAACACAAACCTTATAAAGAGAAAGGTTTGCTTTGACTCATAGTTTTGGAGATTTCAGTCAATGGTCAGTCAAGTGCCTCTTGAATTTAAGCCTGTGGTAAGACAGTGAATCAGGGTGAGAGAAAACCCATTTGCCTGACGGTTAGTGCCCTGACATTCTGTTCTGGGACAAAAAAAGTCTGAGATCAACAAATTAGAAGGAGAAAAATGTTGTTTTGGCCTATGGTTCCCTAAGTTTCCATTCACGGTCAGTTGGTGCCTTTGTTTAGTGACTTTTGAGGGCAGCATGTCAGGGTGGGCAGATGGTCAGAGAGACCTGCTCCCTTATGGAGCCCAGCAGCTGAAGGGAGAACAGAGAGAACCTCCTCCCCTTCAAGAGCCCCCAGTGACTGACTATCTATCTATCTATCTATCTATCTATCTATCTATCTATCTATCTATCTATCTATCTATGTCTATCTGTCTGTCTGTCTGTCTGTCTAGAGAGACAGAGCAAGAGAGAGAGAGCAAGCAAGCATGCATACCATGGTGTGCATGTCAGAGGATAACTTTTAGAAGTTGGTTCTTTCTTTCCACTCTGGGGATTGAACTCAGGTCACCAGGTTTGCACACAGGCACCTTTGCCTTCTCAACCATCGCACCAACCCTGGGGACCAAGTCTTTGATCTATATTTGGTCGTATGGGGGATATGTAAGATCTGAATTGCCATAGTATATTTCTTTCTTACAAGCCTCTGAGATTCCGGACATGCACTTCAATAGTCTGTGTCCATGGAGACTGTCCTTAACAGACTATCCTTAAATCTAGAGGTGGCTCATGAGGCTGTGACGGTTGTTGGACCTGGGGGGGGGGTTCCTTTTATTGAGATAGACTCACCTAGTCTAGGCTGGCCTCAAGCTGATGATGCAGTCAAGGACGACCTTGCACTTCTGATCTCCCCGTGTCTACCTCCTGAGTGCTGGCATTCTAGGCACGAGCCACCATGCCTAGTTTATGCAGTTTGGGTATGGAGCCCAGGGTTTTGTGCATGCTAGGCAAGCACTCTGCCAATTGAATCACATCCCTGGTCTGGGGGTTCTTAATATCCAAAATAATTCTATTAGGGTTGGAGGGATGGGTCACAAGCAGAAAGTCCTGAGTTCAGATCCCAGGACCCACATAAAAACACCAGGCAGAAATCGCAGCCTGTACTTCTGGCCCCAGTGGGCAGAGCCTGGGAAATCCCAGTGCAAAGCCAAAAGGAGGTAGAAGCAATCCAGGATGATTCTGGAAGTCACCCTTAGTCCTCCACAGGGACACACAGTGCCCTCTGATACACCCCTCCATGTATATGTGCGCGCACACACACACACACACACACACACACACACACACACACACACCACATACACACACCACGTACACATAAAAATAAATAAAAAGTTGTTTTTTTAATAAAGAATTAAAAAAAAAAAAAAAAAACCAAACTGCCCACAACCTAACAGGTCAGCATTAATATATTTTAGATTAATGTATTTAAGTCTTCTGAGTCATTGTTCTTTCTTTGATTCTGGTTTCTTATGGCAGGGTCCTATTAGGGTTAGAATTCAACTGATAGCCCAGGCTGTCTTCAGACTCGCAGCGATCCTGCTCCTGTCTTCCAAGTGCTGGAACTCCAGGCTGCGTTTGAACCGTGTTATGTATTTCCCCGTGTGAGTGTGGCTGTCCTTGCTGAGACACCGTTTTTTTGAATGTGTCAGGAAGATATAACAGCCAGGTGTGGAGGGCAGAGCATTGCATCCCAGTCTGACGGACCCAGATTCTAACCTCTGTCCCACCACTCACTGTCTGTGTGACTTGTGCGATTGGTAGATGGGACCTGAATCAGGCATGACTACATTCTTCGTCTTTTATTCATGAATGAAATAAAAGCCCACATGCATCTGCAAAAATAGCAAGGAAACTCTTCAAAGTCAAGCGATACAAAGGTCAGAACACACTGAGCTGTAACAGTAGGCCACATGTGTGAAGATACTCAGGGGGGGCAGTAACCTGGGGCCTTTTCCTATGGGGTTTGGGGAAAGGACAGGCTGGATAGGAAGAGGGGAGATTGGGCAGCCCCTAGAACCAGCTGAGGCTGGATGGACTTTTTTGGTTTCATATCTGAGCATAATGAAGTTATGATGGAATAGACTTGGTTGCCAGAAGAAGAGAGACTTATATCATTGTGGAGAAGGTCTGTACATATATGGGGTCCAAGGTTACCAGGTTCATTATTCACAGAGGGACGAGTAGACAGAGTAAATGCAGATAAAGGTCCTTTGCTGGCAAGTACATTGTTACAAGAGGGTGGTGCTTGTGACTCAGGCCAAATGGGAGGGGAGAATCCCAGGCTGCTAAGTTATCTGCATGCTCCCCTGCCTCATTTAAATAAGTATTTTCATCTCAGTGATTTTTTTTAATCTGAAAGGATAATAACACCTGCTTCCCATATTCATGCACATTCAATGATACTGAATAAGGTATCCAACTGTGTATTCGCACACAGTAGGTATTCAACTAATAGAAGATAATTTCCCTACTCTATCCTTCCCTAAGATTCAGGGCCTAGTGAAGAGACTGGGGATGCAGAGGGGGGATCGTGCAACAGTGCAGAGAATAGGAGGGGAGTAGGAATGAATCTTGCAGACCTAACATTTTCTCTGAGGTGCAGGGAGGCCAGAAGGTGTCTTCTGAACGTGACAGGCAGTTGCATCCATGAATTCAGGGTAGCTGTGTGCGCTTCTTCAAGACCTGTACAAGATTTGGCCTATCAACTTTTTCCCGTGAAAGGAGAAAGCCCCCAGGGGGGGTCCACACCTCTTCGAGAGACTGTTGAGGGTTACGGCAGGATGTGGGAAAGGGAAGCTGCTTTCTGCAATGGCACAAGCGCTGATAGGTGATCCACACTCCAGTAAGTGCCCGGGTACGTGCCATGAAAGGCAGCCTACATGGAGCTCAGTGGGCCACATGTGGAAAGACATGAGAACAGGAGGGAGACTGGCAGGAAAGAAGGTTTTGTAAGGTTTTTAAAAAGAGAAAGAGCAGATTCGCCACACCTCGGACAAGGAACGGAAAAGGTGTATTAATTACCAAGTTAGTTACATGAGAGCCAGACTAATTCTCTCGGAAGGAGGAAGGCGGAGCAGAACCTTTAACCCTGGGAATGTGCACAGGGAGAGAGAGTGAGCTCTCTCCACCATCAAGCGTGGGCTTTTGTAAGGGCCTGGGGACAGTGACCAGGACGCAGAAGCTCTGCCCTGGCTTAGGGATGGGGGGTTTGCAGTGGGCAAAGGAGAGGGGGATAGGATTGGGTAATAAGTGTTGAAAATAATAAAATTCACTCTATTCTTTTATGATACTCTGAAAGAATATAAATCAATCAATCAATCAATATCTTAGGGGCCAGCCCCACGGACAAATAAATACTGCCTGATAGGCATTAATTAAAAGCAGAAATGGGAAAATTTGAAACATTCTCTAGTCACATTATTTTATTGGAATGGAGTAACGGACTCCTTATAGTTCCTTTGCGCAACTTTGAAAGGCCTCTCCCTAGGGATCTCAACCCTCTAGGCATATGACTTGGCCATTTGTGCCCCCAGGCACATTTGGAAGAGAGCCATTTCTTCTAGGCAGATGCCACCATGAGGCCGGGCACAGAGTTTAGCTGAAGCACAGGTCAGAGAGCAGCTCTCACTTGTGCTTCAGCCACTTGGCCTTGTTTTGTGAACTACCACTTCACTACAGCTCATGCGCTGCCAACTGTACAGTGAAGAGCCAGCAAATTTCAGTATCATTGGGTGAGACAGGAAACACAGTAGACATTTGGGGAAGAACAGTGCTAATTAGGTCAGAGACCCTGGTTCGAATCACTCATATTACAAACTTCCAGCCCAGGGCAGGTTTGCATAGTAAGCCTGGTGCCCTCATCTAGGAGACAGTGATGGGCACTCCACATTAGTTATCTATTGCTGTATTAAAAAGTATCTTAAAACTGAGCAGCTTAAAAGTGAATGCGCCTGGGCCACAAGACGGCTCAGTGGTGAAGGTACTTGCTGTCAAGCCTACTGACCTAAGTTCGATCTCTGCGAGAACTGATTCCTGTAATAGTACTCTGATCTCTGTACATGTACTATAACTTACATGAACACATACATGCCACATATAAAATACTTTTTAAGGGTCTGGAGAGATGGTTCAGAGGTTAAAGTATTTGCCTAACGAACAAAAGGACCCAAGTTTAGATCCCAGATCCCACATAAAAATGCTGATTGACAACGGTGGTGGTCTACATTTTAAGGCACTGGAAAGTGGAGCCTGAGAAAACCCAGAGCAAAGAAATAATGATGTAAAGAGGTAGAGTAATCCAGGATGATTCTTGAAGTCACTCTTGGACTTCCACAGGCAAATACACTTAAATGTCCCTTGGCGCGTGCACACATACACACACACACACACACACACACACACACACACACACAGGAACACAAGAACACATATGGAGGGAACACAAAAACACATTAGCCATGGCTCAGAACCTCTCATGAGGTCATGTTCAACACGTTGGTGGGTCAATGAATGTAACTCAAACTGTGAGCAGAATAAGAGCGAAAGGTGTGTTTTCATCTCAAGAGACACAGAGAAAACATTTGACAAATCAACACACTTTCATGATCAAAAGTCTGAACAAACTAGAACTAGATGGGAATTCCCTTGGCAAGGTAAAGGTATTTATTAAAACCCTACAAGTATTGTCATGCTTTTTTCCTTTTCCATTTTTTATATGTGTGTGGGTGTGTGCACGTATGCACGCGGAGCATGTGTGCGCCTGTGGAAGCCCTGGGCTGATATTGGAAAAGCAATCACTTTTCTCCTGTATTCTTTTTAGACAGTATCTCTAATCGAACCCACAGCTTGCCCATAGGGCTGGTCTGGCTAGCCAGCTTGCTCTGGGAATTCCCAACCTCCCCATTTCAAGACTAGAATTCCAGGTGGGCTGCCACACATGACCTGTATTTTCGTGTGGGTTCTGAGAATCTGAACTCTAGTCCTTATGTTTGCAAGGCAGATACTTGAACCAATGAGTCAAACATCAACTAATGGGGCTGCTTTTCTCTGCTGCTCATGCTTCCTAATCCCCTATTCATAGATGGAGTCCAGACAATCAGACAAGAGACAGATGGGAAAGAAAGGAGGAAAAGCGTTTCTCCCCAGATCACATGATCTTATAGACAGAACATCTTAGGAAAGCTATGTGCCATAATTCATGCCTGTCATCCCAACACTCAGGAGGCTGAAGCGGTATAATGAGGTTGCGTTACCCCCGCACCCTCCAGAACCCTCCTTACTCCTGTCCAATAGCCTTTTAAACTCAGGAGACAAACAGCAATTTAAAAGTCTGGTTAACAGTTAAGAGAAGTACAAACCTTGCTGATCTCCTTCCACGGCCATTGTGGAAGGGCGGGAAGAGCCCCCCATCAGGACCCTCTATCAAGCTCCGCTCATCTGCCTCTGTCACCGCTTGCTGCAATGTACCCTTCTTTTCTGGCCTCTGTGTATAACCTTCACAGTGAACACATGCATCTCTGTAAATCTGTGATCAATCAATATTGCCAAATGCTCTGTAAATCACCTTGTAAGTAAGAGTATAAAGCCCAAGGCTTAACCCAGCAAGGCCCTTGGGTTCATTTGAACAAGAATATCCCTACCCTACCATACCAGTCAGATAAATTCACTTCATTTCTTCAGGTCCTGGTGTCCTGCATCCTCTGTTGGCTGACATTCCTGCAATAGCAGGAGAATTGCTTGTAAGCTCATGGCCAGCCTGGGCTACAAAGCAAATCCCAGGTTAACCACAGCTGTAGATCAAGATGCTGCCTCAAAAATACAAAGCAGCAAAGCGAACCAGGGGGCATGGTGACGTGTACCTGTAATCCCAGTACTGGAGGGGGGGTCAGAAGTCTGAGGTCAGCTGAGGAGGCTACATGAGACCCTGTTTAAAACAAACACAAAACAACAACAACAACCAAAAACAAAACAAAACAAAAAAACTTTAAAAAAATTTTATTTGATTTAAAAAAATTGTGTGTGTGTGTGTGTGTGTGTGTGTGTGTGTGTGTGTGTGTGTGTTTGTGCATATCAAAGGGCACTGCATGTGCCTGTGGAGGCCCAAGAGAGACTTGGGGAATCACCTTGGATTGTGCTGCCTCCTTTCTGCTTTGGTCTGGAGTTTCCCAGGCTCCTCTTTCGTGGGCCAGAAGTACAGGCTGCTGCCCTTTCTGCCTGGTGGTGTTATGTGGACTCCCAGATCCAAGCTCAGAACCTTTTGCTCAAAAGGCAGAGGCCCAACCCTACGCCAATCTCTCCAGTCCCAAACCAAGAAAATTTTAAGAAACCTACCAGTCAACCAAACAAGTAAATAAAAACTATTAGGATTAATAAATTAGTTAAACAAAATAGAAGGATGTGGAATCAAAACCCATTGTGCTTTTATACACTTCGATGAATGATCCAAAAATAGAATTCAGAGATCAATTCCATTTATGAGTGCCAACATGAAAACACTTGAGAATAAATTTGACACAAATTACAACACACACACACACACACACACACACACACACACGCATGTATACACACATGCACACACACACACACACTTTGAGAAACATAAAATGTTGTTGAAAGACATCGAAGAAACTCTAACTACAGATCATTCTGTGTTCATGGTCAGAAGACTTAACAGGGTAAGAGGCAATATTTGCTAAGTGGGACTGTAGATTCAATGAAATCTCTATTAGGATTTCAATTAACTTCTTTGTAGAAATTGACTCTAAAATTTATATGGGTTTGCAAGAAGCCAAAATACTTAAAAAGGAACCCACACATTTTTTGACTTAAAGTTAGTACAAAATAACAGTAACCGGTGTTCAGCGCGGAGCCGGGGCTGCCGGGGGCCGGGCCGGGCCGGGCGGGTAAGTTCCTGGGCGCCCGCTTGGCCGGGCCGCCGCGGAGGCCTGACGGAGCCCTAGCGTGCGGGGCGAGGCGGGTGCGCCCGGGAAGGCGGACCGCCGGACGGAGACCACCTGGAACGGCCGTGACGATGGCACCTGTTAAAAGGATATAGGACCATGGCAGCAGATGATGACAATGGCGATGGGACAGGTTTATTTGATATATTTTCTGCCTCTCCTCTTAAAAATAATGATGAAGGCTCATTGGACATATACGCTGGCTTGGACAGTGCTGTTTCTGATAGTACTTCTAAATCCTGTGTGCCATTTAGAAGCTGTTTAGATTTGTATGAAGAGATCCTGACTGAAGAAGGAACTGCAAAAGAGGCAACATATAATGATTTACAGGTAGAATATGGAAAATGTCAGCTGCAAATGCAAGAGCTGATGAAAAAGTTCAAGGAAATTCAAACACAGAACTTGAACTTAAAAAATGAAAATCAGTCTCTTAAGAAGAATATTTCAGCACTTATCAAAACTGCCAGAGTGGAAATAAACCGTAAGGATGAAGAAATAAATAATCTTCACCAAAGGTATAACTGAGCAGTGTAGATCTGTTATAAATTACATGGACATTGATATATGAATTTTTTTTTTTTGCCTTAAGTTTGGAGGTGAAAATAATGTGTTTTATTGAATATTTAAGGTTTTAATGTGAATAGTGACTAAATGCTAATGCTTTATAGTAATAATAGACATTGCCAGTGTGGTTTTCTAAAACACTGGGATCTTCTTCTAGTACTCTTTGTTATAAGTGTATCCTAGCCCTTTTTACTGATTCTTGAACCCATTCTGATCTGACTTTTGCCTTCAGTGGTCTTTCAAGACAGTTGTTATTTTGACTAGCAGTGATTGACACTATCAGTCACATAATTCGACTTTAACTTGTTCATTATTTAATACAAATTATCTTTGTTTTTTGAAATAGCCTCTCCAGTTTGGTGTTTGTGCTGAGATGACTTTTAATTCTTTCCCTGAGGCTTATGCTCTTGATTGTCATAAGTTTGAATTTCTAAAAGTTCAAAAATTGTTCTTTATCAGTATTTTCTTATGACATTTCTCACCTATACAAAGTCAGTTCCATTTGTATGTACATATATACTTCATATCTGTACATAAATGTCTTTTGAAGATTTTTCAATATTAAATCAAAAAGTTTATCACTGTTCCTTTTCCATTGTTCTTTAGCTTAGATTTTACTGTCAGGTATTCAGTTAATGTAAGCTAAATATCTAAGAGTTGAATAGCATTAAAGAGTTTGCTCACATTAGAGTACTTAAGAGGTAGGTTATTTGATGTGGCTTCATCTTAACATTACATAGTTATCATTTGGCTGAGATTTTTAACATTTAATGAAGAGCAAAATGGAGCTATAACTTAAGGTGAAAATATGCAGAAATTTTAAACATAAATCCTGGAAAATGTTTAGTGTGAAGAAATAAATAACTTCCAGTAATGGTACATTTTTAGTATGGAACTATACTAAATATGATAATACAGTTACAATTGTGTGTTCTCAAGTGTGAACAACAAATGTGAGGAAAATAGATTTATATTTGCAGGAAACAGAATAATACCTGATACATCTTAAGGGTAAACCCTCCTATGCAAAGATGAACGGACTCTAAGGATATTAAATAATATATCTCCCTTGGCAAAAAAAAAAAAAGCTTGTGGGCTACAACTATTGTTTAGGAACTTGTAACTTAATAAGTTTTATATACATTATACATGTACAACATTTGGATAAATATAATGTAAAACTCTTAAAAAAAAAAAATAACAGTAACCAAGACAGTGGATTGTTGGCATAATGGTAGAGAGATAGATCAGTGCGGAGTCCAGATCTACAGCAAATGTCGATGATAAAATGAGTTTCAACCAATGTACTCAATAGGGGAGAAATAATCTTTTCAACAAATGGTCATGGAGTCAACCATTGGACATCCATGTGCCAAAGAATGAAACCAGATCTTAACCTGATACAATACATAAATGTTAATTAAAAAGGAATAAGGATCTAAATAATTTATGAAACTATCAGAAGAAAACATAGGATTAAACATAATGACTTTTGATTTGGTAATAGATTTTTAGATACAACACCAGGGCACGAGCCACCAAAAAAAAAAAAAAAGGATAAATTAAACTGAATCAAAATTGAAATAAATACTTTGTGCTTCCAATGATACTATTGGTACATGTACTGTTGAAACAAGCATGCCTAGGTTATCAATAAAAATGAGAAAAAGTAATCTGTGCGATAGATCAAAATATTTCAAATAAAATACTGTGTAAGAAGAGTCTTGCGTCTTTTTTTACATTGTGTGTGTGTGTGTGTGTGTGTGTGTGTGTGTGTGTGTGTGTGTGTGTATACTTATACCATGTTGCACATTTGGAGATCAGAAGACAGCTTCTGGGAGCCAATTCTCTTCCACCACGTGGATTCTGGGTATCAAATTCAGGTCACCAGTCTTGGCAGCTGAGATATCTTAGAGTATATAAAGAACACTTACGATTTAATAACAAAGACAAATAATTTTTAAGGTGGGTCTTAAAAAGGATCTAAGTAGACGTTTGTCTTAAGAAGATAGAGCCATGACCTGTAATAACACATAAAAAGATGGTGACATCATAAGTCATCAAGGAAATGCAAATCGAAGGCTTAATGAGATCCTGATCCACGCCATGGTTATGCAGCATTTTTGCTGGGGAGACACCACACAACCATCTATTCATTCTAGATAGGGATCCGGCGACAGGCCAGAGTAACTATTATACCAAAGTCCTGTTTGGTGAACCAGTGAGTTTATTGGGGTTACTTACAGGAGTATGGGTGAGGGGTTGCTTACAGGAGCAGGGATGACTTAAAAGCACCTACGTCACACAGAAAAGGCCACCCTAACATGCGTGACACCTCGCAAAAGCATCCCTTGGGTCTGGCCACCTATATGACTTGCAGCTTGGCCCAAAGTCTCCTCCCCAGCTTTCATTAACTGCTTCTTTCACCTTGAAAGACAGAACCTTTGTTAGCTTCAAGAACTTTCAGGGACCTAATAAGCCTCCCTCCAGGATGGAATGTTTTCAACTAGAGGAAACGGCTGCATAAGAGAGACAGAGCCCTGTGCCTCTTGGGGTAGTATTCAAGGCCTGATTTTCTACTGTATTGCTCTGCTTTAGTTACCATGGCTATTGGGGGAAAAGTCCAAGAGGGTATCATATGATTCCTTGAGGAAAAAAAACATATAATGCCCACCCTGGATGGCTAGAATAAAAAAAATATGAGAAGTATCAGTGGGTTTATGGATAAATCAGAACACTTATGTATTCCTATTGGGGATGCAAAATGGTGTAGCTACACTGGAAATGGTTTGGAAGTTCTTCAAATGACTAACCCTGAGAGTTACCTATGACTCATTAGACCATTCCTAGATATACACCCAAGAAAAATTAAAGGTCCATGTAAAAAGTCGGATATGAGTGTTTATAGCAACATGTGTTACAGCCCAAAATTGGAAGCAACCCAATACCCATAAATGGATGAGTATGGTTATATACAATGGAATTTTAATCAATCATAAAATGAAATTAAGTCCTCAAACACTGATCTCATAGTAAATTAGTCACTAATACCACATTCTGCATGAATCTACTGATAAGAAATACCCATGAAAGCCAAATCCATAGAGACAAATCTTAAAGTTTATTTTGTGCATGCTTGAGCATGTGCATATATGCATGTGTATGGGAGGGACTGTGTGTCCTTGTGGAGGACCAAGAATGACTTCGAGAGAATCATCCTGGATTGCTCCTACCTCCTTTTTTGCTTCGCTCTGGGTTTCCCAGGCTCTGCCCACCAGGGCTGGAAGTGCAGGCTACCACAATTTCTACCTGGCATTTTTTTATGTGGGACCTGAGATCTGAACTCAGGACCTTCTGCTTTTGAGGCAGAAGCTTAACCCCTGAGCCATCTCTCCAGCTTCACAGAAACAAATCTGAAGGCAGTTTAGTGTTGTGTAGGGCAGGTGACATAGGGAAATAAGTATGGGTTCGTTAATGGACATAAGGTTTCTTGCCATGAAGCAAATATTCACAGCTGGACCATGATAATGATGGTTTATATTTGTATATCTTCAGTTTAAAGCTACTGAATTACACTCACTAAGTGGTTGAATTGTACAGCATGTGATTATAATTCAACAGAGTCATGATGTTAAGAAAAAGATACTGGAAGCGACTACGATTTTCTGAAGGTCCAGTGAAGATTGGAGGAAACAATAATTTCCCATTGCATGAATTTTTCCACTGGGTCATTCAGTGTCCTCACAGATTGGCAGCTGTCTTCTTCCAGAAGGAGTGACAAAAGATGGACGGTCAGCATGCAAGCTGACATGTGCAAGATGACCTAACCTTGAAGGCTACACTTCTGGAAAAGCCTATTAACTGGACAGACCAGCCCTGCTCCATATGGGAGTAGCTATGCAAAGGCAGGGGTGTTAAGAAGTGACAGTCACTGAGACCCAGTGGAAGCCTGGCTGCCACAAATGCCTACTTCGGTGGAAACTTTCATTACTTACTAGACAGAGAGGGAGAAACATTCTGTTAATTCTAACCTGCTTGTATAAATGCTCAGTATGCATTGTATTACTTTGGACCTAGATGGTCCAAAACCAAATGCAGTTTTATTTTTGTTAATTGTTCAGAGCTAGCCCAGAATCCTAGAATTCTACCACCGTCTGCCAAAGGGAGGTATGTTTTTGAGATTTTTGAGTTTCTACTGGCATTTAGTTGATACGAGGAAACAGCTTGTGGGTCTAGCGTTCACCAGGAATGTGCCCCAGACTGCCTTGCCCCATGACGTCAGCATAACCTACATCTCGCAGCTGGACCTGATGGTCTAAAAAGAGGGGACAAGGAATGTTGTGAAATGCACGAAGAGACAGGGACAAGGAATTCACGTGGTCCTGTGGGGTGAGTCCAGGGAAAGGCACTTTGCACCCTAACTTGTGTGGCGTTGGCCTCAGCTTCAGGCCAGACCCAGGGGTGTGGTTTCAGACCGGATGGAGAAGTGGGTGGGGTAGAATTGTAGCCAGATGTCTGCAAGCCTGGCCTCCGGCTCCCTGCCCTTGTGGTCACCTCTCCCGCCCATGTCGATGGCTTCAGAAACTTAACACTTTGTGACCTCTGGAGACCGGGGTGACTGTGGGCTTTAGGCTGAGTCCTGGGGTCCACTGGGGTCTGAAGCCTGCAAGGTTCAGAATTATTACATGGACAGAATAGGTTTATTTTAGTATTTTCCTTAGCTGGGTACTTCCTAACTTCCGCAGTCTGGTACTAGATCTCCAGGTGTCCCTTGGGAAGTGTCTACCCTCATTTAGTCCTGGCTGGCTCACTTAGACATCTAAGGACGACGTTCCCTCATCAATCCAGATCGTTCATACTTTCATACATTAGTGAACATTGCATTAGATTTTTTTCTTTTCCAGAATACACAGGGCTTTTAATTACCAGTGCCATCCTGGGATGGAGGTAACGTGAATCTTCCTTTGAAGTCCGAGGTCATGGGGATATGACAGTTGAAACGATGTGTGTGGTAGCAAGGAACTGACTTCCTCTTGAGTTGGTTCCTCTTGGTTTCTGCCAAAGACATTTGGACTTTATTTAATATAGTCTGTCCCCGTGGCTTTTAGGAGACACATTCCCAGGAACTCCCTTTGTAAGCTCTCTAGCAGGTTTTCCTCAGAGACAACCATGAGGCAATTTAGCAAGGCTTTGGTGGGCAGTGGAAATTCAGGGTGAGCTATGGGAGCATTACCTGAGCTCTGAAATCCTTTGGTTAAATTTCAACTTGTTAACCTACGTAAGACTGACTATACATTTATGTATCATTAGATAAAAATGTTCAGGTTGGAGAGATGGCTCAGGGGTTAAGACTCTCTGCCTCACAAGCAGAAGGATCTTTGAGGTTGGATTTGTTCAGAGGATTTCGACTTGATTGGCGCTCAAGCTAGTGTGGGTTTCTGTCTTGTGAGTTAATAACTGGACATATTGGGTTGGAGGGGTAGCTCAGGGGTTAAAGTCTCATAAGCAAAATCCTTTAAGTTAAAGGACCTGAGTTCAGATCCCCAGATCTGTAAAAATGCTGGACAGAAATGGCAGTGGTCTATAATTCTGGCAAAGTTTGGGAATCCCCAGAGCAAAGCATTAAGGAGGTAGAGCAATCCAGGATGATTCCCAATGTCACTCTTGGGCCTCCACAGGCACATATACTCATATGCCCTCTTGTACACACACCCACACATATGTACACTTTCCCACATGCATGCAAAACAAAACGAAACAAAACTGGGATGTGGGGACTTCTTGTTGCTCTTGCTCGCCTCGATCTTTCTATCATCTAGCACATATTACCCCAGTTATTTTTCAATTTAATTGAATTACAAACATTGTTTTCTCTTATTTTTCCCTTCTAGGAATTTATTCTGCAAATTAAATCCACATAAATGAAGCTCTTGCCCTGCCTTTCTTTCCCACTTTGCCCTTCTCCGTTCCCCAGCTGTTTTCTTCCATCTTTCTGTACTTCTGTAGCACGTGCGTAGACTAAAACAGCTACCTTCTCACTAGTTCTTATAGGGCAGTATAGGATCTAAACAATAGGACTCCTCTGTCAAATAATCAGGTTTGATCTGGGCATTACACCACTTTGACCCACAGTGCATGTCAAATATCAGCGACCATTAATTCCTTCTACCTCGGATCTTATTTCTGTGTTTTATTTTTCCACTTCCTTCATTAAAAAGCAATTATTCACAGGCCTTTCCTCCCACTCCAAGAAACAACACAATCATGAGCTTCTGTAGGTGGCCCAGGAGGGTTCTGAGCAGATGTTCAGGGAATTAGCTCTCGGTATATGTAGATTTGTGTTTGGCTGTGTGGCAAGCTGTGTTTGTTACATGCAACCTGAACCCTTTGGCCTTTTCTTTCAGTCCTATTCAATTATTTGAATGAATGGATTCTTTCTACTTTTTTTTTTTTTTTTTTTTTTGGTTGTCTTTTTGCTTTTGAGGCAGGGTTTTCCCATATAGCCCAGGCTAGCCTCAAAGTCACTATGTAGCCCAGGCTGACCTTGGAACTCTCGGTGAGCCTGCTGACCAAGTGCCACTGCACCTAGCTGAACTCTTCTACTTTCTGTGACTGGAGTTTCTTATAGTACAGAAAGTTAGTTGTTCAATATGCAGAGATCTCAAAATTACCTAGATTGTATTCTTTACTGACAGTTCTCTTCTCAACCAGTTCAGGTATGTAAGAAAGGTATAATTCAACGATTAGCACAAAGGAACTGGTATGTAGACAATTCCTTGGGCAAACTCTACTGTCTTCTTTGAATAATTAACCCAGAGCTCTTAGTGTATAGACTCCAATAGAGTGGCCCACATCTGCTCCCATCTGCTTTGAAGGAGACGGCATTGAAGTGACAAACTCGGGGTGTCCTGTGAGACACAGCTCTTTAAGGCGAGTGGTACAGAGACCAACCCTTGCTGGGACTGACAGTCAGTCTCAGGGAGCATTTGAGAATTTCAGCTTGGCAACCTAAATAAGACTGACCATACATTTATGTATCATAAAATAAAAATGTTTGGGTGGGAAAGATGGCTCAGGAGTTAAGATTCTGCCTCACGAGCACAAGGTCCTGAGTTTAAATTCTAGAATCCATGTAAAAATGCCAGGTGGCAACGGCAGTAGCCAACACTTCCGGCTCTGGAAGGCAGAGCCTGGGAAACTTCAGAGCAAAGGGAAGAGGAGGTAGAATAATTTAGGGTGATTCCTGAAGTCACCCTTGGGCTTCCAGAGGCACACACAGTGCCCTCTGATTCACACAGACACATTTACACACACACACACACACCACACATACACACACATGTATAAAATAAAAAATTAAATTAAAAAAGCACAATATAAGAAAATAGAAATGAAAAAAAGTAGAAATGTTTGATGCTGAACTTAGCAAAGAAGGAAACCTGAGAGAAAAAGGAATAGATATTAACTATGTGGTTTTCAATAGCTTTCAGGATCCGCTAAGGACTTTTTTTTACATTTCATGTATAGTCATGTTTTGCATGTGTGAGTGAAGGTGCATCTTTGGGTTCGAGAGCGAGGTTGAGAATCATCTTCGATTGCTCATCCACCTTATTGTTTTTGAGCCTGTGTTTCTAATTAAAGCCAGAGTTTGCTTTTGGCTAGTCTGGCTAGCTTGCTGTGGGAGTGTAATTACAGGCAGGCCACTGTACGTGATTGGCATTTTAGATATTTTACGTGAGAGCTGAGGATTAGAATTCTGGGACCTTTTCCTTGGTGGCAAGCCCTTTAACCACTCAGCCATCTCTCTGAGCCCCCCATCTTTTTATCTGAAATACATTTAAAAAAAAAAAAAAGAAAACTGTTTTTTCCATAAGAAAACAATATGGTTCTAATAACAGAAGCAAAAACAATTTGATACTTGAGAAGGCTGGGAAGGCTAGAATGTTAAATTAATTTGGCAAGGCCAATTTTACTGGCGAGTTTACTAGATGACCGGTGAAAAGAATAGGGGGAAGTTGAAATAATTTGCTGAGAAAATCAGAAAAGCCCAAACAGAAATAAAATGCAAAGGACATAGAAGGAAACAAGAAAAAGAATGTCATTTAATGATTTAAGATTTGCTTGAGCGCTCTAGGAGAACATTACCTTTCATAAGTTAAAAGAGAGAAATCGACACTACCAAGACAGGGCAGTGAGATGTGCCTGCCCGTATGTCTGGCGGCCTGAGTTTGATCCCAGGAAGCCCACATGGTGGAAGGAGATAAACGACTTCTGAAAGTTGTCTCTGACCTCCACCCTGTGCTATGGCATGCATGTACCCCCCTCTCTTAAAGAAATACCTGCTAGGGTATCACTCTATCATCTGGGCTACATCCTGAATCTTTGTAGGGATTTAAAAAAGCATCTTGCGGCATTTTCTTCGAGACTTGAGCTACGAGGCACCCAAATGCATATAGTTAAAATGGATATGCACAGCGAGTGCAAGAAGAGATGAGGTTATGAAGGCTCGGCAGAATCTCACTGAATAGACATACATATTTGGTTTGATGAGTAAGGACTCACTCTGTAGCTTAGCCTGGCCTGGAGTTTCCCATTAGCCCAGGCTGCCCTCGACTTTATGGTGGCCCTGTGTCAGCCTCCCCATGCTGGCATTTCAGCCGTGTTATTTACTGACCCTGAAAAAGGGAAACAACTCACTCCATTTTCTACCACCAGATGTTGAAGCTACCTGTTATGCAAAGACTCACAGCTGGAGTGTCTGAGTCAGTCATTGTCTGAACTGGGCAGCAAATAAACCATTATCCTAATAGCCAGGCAGCTTCCTCTTTGACAGGATCCAGGAGGCCTAAGGATGGAGAGGGATCCAGGAGCACTGAAGAAGGGTCGAGAGACAAGGGGAGACAGGCCTGCTACACTCCACGCTGATCCCGCACAAGGCTCCGGATCGACACTGGAGTCAGGGCGGTGCAGCATGGGGACATCACTTCTGTGCTGACCCATCTTCCTTGTTGTCATAGTTAAGCACATGCATTCTCTCTCCCTCTCTCTCTGGCTGTCTCTCTGTCTCTCTCTCTTCCATTGAGTAAGTGGTTTCAAAAGTGTTCAATGAAATCTCATGATAAAGAGGAATTTTATTGGCATCTGCTGGCATGAAGGTAGGAACCCAAGACAAGGCTTTAAGTGAGAGAAAGTAGTGGACATGAGCACCACGACAGCAGAGCAGCAGCCTCTGCAGAGGGGGGAAAACAGAGACATCCTCAAGGAGAAAGGGGTGCAGAGGGTAGGAGTCTAGGAAATAAGTGAGCTTGAGAAGTGGCTACTTGAAACCGGTATAGTGAGCTCAGAGAATCACAATGTTCAGACAAGGTGGAGGAGCTGTACCAAATGCCTGGGCAAGAGCTAACAACCGACATGGAGGTCCTGACTCGTGCTTGTGGCGGGGGGCCTTGTCCTCGGGCAGCCTTCCCTGCTCCACCCCCCAGATCTCAGGCTCTCTTTCTCACAGCTCTCCGGACAGGGGTTCTCCTCAGTGGGAAGCCGTCAGGTGCGCGTTACCTTGCTGTGCTTGGCAGATGGCTCGGGGCACACAGTGACATGTGGAAAGTCTGAACACATTGCAGGAAAGGAAGCTGTCACAGGTAAGCACAGGTGTCAACTTGACTGTTGAGGGTTTGAGCTCTGGGCACAGTTGTAGAGAGTTGATGGTTGAGTTCAGCCCAGAGCAAACCTGAAGGACAGTGTCTAGCTGATGGGGAAGACCCAGCCCATAGTGGGTGGGACTAGGCCCTAGAGAAAACACAGAGAGCTGGTTGAGAGAGTTGGCATCCTCCTGTATACTTGGCCAGGCATGCTGGTCTGGCAAGTAAGGATTGTCCATCTCTCAGCCGTTATGGTGGCCAGTTCCCTCAGCCCTGGTGTTGGTGAGTGCTCTCCCATCAAGCTGGACTATGAACTGTAACCAGACTATCGTAAGAAAGTAAACTCCTTGTTCCCTTAAGCTGTGTGATGGTCATTTATCAGCAACCATGCAGGCGGACTGCAACACTTGTCAACTTGATTGGGTATAAAGAGGGAGACACGTATGTGGGAGGATCCTCGAGGGGGCATCTCCAGAAAGGACCACCTGAGGAGCAAAGACCCACTCTGAAAAGGGATGACATGGTCCATGGTCTCGGGCTGAGATTGATGATAAAAAGCTGAGTACCAGCATTCATCTCTCTCTGCTTCTTGATTGCAGATGCCACGTGACCAGCCTTTGTGCTCCTGCTATGGCGATGTATTGAGACTGCGCCCTCACACCCTGAGTCCAAATACATCATTGCTCCTTCAGTTGTTTCCTGTCAGGTGTTTAGTCACAGCAATGAAGAAAAGTCAGGGACAGAGCCTTCCTTACTCCTTTGCTGGGGGAGCTCGAAAGACCCATGCTCCCTCCAGACACAGAGAGGATTTCCCAGTGGTGTGAGTCTGATGTCACAGGCCCAAGTTCTTCCTTTCTCCTCTTCACCTCGCTCTCTAAGCTCAGTCGCTATCAGGTTTGGGCCCCTGAGCCGTCTAGATGGTCCATCTGTCACCCCGAGCCTTCATGCCCCCTGGTGCCCTCACTGCCCGAGAACACACAGCGGCTCTGGATCCTGACCACACACACTCTGCACTGTGACCTTCGAGACAGCCCCACATGGTGCGACCACCACCTTTCCACAGTCTGAACCAGCACCAGCGGGGTTTTGCGAATCTGCAGACCTGTCAGGAAGAGAAAACCAAATCCATGAAAACTCCATCCAGACCTTTCTTTTGGAAACACAGATGATGACAGATGTAAAGGCCCCTCCCACAGCAGTGCCTGCTGCTCTTGTGATGGCCGCCATAGTGGTCCTTGCACAAGACAGACGTTCTTACTGTTTTTGTAAAAAACTGTCCTGGATGGAGCCCAGGAGATCACGCAGGCAGAGGGACATGGGGACTGGGAGGAGATTCTGGAAAGGAGAATTGTGGGGTGGGTTGGAAGGGGGTGTGGACATGAGTAGCAGGGGATGAAGACCCATACATTCATTGTATTTGTAGACGAAGACTTCAAAGAACAAAAAAGGAAGCTGTTCTCAGTTTCTAGAATGGACAAGATGGTGTTTGGTGCTCTTGCGGCCACGTCATGAAGACCATTTCCTCTTTCCGAACCCCAGAGTCCTACAAAGGAGCTTACTGATACTGAGAATGAAAACAGGCTCCAGATTTACGACATGAAAGCTGGCAAGTCCAGCGCGAGGCTCTAGCCCAGTGAACACTCGGGCACACAGCAGGAAGCTCTGTGGCCTCCTGGAATCAGCTGCAGTCAGAGATCCTGGCCGTGTCTGGGACGGAATCCTTCACTGCTTCAGCACTGACTGCACATGAAGCCAGCGGAAGGCCCAGAGTAAGATCCTGAGCAAACTCTAGAGGTGTGGACAGTCGTCAGATGTAGCTGAGCTAGCCCAAGGCTTCAGCAGTGACCCAGTCAAAGCTGGTCTTCTCGCTGTTAATGGAGAAGTAAAAATACCTATGTACTGGGAACATGGAAAGTTCCTTTTTCTTTCTTTCTTGTTTAAACTTTATTTATTTATTTAGTGTGTGTGTGTGTGTGTGTGTGTGTGTGTGTGTACGTATGTGTGTGTGTATGGGTGTGTCCCTGTGGAGGGCTAAGGTTGACTTTGGGAATCATACTGGATTGCTTCTACCTCCTTTTTGCTTCACTCTGGAATTTCCCAGGCTCTGGCCCTGGGCCAGAGGTGCAGGCCGCTACCATCTCCGCCTGGCATTTTTATGTGGGACCTGGGATCTGAACTCAGGACCGTCTCTGCTTGTGAGGCAGAGTCTTAACCTCCAAGCTATCTCTCCAGTTCCTTTTCTTCTTTTGAAAGCCTAGTTCACAGGTGACAAGAGGTGCAGGTGGGTAACACGTCCACCGAGGTGGGGGCAGGATGTCTGGCTTCTTTGGAGTCTGCCTGGCCTGGTGCGGTTTTGACAGACTTTCTGCGACCTCTAAGGATTTGGGTGCAGAGAAAGTAGTTACTGAGCAGCTGTGGTGATGCATGTTTGTAACCACAGCGCTCTGAAGATTGAGATAAGTGGGTTGCTGCAAGTTCTAGTTCAGCTGGGGCTACGTGGTGAGTTCTAGGCTAGCCTGGACCACATAGTCAGATCCTGTTTCAAAATACCGGACAAAACTAAGCCAAACCCAAATCCCAACCAAACCAAATCACCACCACCAATACTCACCCACTCATCTACCGTCCCAACCAACCAATAAACAAAAACAGCAAAATAAATAAATAAATAAGTAAAGATCAGGGGCTGGAGAGATAGCTGGGTCAGGAAGTTCCTATCACATACATATGAGGGCCTGAGTTCAGATCCGCATCAGTCATATAAAGTCCAGGAGTAGCAGCACATGCCTGAAATCCAGCATTGGAAGGTGGAGACAGGAGGATTCCCCGATGCACCTGCTGTAACACTGAGCCGAATCAGTGAGTTCTAGGTTCAGTGAGAGATTGTCTCAAAAAAAAAAAAAAAAAAAAAATAAGGTAGAGACTGACGGAGGAAGGTATTTAGCCTTGACTCTGACCTCCACATTGCATGCACCCACACGTGTATGTGCACACACATGCACGCGCATCTGGATACATACAGGCGCATACATAATCAGAAGGTTGTTTGGGAGGCACAAGTTTTGCTGGCCTGATGGGCGCCCTGCTACATTTTGGGGTAGCTATTTTGGGGGCAAATAAAATGTTAGACGAACTGAGTCTGGTCAGCCCTTCCTCAGCAGGGATCTGATGAACTGCCTTCGGGGATGTCATCCTGGGATTCTTAGATGTCAGTGTCTTTGCTGAAAGTCAGCCACAATCACCTCTGCCTCAGATGCCCCAGGGAAGCCCAAGAGGATGGCCGCCGTCCCTAGGAACTATTCACACATTCTTTGAGGGTTGGCAAAGGATTGTTACTCAGTCATCGAACACCAGCCAGGATGCCTGAGCCTCTGGAGCCAGGCTGTGGCTCAGCAGGCTTGATTTCGCTGGCTCAGCTGTTCCCCACATTCTGCTCTTTACTGCAGACGGTGACAGATGACTATGCATAAAGACTGCACACATATCCATTGCCATAAAAATGTAAGTTATATTACATTTGCAGTTGTATATCAATTCGTAGAAGAAAGTGTCAATCTCGAAGGACTTGGGTGGAGTGGACTTTTTTTTCCAAAGAAGATAAGCTTAGCATGCCTTGATTTGTTTGTGACACAGCCATAAATATTTAAGGACTTCGTTTCCTGGATGACCTCTGGCGATAGTTTCCTGGTCGGCTCTTTCTCCTCCCCGGGCTCCTTGGTCATCATCTCTGTTGGCTGTCTGTCTGAGCTTGCTGATGTAATCATGCAGATTCTCATTGCTAATGGGCTTGTATGTAACTTGTGCAACTCGCGAATGCCCTCTCATTGCTTCCTGAAGACTTAGATGATGAACACGTGGATCAGGAGATGCACATAACACTGCGATCGTGACACAGGTCTGTTTGCCACATGGTCGCCACACATCACAGATATTTTTCAATGTGATTAACAATCTTATATATAAAACCCCAGTCTATAATTTACCATTATTGTTATTTGTGTGTGTGTGTGTGTGTGTGTGTGTGTGTGTGTGTGTGCGTGCACATATACCGGGGCCTTCATGTGAAAGTCAGAGAACAACTGTAGAGTTGGTTCTCTCCTTCCACCTTTATGTGAGTTCCAAGAGTTAAACTCAGCTCATCAGCTTTGTATTGCAAGCACTTTTATTGAGCCCTAGCCTTTAAGTTATGGAATCATTCTCTTATTATTAGATGACTATGTCATTTCTTTGTTCTTTCTGCTATTAAAAACAATGTAGCAATAATAGCATCTCTAGCTACAACTTTTATTACATTCCTGTCCTTGATTCTGATATACTCTCAGAGGTTCGAATAAATATAAGGCAAAAGAATTAAGGATTTTTTTTTATATAAACTGCTAAATAATTTTCTGAATTTAGTAGTAATTGATACTTTTATCAGCAGCATGGAATCTGTGACAGTTACTCTTAACTGTTGCTGTGAGAGAGCACCCAAAGTCAGTGAACTTAAGGGAGATTTATTCAGCTTATGATTCCAGAGGGACAGTCTCTCATGCAGAGGCGGCATGGCTGGCTGGCCAAAGCTGGAGGAGGCTAAGTCATCGCAGACATCTCAGAAGCTGAGAGCTGCAGACTGCTTGCAGCAAAGGCTGACTTCTCCTGGAGGTAGGGTGGGACTAATCCACCTCAAGGCCCACCCCTTGTGACTGCCTTCCTCCAGCAAGGCTCCACCTCTCAAGGTGCCATGACCTTGCCAAACACATGAGATTGTGGGGGACACATTTCAAACCATGACATTCCACCCCTAGCCTCCACAGGCTCATTGCCATCTCATTATGCAAACCATACTCAGTCCAACTTTAAAAATCTTCAGAGACTACAATTGTAGTCTCAACAGTCCAAAAGTCCAAAGTCCAAAGCCTCCTGTAAAATCAAAATACAAGTTACATACTTCTAACATACAATGGCACAGCAAAAGGAAGGAATGGGGGCATATCCAGGAAAGATCAGTCCATAACAAGACCGAAAACTAGCAGGACAAACTCCAAAGCTTTTAGCTCCAAGTCCAACAGGTGAGCCTCTTGTTGAAATCGTCTCAGTTCCAAAGGACCTTGGTTCCACCCCTCCAATGCAGCTGTCCATAGAATACGTTGGTCTCTTGAGCTGCCTCCTCCCAGGGTATACAGCTGTCCTTGGCAGGTGTCCCACATTGTGTCTGGAATCTCTAACATCTTTACTTCTCAATGGCAAACCAGGCTTTAACTCCACAGCACAAACTGCCCTTCTTGGGCCTCTAAACTGCAGGCTTCTTGCCTCATGATGCCTGGATTCTGCCAATTTTTGAAATCTTGGAGGAGGTCTCCATGATCTCCTCCCTCTTGCATCACTGCTGCCTCTAAAACTAGAACTATGTGGACGACTTTGCCAAGACTGGCCCCCTTGAATCACAGCTGATTCTGCTTCTCTATGTTGACCATGTCTTTCACTCCTGGGCAGTTGCTTGGTAAGAGAAACGAACTCTTGCTTTGGAACTCCACCCTTTAGCTCCAGACTTCTGAAAGGATTTGCATTCTTATGAGTGGGAGCCTTCCCTGAGGATCTTGCCCTCAAGCTAGGGCCTCTCCTATTATTCAAATTAAGAGCAGGCTTTGATGTACAAATGGAGCTAATCTCTTCAACGGCCATTTTATTCTCTGCTTCTTCCTGGTTCAACTCTTTAAGTTTGTCATTGTATGTTTCATCATTGGATCTTACAGTTTTTGTTTCTTCCTGCCTGATTCTTTGCTCTTTTGCATAATTCTGAAGACAACTAAAAAGTAGCCATATCACATTGTCAAGACTACATTGCTTTGAAATTTCTTCTGCCAAGACTCCAGCTTAACTTCAGGCAAGCTTTCAGGATGAGGGCAAAACTTCACTAAACTCTGGGCCAACACATGGCTCCATGCGTCACTCGTTCAGTTGCAAACATGGTCTCTGTTCCCCTCTGGACCATCACAAGCTGGGCTTCCACTGCCTGCATCTCTCACAGCATTGCTCTCCTCTGAGCTCTCATGAGAAAGGCCCCTTTGGCCCAACCGCCAAGACGCAAAGACTTTCCCAGCACAAAGTCCCAAAGTTCTCCGTATATCTCCCAACAAACCAGTTCCAAAGGCACACTAGCCACATCACAGCATTGGCCATACTGCTGGGTACCAACTTCTTTCAGCTTCACAAACAACTTCACGTTGTGGTATCAGCTGTTCTTAAGCTCACAGCAATACCCCACTCCCGGTAAGCTCACAACAATACCCCACTCCCGGTACCAATTTCTGTAACAGTTACTCTTAACTGTTGCTGTGAGAGAGCACCCAAAGTCAGTGAACTTAAGGGAGAAAGGGAGATTTATTCAGCTTACGGTTCCAGAGGGAAGGGACAGTCTTTCAAAGCAGAGGTAACATGGCTGGCTGGCCAACGCTGGAGGAGGCTAAGTCACCGCAGACATCTCGGAACCTGAGAGCTGCAGACTGCTTGCAGCAAAGGCTGATTTCTCCTGGAGGTAGGGTGGGACTAATACACCTCAAGGCCCACCCCTTGTGACTGCCTTCCTCCAGCAAGGCTCCACCTTTCAAGATACCATGACCTTGCCAAACACATGAGACTGTGGGGGACACATTTCAAACCATGACAGAATCATATTTGCTAACAATTTTGAGTATTAGCAAGAAAAATGTTAATATTTTTGATATTCTGTAAAAATGATATCTAGTTATTTTAAACTTGCATTTCTTTGATAATGGAATGAATGTTGATTAGCCATTAATATTTTATTTTTATGAATTCTCTGCTCATATCATATTTCATCTATCGATGGTGTATTTTCTTGATTCTTCATATACCTGTAAGAGCCTTTCTATATTAGCACTCCCGCATATTTGTTAAAACATAGGTTTTTGTGCCTTTCTGATTGTTAAATGTTTCCACTATATAAATGAACAGAAAATATTTTCAAGAACTTTTAATCATTCTCAGCTTTAACATTTTGAAATTTTCCATATCTGGCAAGTTAAAAAAAAAAATGTTCAGAAAAAATCTCATGTGGCTCAGGCTGCCCTGAGAGTGACTGTAGCCCAGTGCGGCTGAAACTCCTGACCCTGCTGCCTCTACCTCCTGATGCTGGGACCCCAGGCGTGCACCACTCCCTGCGGAAACAGTTTAGAAGTAATGAACCCCCAGCACCTCCCACTCCCTGTTGCCCCCCAGCACTTCCTCACTATCTGTTGCTTCCCCCCCCCAGCGCCTCCTCACTATCTGTTGCTTCCCCCCACCCAGCGCCTCCTCACTATCTGTTGCTCCCCCCCCCCTAGCGCCTCCCACTCCCTGTTGCCCCCTGTTGAGTCTCCCTTCCCCATCTTCATTATAGTCCTCCCAACCGCAACAGGTTGTCCCAACCAGGACAGCGGCTTCCTGATGCTTCTGGGTTTCATCCCCTCGAAGGTATGTACATTGGCTGTACACGTATGTACCTTACATGATGGCATCCTTTTTCGCTCTCAGGAATGCACATACATGCTCTCTTACTGCCTGAGTCACTCAGGAGGAGGCTGCTTTTCACGTTTTAAACATTATTTGTTTTTAATTGTTGACTAGCCACAAATTTGACTTATTAATATTAAAGTACTTTAGCTCTATTTCATGATCTTCCTTCTATTCAGCTTTCTTCTTTCTGGTTCTATTGCAGCACTTCTTTTTCCCACTTTTTGATTTTTTTAGTGTTTCGTACATGAATATAGTGAATTTATGATATCAGCACACCTTAATCCCACCCTATTTCCCTTGTCCTCCCTTGACGACCCTTCTTCTCTTCTGCAGACGCCCTTCTGTTTCAAGTCTTTTCAAATGCATGGCCCACTGGGTTTCACATGGGTTGGTTGCCTTTGACAACGTGTGCTTGAGCTCTTGTCGGAGCTTGACTCACAGATGGTGGGTCTACCACTGAGAAAGCATCTTCCGTTCCTCTCTCCCCATCAGCACTACCCCTGGTTAGTCTCGCAGGGAGGTGGCGCCTGTAGAGAGCTTCCTCCTCCACAGTAAGGTGGTGGGACAAACCCCGAGAAGGTCTTGTGGACATATGCACGGCTGCTGTGAATTCACGCATGTCCAGGGGATAGTGTCTGACCGCACCCCTGCTCCACTTCAGGCAATCTTACTGCTCCCTTTCCCACGATGTTCCCTGAATCTTGGGAAGAAGCAGGACTGGGCCCCTCCAAACCTCAAGGCCCTTCCCCTGTGTGGTACCTTTCTCCAGCGAAGCTCCACCTGCTGAAAACGCCCCAACCTTTCCCAACATTACGCCAGCTGAAGTTCAAATGCACGGGCCTGTGGGGCAACCCACATTCAAAGCACAATTACAGATAATGCTGCCGAGACTGAGAAGCAATCTCGGCACCTGTGTGCTTGTGCAGTAGGTTCGCTAAGATAGGCTGCCCTCGAAAGACACTTTCTATTCTGGGAAATGAATGTCCTTCATTTTATTGCACATTTCCATCTTTTAGTCCACAGTGGGCTGCACAATTTGATTTTATTTATCTATTGTTTTGAGATGAGCATGTTACCACGCAGCTTAGCCTTGAACTTGTGATTCTCCTGTCTTGGTTTTCCCAAGTGCTGGGATTTTGGGTGCATGCCACGCTGGGGCTTATGAAAGCTCTTCATCCTGTGCATCCGTGAGATTTGGTAAGGATGAACTTTTTTTTAATTTAAAATTTTTTTATTTTTCTACTCTTACAAGCATATTGAGTATTAAGGATGAGTTTTAATTAAACAAATCTATCATGATTCTAGGGAGACTTAGTCATTTTCATTACTATATTCACCGCTTATTTTTTCCTTCAGAAAATTTCTGGCTATGTCTTTTAACTATTTTTATTGGTTATTTACATTCTCTTATTAAATTTTCTAATCACTTCGTATACTCATATACAGTCTCTTCTGTGGACCGGTCATCTAAACAAGCCTCCATCCCATGGCTCAGGGAAGCTTGCAGAAGAGGGGGAGGTAGGAATGTAAGAGCCTGAATTCCTGAGGGTGGGGCGTCCTTCCCAGGGCTGCAGACCCTAAGAGCTTAACGCAGCAATGTTTACTTCTACTGGTCCTTTACAGTGTCTGGCCTGTCCATATTTCACCAGGGGAAGGATCTCAGGAGACAGGGTTCCATTCGGAGAGACAGCTTGGGTTCGATGAGGACAGGAGTGTGGGGGGGTGCTTCCTTACTCTACAGTGTCCCCACTGATAGGCTGTTCATGCCCCAGCGGGTGCCTGAGCATTGGAAGGCAGGCATCCTGGATGGGTCCCAGTGGATCACACATGCAGGGACATGGGAGTGGGAGGGAGAGCGACCTGCGAGGTGGGATGGGAGGGGGAGAGGGGTTGAAAGGTAGGGGGTGAAATTATATATAGTCATTGTGTGTCTATATGAAACCATCAAAGAATAAAAACGTAAAAACAAATAAATAAAAATCGTCTCTTCGTTTTGCTCTTTCATTTTGTTTTCCTATCTATATCAGAATTAAAAGAACCTTTTTGTTTTGTTTCGTTCTGTGTTTTGAGACAGGTCTCACTCCGGAGCCCAAGCTGTCTGGAATGCACTGTTTAGCACAGGTACGCAGGAAGGAAGACTTTCCATCTCTGGCGCCCACATAGCTCTGGCTGAAAGTAAAGGCAAGTGTCTTGTTACCTGGAGCACGGACAGCCCCCACGGCCTCTCCATCCCACCCTAATGCTCTCCTTTGCAGCCAGTCTCCCTCCCACTTCCGATGTCCCCCTCCAAGGGTGATCCATTGGGGTCTCAGCAGCTCACCAGTGGGAAAGCCATAGAATAATCTCCCCCACTCCTACTGGGCAGTCCCAGTCTCTCTGGGTGGTGCCTCTTGAGCTCCTCCCTCCTCCATGGTGGTAAGCCAGCTGTTGTGGAGGATTCGTGGAAGTAGACTCGATGCATTGTGCTCTCCAGTGTGGCAGCTCCGATGTGGACAGAGAGGATGCCTCTCCCCATCTTCAGCCTCTTACATTCTTACCACCCTTCTACCATAAGGTTCCCTGAGCCTTAGGATTGAGGGGGGGGGGGTTGGATACCCTCTTTAGGGCCGAGCATTCCATGGTTGCTTTTTTCTTTGCACCTTGGCCAGTTGTGGTTCTCTGCATTGTACATCTTCCACTGCAGAGGGAAACTTCTTGGTTCAGTGCTGAGTGCGTCTCTCATCTGTTGTCTTTTTAAATGAGCAGATGCAACTTCTGTGGTTCCCAGGAGATGCTGGTTTCAAAGGATGCCCTTGAGGGTGAGCAGATGGGCCAGAGGGAATAGCAGGTTACGGCAAGGGAAGCCCACCTACTCCCAGATGTGAAAGGTGGGTCTACTGGGTGCAAGGGAGAAATAAAAAAAAACGGTATGCAGAAGACAGGTTAGAAAGCTATTGCATGAGGTCTCTGCTGATGATCGAGAAGAAATTAGGATGAAATTCAGAGGCTGGGGCCGAGAGCCACTGCTGTACTCACAGTGGTCAGTATCAAGAATTCCTCACTGGTTTTAGATTCAACCTACCAAGTAAGTTATCTAAGGCAGCCTGACCTGGCTCCTTCCTTCTCCAACTCCAGCTCCCTCCCCATCCTATCAGCTCCAGCTTCATGGCCTCTCCAAGTGTTTGGAGTCTCCTATGTTTCTGCTGGTCAATGGTCTTTGAAGAAATTATCCTGTCGGCTCTCTCTCTGATACTCTGCAGTCAAAGTTGGTCTACAACTTAGTATGTAGCCCTGGCTGGCCTCAAATTCCTGGCAATCCTCCTGCCTCACTCAGCCTCCTGAGTGCTGGAATCATAGGCATGGATTTCCACGCCTGGTTCACACTTTCCATCGCTTATTTTCTTTTTTCTTCAGTGCGCCCGGTCACTTCAGCTTGTAGTTACAAATTCGTTAGGGTTCTCTCGAGCGGCACCGCCTCCTCTGCTTCCACCAGCCTCTCGGTTCTCTCGCTGCCCAAGGGCAGCCTGGGTTGTTTTGCTTTCCTAGTTAGGAAAGCAAAACTTGGCACTGATTAAACACTTAATTAATTCATGTTTATTAGATGAGTGAACAACAGAGTAACTGATGTGAGTAGGAAGGATGACGTTTGCAGGAATAAGGTGAACAATGAGGAAAAGAGTATAAAGGAGGTTTCTAAGAAAGAATCCACTGGGTGGGGGAGATGGCTCAGGGGTCAGAGTTTTTGCCTTGCAAGTAAAAGGACCTGAGTTCAGGTCTGCAGGTCTTATGTAAAAATGCTGGGCGGAAATAGCAGTGGTCTGCAATTCTAGCCCTAGAAAGAAGAACCTTGGAAACCCCAGAGCAAAGCAAGAAGAAGTAGAGCAATCCAGGATGATCCCTGATGTCACCCTTGGGCACACACACTCAAGTACCCACCCCCCCCCACACACACACCCCATAAGAAAGAAAGAATCCTCGACCTCTGCAATAGATAAACAAAGGGGCGAGAGAAGCTGAGGAATGGAAAATAGTTCTTGATCCTGACCCTGAAATAATTATGAAAGAAGCTGATACATTTTAATTTAGATGATCAAATCACTGCCATGCTGGAGAAGGACAATATCCTTCAGGCATTTTCTGATCACTGTAGTCATATATGAAGACACAGAGTTTGCACATGTTTTCGAAGCAAAGCAGCCAGTCATTTAAGAAAGCCTGTGGGCGTCTTGATCGGGTATGGTAAATTATGCCTGCGATCCCAGTCCTTGGGGAGACTGAGATGCAAGGATTGTCACAAGTTCCAGTTCAGATAGACTATAGGGCGAGGCCTTGTCTCAGAAAAAAAGAGGTAGATGAAATTAAGAAGAGAAAGAGAACGAGCACACTAGCAAAGGTGTGGAATTGAAGGTTGACAAGTCTGTGTTAGAAAGTTAGAAAAGCCTCAGACACTTGTCAGTTATGATGAAATCCCGTGAGCCGCACATATGCAAAAAGATGTGAAAGTTGGAGTGGAACTGGCTGGAAAGGAGAAAATATGGAGTGGGGTTGAGATGGGTGGTAAGGGGTAAAACCACGTAGATCCACTGTATTCATGTAAAAAAGAAGTAAAGAATAATTGAAAAAAAATGAAGAGAAAAAGTAAAGGAAAAGGAGTGAACAATAGAAGAGACAGAGATGGAGACGCGAGAGTCACAGTGCCACCAAGCCACGGGAAAGCTGGATTCCTCTAGGTGAGGAGCCTCAGTCCTGCAGGAGAAGAATGAGGACCGAACCTCAGGCTGGACCTTTAGACAATTCCCTGGTGACCCCCGGGAGGAAACTGATGTCAGGAACAGAAGAGACAGGTGCAGACTGTAGAGAAGCTTTGCAAACAGAATGAAGGGACCTCCAGAATTCCTTTGGGGATTGTTGGAAGAGAACTGAAGTCTGAGAGGAGGAGAAATGGAGGAATGGAGAAATGGAGCGTGCAACTGGGTGGGATCAGAGGAGGGAGGTCTCCCTGTGCCAAGAAAGAAGGGAGAGGGGAGATTCAGGGCAGAGGAGAAAGGTGTACGTCTACAAGACGTTCACTGTCCCATGGGAAGGGATGAGAGCTTTGGAGATGGGAGAAAGAAAGTGAGGTGTAGGAAGGACAGGTTCATTTCTTGTCAAGACTGATGGTGTCATTGGAGTGAGTGGTGACATGATGGGCTGGAAGGAAGCGGAGCCAAAGAAAAAGAACGGGCATCCAGGTCTCCTGTGCTCTCCCTTTGCACAAGCTGAAGTTGGGAAGAGGAATGAGTTGCTGCCCTGAACAATCCTGTCCTCAGGACAGCAGGGCCACGCCCCCTTTAACATGCTGCGGAAGCCGGAGAACACCGGCCGCAGAAAGTCAGCCTCAGAAGTGGACAGGGAGCATTCCAAGCCGGTGCGCGCCGCCGACCTGAGCCATGACCCGCCCCAGACTCTTTGAGCTGTGGGAAGAGGTGGCTTTCCTGTGTGCACAGGTGTGACAGACCACAGTTCCGATCCCCAGCCCTGCATAAGGCCCTACCCTGTTGCTGGCATCCTTCCCGAGGGCTGGGAACTCTGCTGCGTGGTCAGGTGGGTCATTGGCATCCCTCACACCTGCTTCAGTAGTAATATCACCCCCCCACACACACTTCATGGGCTGTCCCCCAAAGCGATCCCATCCCATCCTATAGTCCGTCAAAGCTACCAATCACACTGAGGCATGTGTAGGTGTCTGGCTCTTCCCGCAACTCACACTGTCTGTGATAACGTTGAGTGCCTACTTCTGGTGCATGCGCTTTGGCCTCGAGGGAGTGGCTTCTGGGACCTCAGAGACCAGGCTGGAAAAATACCTGCCCTGCAAGAAGCGGGTATTGCCATCAGTGAGGCTTGCCAAGTAGAGTGACCTCCTTCCGCGCCTGCTGTGGGGGGGAGGGAGCCAGCTGGCCTCCCCAACTTCGGGTTTTCCAACTTAAGTTTTCAAAACACAAGAATCTGTTTCTAAAGTTAATGTGACTTATTCATTGGGTTGCCTGAGGACATCTTTACAGTCCTCTGTGTTTCTGCTGGAGGGAGCAGATGGCCTCTATCACCCACAAATCTCGTGGGAATAAAAGCTGAATAGGCAGTGTGTGTGTGTGTATGCATTTGTGTGTGTGTATATATATGTATGTGGGTATGTGTATGTGTGTGTCCATATGTGTGTATGTATACACGTGTGTATGTATATACATATGTTATGTATATGTGAATGCATGTGCAAGTAGGTGTATATTTGTGTACACATATGTGTATGTGTGTATGCATGTGTGTGTGAGTATGTGTATGTGTGCATAGATGTGTGTGTGGTGGTGAGGTTAGGACCCACACAGTGAGGAGAAACATCTAGAACTCCACTCGCCAGTCTTAAGCAAACCTCCTGGTTCTGCGAGAAACAAGAGGGAAACAGCCTGCTTCCTTCCCCGGCACTGCGGTTGTATTCGGGTCCACTCCCAGGTGAAGGCCAGTGACCATATGTTGACCCCGGCCAAGTCATCTCCTCCCTTGGACTCGGGCCTCCTTTCCTAGAAAAAGATCGACGGCTCCCACTAGGTGACTCCTAAGGTCTGAGTAACTGAGTCGTCTCCGAGAGCATCGTTCTTAGGAAACAGAGACCACTACAGCAGGAAGAGAAGTCTCTTCCTGGCAGTGCCTCCATGTTAAGGTCTTTGCTGGGAAATCATCAGTGAGTCTGCCAACGGGTCTCATTTTCTTGGGTAATAGATTACGTGCTGCTTTCCAAACTAGCTATCTAACCAATCAACCAGTGGAGTAACCAAGCAAACAACTGGCTCATCTACTCAGCTGGTAACTCACAGCTGGATGCAGACCAGGCAAAAGGGGCGCTATGAATAGCTTCTTCTGTGTGACAGTGGAAAGCAGAGATCCTCAAACCGCAGCTTCCAGTGAACCCCACCCACGATGGGGGACGACATCCTCGGCCATCTGAAACCCCCCTACAGCCAGGTCAGGGATCACTGTCAAGTACAAACTTTCTTTAGGTTTGGATGGCCAGAAGGCAGCTCCGATGCTTCCTGTCACACACCTGTCCTTACCCAGGGCTCTGCTCCTTGCAGGACCGGTGACTTCAGTTTCACGGGACCTTGCCAAGTGTGGAGAGAGGCCCGGAGTGCACTTTCAGTCATGTGACTGGTGACTCAGGAACATTCTGGTTCCTGCTTGCCAGAGTCTGAGAACGGGGAGGAAAGGTGAGAAGTGACTGAGGATTGATTCCCTGGGGGGGGGCCTGGGGTTGGCTGTTTGTTCTGTGGGCTGCTCTGGCCTTTTTATGTCCATGTAGCACAGTTAACCTGCAGACCCCCAGACAGCGTTTTCCACGGCTCCTGCCCCCAACAGGAGTGGGCCAAAATCATGGAGGGAGTTTAAAAAAAAAAGCCCACATGCTACCATTTCTTTGATGAAATACTTTGGTGTTTTTAGCCTTTCCATCAGGGAAATATTTCCTGTGCTGTCTAAATGGAATCTACCCGGCCACGTTGAGCAGGCTTGTTCTGGCTCTGCCAGACAGGGTGGAAAACTCATTCCGCAAGGAGGAATGTCTAAGTGACCCGGGAGAAAATGCTAACTTGCCTTTAAATTTCCTCTTCTCGGCTGATCTACGGCCTTTTGCTGTTTCTAAAGGGATGCCAGGAGCTCCTTCTTTTAGGAATCTGCCCTGAGCCCTGGTTTCCACAGAAGAGATGAAAACAGCCTTGAGTTTTCGCCAGAAAACTGTCCTGGACTGTCCCTGTCTTGAGAATTCTCTCCTCTCTCTCTTCTCCCCTCCTCCCTTCCCCTTCCCTCCTCTCCTCTCTCCTCCCCCTCCCCTCCCTTTCCCTCCCCTTCCCTCCTTTTCTTTCCCCTCCTCTCCTCTCCCCTCTCTCCTCTCTCTTCCCCTCCTCTCCTCTCCCCTATCTCCTCTCTCTCTTCTCCCCTCCTCTTCTTTATCTTTACTTTCCCCCCCTTTTCTGTTTTCTTTTTCATGTACTTATGTGTATTCTGTTTACATGCTGTAGTCACATGTGCGGGAGGACGCACATGCATACACATGCTTGAGGAGGCCCAAGGTTGATATGAGCAATCAATCTCAACCCATCTTCCTCCTTATTGTTGTGAGTCTGAGTCTCTAATTAAACCCATAGCTGATAGGGGTAGTCTGTCTAGTCAGCTTGCTTTGGGAACTCCTAGGCTGCAACTTCCAGGGCTAGAATTACAGTCAGGTCGCCATACACACTGGACATTTTTTACTTGGCATCTGGGGATCCAAACTCTAGTCCTTTTACTTTAACCTTAGCCATCTCCCTCCCTTTAGGACTGTACTTCTTTACTTCAGCACAATATTCTTCATCTTCCTTCCTTCCTTCCTTCCTTCCTTCCTTCCTTCCTTCCTTCCTTCCTTCCTTCCTTCCTTCCTTCCTTCCTTCCTTCCTTCCTTCTCTCCTTCCCTCCCTCCTTCCTTTCCTCCTTCCCCCCTCCCTCCCTCCTTCCTTCCTTCCTTCTTTCCCTCCCTCCCTCCTTCCTTCCTTCCTTCTCTCCCTCCCTCCCTCCTTCTTTTCCTCCTTCCCCCCTCCCCTCCCTCCCTCCCTCTTTCTTTTCCTCCTTCCCTCTCCCCTCCCTCCCTCCCTCCCTCTCCCCCTCCCTCCCTCCCTCCCTCTCTCCCTCCCTCCCTCTCGCCCTCCCTCCCTCTCTCCCTCCCTCCCTCCCTCCCTTTTTCTCTTTCTTTCTTTCATGTCCCTAGAGTATCATGGAAAGAGCTGCGGGCTTGGAGGAAGAACAGCTATTATGTAAGGCATGTTCCCCAACCTCTGGGAGTCTCCATTAGCTACTCTGGAAAACAGAAGATAAAACTCAATTCATTGTCATTGTGACGACAAAGGACATATAGAACATGTGGGCAGGGCTGGAGAGATGGCTCAGGGGTTAAGCCTCTGCCTCACAAGCAGAAAGTCCTGAGTTTAAATCCCAGGTCCCATGTAAAACGCCAGGCAGAAATGGCAGAGGCCTTCCTTCTAGCCCTGGTAGGCGGGGCCTGGGAAATCCCAGAGCGAAGAAAGAAGGGGGTAGAAGCAATCCAGAATGATTCCTGAAGTCACCCTTGTCCTCCACAGGGACACACAGTGCCTCTGATACACACACACATACACACACACACTAAATAAATAAACAAATAAACAAATGAATGAATGAATGAATGAATAAATAAATAAATACTTCTAGACCATGTGGACAATAATGGTTGCCACCCAACAGGAAACCCATAGACATGAGCTCCTGTGCTCTCAGGATAGAACCTGTACTTCACCCCAAACTGCCATTTATTCTCTCCTTCCTTTCTACCTTCATTCCTTCCTTTCTCAACACTTTTTTTTTTTTTTCTGAAACGTGGTCTTGCTATATAGCACTGGCTGGCCTGGTGCTAATATGTAACCCAGACTAGTAGTCGTCTTCTTCCCACTTTGCTAAGATTAAAGGAAGGCGCGGCCACACCTAGTTTACTAGTGTCATCAACTTCCACTACTACTACTGTTACTCCTTCCTCCTCTTCCTCTTCCTCCTCCCCTCCCCCCCCTTCTTCTTTCCCTTCTTCTTTCCTGGTATTCTAACACAGGGTCTCTTATAGCTCAGGCCATCTTGAACTCCTGATCCTTTTTCTTCCAGCTCTTAAGTGTTGGGAATTCAGCCATGTGCTGCCATGCCCAGATTTGTAATGTCCATTTCTATAGTTTTTGTTTTCTGGCTAAATCTCGGCATGTCTGGCTTGGCCTGGTGCGTGAGATTACTGACTGTGCTCAATGTCCACCTGTCTGGTAGCTGAGGACAGGAATGCTACGAGGCCTTAGGGCCTCCGTGTAGTGTGTGCTCACGGGAAGTCCAGGATTGAGGACCCCACAAAGAAGACGTGGAAAGATCGTATGGATTCCGTCTCTGTGCTGGGAAACTGGATGAGGTGGACCCACAGAATAAAATCTGGCGGAGTGGAAAACAGAGGCGTTGGTCCTGAGGGATGCCTGGTGCCCATGTGTGCAAGAAGACAAAAGAGTCCATGATGCCTTTTTAAGGAGAAAAAAAGAAAGAAAGAGAGAGAGAGAGAGAGAGAGAGAGAGAGAGAAAGAAAAAGAAAAAGAAAAAGAAAAAGAAAAAGAAAAAGAAAAAGAAAAAGTGCTCCTTACAATTTTGCCAGCCCTTGGAGTTCACCTTTGCTCTGTCTCCCGTCTTACTGTGTCACGTGGAGTCACCATTTCTGGCCCTTATCTCTGTCCGTTTGTCCCATTGCTGACATAGGAGGATACATTGTTATTGCTGCTAAAATTATTTCTTTCCCCTGGAACACACTGGCTTTTCTCTCTGGGTCTTCTCCCTCCTTCCACTCCTGAGTCAGCGGCCCACGAGACACACCAGGGCTATGCCTCAGTGAGGATCCAGTTTGGGACAAGATGAAGAATTAGACTTGAGAACCTGCTCCACAAGGCCTCGGGTGGGGCGTGAGTTCCCCGATGTGGCATAAACCTAAGCCCGGGGCGGACAGGGCCAGGGTGGGGTGTGCTGACAGAGGGGGAGGCATCCTCTCTTTGCCCACCAAGCCAGGCGATAGAGAGGGGAGAGAGGGACATGCCGGAGGGTCACGTCCACTTTGCACCTGGCCTCTTTGGGTGAAGCAGCTCGTTCACTTTTCTAGCCATGTCAGCCTAGGTGAGGGCACCGGGTGGCAAATAAGGGCCCCTGTGGGGACGGCTCTGCTTTGTGGGGCAAAAATGCGGTGCCGAGGCCATGCGTCTGTGTTTATTGTCGGTCGGCGGAGAGGTCATGTGCTGGTTTCATGCTGCCTATGCGTCTTTCGTATTTCAGTCCAGACCCTCAACTGTGTTCTCAGCCTGTCACCTCCTGGATCTTGGTCCTTTCCTAACTCACAGGTCTGCAGGCAAGGGGACAGTATCCATGCATGCTCCCTCCCTCCCTCCCTTTTTCCTTCGATCCTTCTTTCTCTTTCTTGGTTTCCATTTCTGTCTTTAACTTCATTATTCTCCTTTTTCTTTTCTTTCTCTTTCTCCTTCCTCCCTTCTTTCCTTCCTTCCTTGGTTCTTGCTACTTAGTTGTATCTGACTTCGAACTACTTCTGCAGCCCCAGACTGACCTTCAATTTATAATCCTCTTGCTTCTACTTTTTGCATGCTGGGATTACAGGTGTCACGATGCCAGCTCTGGACACTTATACAGGTGCCCCTTGAGTATTAGTGCAAACTGCTCTGGGTTTATGTTCACCAAGGATGATTGCTGGGAAAAAATACATAATATCACCAAACTCTTCTGTTCATTCACCAGTGTGGGGGGTTAATGCTGCTCTATCAATACATCACTTTCTGTTAATCCTCTCTGGGCTCCTAATTTTTGCATACTGTGTGTGTGTGTATATGTGTGTGTGTGTGTATATATGTGTGTGTGTGTGTGTGTGTGTATGTGTGTGTGTGTGTCATTATTTTAAAATTCGTATCTTTTCCTGACTTATAGGAAGGCCGAATATCTCATCTTAAACTATTAATTCTCAAAATCATGCATTGTGTGCTTTGCTCATTGTTCTTTGGGGTTTCCAATCTTTCTCATGTTGATTTGCAGGAGTTTCTTGAAACATGTTAGATATATATGTACTGTAACCCCAGCTCTTAGAATCTGAGACTGGAAGATTGTGCATTTGAAGCCAGCCTGGGCTATATAGCAAGACTCTAAAAAACAAAAACCAAACTACCAAGAACAACAACAAAACAAATACACCCTTCTCCACCCCCTCTTATGCATGTGTATGGCTAGATTATATACTTTTTCCTAGTATTGTTTACCCAGGTTTGGAATTAAGATTATATTTGCTATTCTCATAAAGCGATTACTATTTTGATTTCTACAATGGTTATTTATCTATGCAGGTTTGGTATCTATAAAGTCACTGTACTGTGTTTAGTTATAGGACTCTCCCCCCTTACGTATAAGCCATTCTTTAATTCTTTTCAATTGAAATTGTTTTATTTCATTTTGTTCTTAGAATTCTTGCTTTTCCTTCCTAAATTCATTCCTTCTTAACATCTTTCTCTGGGTTGTTAGTGGTGGAGTGGGAAGGACTCACTACAATCTGCCCCAGCCTTTTAAGTGCTGAGACTGTAAGCAGGTATCACTGTGCCCCTATTAAATATATATATAATATATATAAAATTTCATTAATTTTGTTGTCTTTTCCTGGGGCGCATGTAGACATATCTGGTTGGGACATGTCACTCTGTTGATTGCCTGGGTTGGTTCTGCTGATCTGGCTGGCCAGCTGGGCTGACAAGGATGCCGTCCTCCAATAGAGGAGGACTGTTCTTCGGTCAAAGGTGCATGAGTAGCTGCCGTCTCCTGCTGGAAGCTCCAAGAAGTCCTCAAGATCCACTGAATAGACAGCGCTGAGTAGTTTTCAATCTCTACTTCACTCTCCACTTCCTGTTTTAAAAAAAATTTGGGGCTGGAGAGGTGGCTCAGGGGTTAAGCCTCCGCCTTGCAGGCGGAAAGTCCTGAGTTCGAATCCCAGATCCCATGTATAGACGCCAGGCGGAAGCTGGGGTGGCCTGCGCTTCTGGTCCTGGTAGGGCGGAGCCTGTGAATCCCGGGGCAGAAGGAGGTGGAGGCGGCCATGGTGGTTCCCGAATTCGTCCGTGGTTCTACACACACACACACACATACACACACACACACAACACACACACATGCGCACATACATACACACACGCACACAGTTGAATAAAAAAAAAAAATTTCTTTTTAGGAGAAAAATTTAAACCTGTACATTGGGGAGGTGGGTCAGGGGTTAAAGCCTTAGCTTCACAATCAAAAGAACCTGAGTTCGGATCCCCAAATCCCACAGAAAAAATGCCAGGTAGAAATGGTATCAGCCATTTTCCATAATTCTTACCCTGAAGGAGTCGCCTGGAAAACCCTAGAACAAGGCTGTAAGGAGGTAGAGCAAACCATGATGATTCTTGATGCCATCCTCGGGCCTCCAGAGGTACGCACTCAAGTGTCCTCTGTTATATAAACACACTCACACGCATATACATATGCAAAACAAGTAACAAAAGCTTCTCAGTGTTCCCCTGTATTCATTTCTCTTCTTGCTAGAGTACTTCTTCCAAGAAAATATTAAAAGAGCTTTCACATGCCAAGTGCGGCTGTTCACGCCTATAATCTCACGCTTGGGAAGCAGGGTAACCGCGTGCTTGAAGTCAGCCTGCTCTACCTAGTGAGGTCCAGTACAAGAGGAAGGAGCAGGAGGAGGGAACGAGGAAGAGGAAGAAGGGGAGGAAAAGGAGGAAGAAATGGAGTAAAGTTGTTGTTCGACCCATTCTTGTGATCTCATTCACTTGTCCCCGATGTAAGACAGTTAGTCAGAGTCAAAATTCTAAGTTGGAGCTTAGTCGTTCAAGGCTGAGTCGCTGTTCTGTTCTGCAGTGTTGATGTTACGGATTCCTGTTCTGTCTGCTCCAAGGATCTGCACCTTCTCTGGAAGCTCGCAGAATTGTCATTTTTATTTTGGTTTCTTGAAACACCCATTTATTTTCTTTACCATCTGAACCCTTTGGACATGGCATCAAAGGGAGAGAAACCGACACATTTCTAAAACCATCCAAGATTATTTATGTATCATCCCTACCCAAGAGCAAGTGCTGTGGAAACAGTAGTTGTGCTGTTCTGGTTAGAGACAATGGTGAGAGAAAAGGTCAAGATGGATTCTGAACAGACGCATTTTTCTATAGCTATTTTCCATCACTGGTTGGGGGACCCTGTGGACACAGAGCCCCTGGATGTGAAGGGCTGGTGGGCATCTTAGCCATCTCTTTGAACCCCATCTAACTTGGGATCATGAGCTCTTTCTTCCCTCTATCCAAACAACATTTATCTTAAAAACACTAAAGGTTTATGCACTGGGACTGGAGAGATGGCTCAGGGGTTAAAGCCTTTGCCTCGAAAGTAAAAAACCTGAATTTGGATCCCAGATCCCATTGGGGGTGGGGGAGTTTGACAGAAATGGAGCAGCCTGTACTTCTGGAAGGTAGAGCGTGGGAAACCCCAGAGCAAAGCAACAAGGGGATAGAACAATCCACGGTGATTCCCTTGGACCTCTATAGGCATATACATGTAAAAATGCCAGACAGGGGCTGCAGAGATGGCTCAGCAGTTAAGACTCTGTCTCACAAGCAGAAGATCTTGAGTTAGGATCCCAGGTCCCACATAAAAAACACCAGGCAGAGACCGGTAGTGGCCTGCACTTCTGGCTCTAGTGGGCAGAGCCTGGGAAATCCCAGAGGGAAGCAAAAAGGAGGTAGAAACAATCCAGGATGATTCCGGAGGTCACCCCTGGTCCTCCACAGGGACACACACATACACACACACACACACACACACACACACTAAATAAATAAATAAATAAATAAATAAATAAATAAATAAATAAATAAATAAATCGTATTTTAAAAGATGCCAGACAGATGTGGCCTGTAATTCTGGCATCGGAAGGGAGAGACGAGACTGGGAGACACATGCCACCACACATCCACACACCATTACCACACATGCAGAGAAATAAAAAAAAAGTAGAAGTTTCTGCATGGGAAACAACAGGTGGATGGACCAGTGATGTGGGCAGTAAAACGAATTTACCTAGAGAGGCATAGACAAAGAGAGAATGTATTGAAGTACACCGCAGGACTGCAATGGCAAGTTCCCACAGAAGTTGTCTGTCACTGAAGGGTCTGGATGTTCTGTTCTTTTTAAGTAGCAGACAGGGAAGATCACCACTGGTCTCCTTTGTGGGCCTGTATCTGGGGGGGACAGGAAGACCTCTTGGTGTCTAGGTCAAGTCGTAAGTTCCACAGAGTGTTTTGTCTTTCTCGAGACTCTGCATGTGTGTAAGGCACGTGGATCCTGTGTAAAGAACATGAGTCCAATCAGCTGTGGCCTAGTTGCTAAAGTGTGGGAATTTTGCTTTTATTTTTTTGCCCTTGATATCTACATTTTTCCATCACCAGTTTGTGGACAGTGTGGATACGAAACTTCTGGATATGGAGGGTCAGCTGCAGAAAGTTAGAGATCTGTATGCACCCAGCCTGGCCTGGGGGGCGGGGGGATCATTGAACCCTTGTAGTCCTAAAGTCACTGAAAGTCTCCATGGGGGGAGGGGAGCTATTTTTTGTGTGCCAAACGCTCATTTATTAAGGTCAGAAAAGATGCTATGCGTTGATCGCTAAATTAATAAATGGCTGTGTGCACTGGCAAATGCTATAATTCTGGCACAAGGGGTGGGGGAGTGGGGCTGGAGACTGGAGATCAGAGTTCAAGGTCGTGGTCCACTGCCTAGTGAGTTAGAGGTCATTCTGAGCTACATAAGAATTGGTTGTGATGAGAGCAGTAAAAGAATTTAGCAAGAAATCTAGGTAGATGAAGAATTGGTCACGATGAAAGAAAAAGGGTTTTTTGTTTTGTTTTTTGCCGTGTGTATACGAGTGTATGTTTGTGTAAAAGAGAGTACTTGAGTATGTGTGTGCCTTTGGAAGCCCAAGCCACCATGTCTGCCCAAGCATATATTTTTTGAAAGTAAGGATTGGGCTGGGGAGATGCCTCAGGGGTTAAACCTCTGTCTTACAAGGAGAAGAAGGTGAGTTAAGGGGACAAAATCAGATCCCGGATCCCAGGTAAAAACACTAGGTGGGAATGGTGGCAGCCTGTACTTCCTGCTTGGAAGACAGAGCCTGGAAACTCCAAAGCAAAGCAAATAGGAGATAGAAGCAACCCAGGGTGATTCCCAGAGTCACTCTTGGGCCTTTACAGGTGCAGACACAGTGCCCTCTGATACACACAGACACACACGTGAAGAAAGAAAAGAATAAAGACTGAGTAGAAAGTGAGGGCGGGAAGGGAGAAAGAGAACTTGAGAGTTGTTTCTTTGCAGTTTTAATTCTACACTTTTAATTCTACACTTTTAATTCTACACTTAAAGCAAGTGAATCAAGAATATGAGTTACCTACCTTTAAATGTGTGTGTGTGTGTGTGTGTGTGTGTGTGTGTGTGTGTGTGTGTGTGTTGATAGAGTCTCTTACGGTGCTGTAACTCACTTCTGTAGGACAGCAGGATGCATTCAGGAGAGAAGCCAAATGGGGAATTATACCAATGTGAACGACACAAAGGAAGAAACGTCTGGGGCTTGGTCAGGACCAGTGTGGTTTGGTGGCGGAACTGTGGGGCGGTTGCTGATGGTTCTGGAAAAGCAGGCTGCGGCAAGGCTGCGGGAAGCATGGAAGGCCACGCTAAGAAGTCTGGAATTTCCTTTGCTGGCAAGGGCGCGCGCTACGGAAGGCTTTGAGCAGCTTGATCCCATCTGAGTCTCAGGAGGCTCATCCTTGCGGCAATGTGGAGTAGCCGCTGGAGTGTGGGAGCAGCAGAAAGTCAGGGAGGCCCAAGCAGGGGGCAGTAACAACAGCCTCGATTTTGAGGGTGGGCTTGGACCAGGTTCTTTACCTGTGCGGAAGCTGATCCATCACTGCTGCGTGGACCCTCTCCCCCTCCCACCACAGGTGTAGCGGCTTCTCTGGAGGGAGCTCTGCCATCCAGGCCAGCGCTTCGCTTGCTATTGGCTGGCTGGCTCCTGTCCAGGGGGGACCCCGATGATGAAGTAGGTGAGCTGCAGGGAACCGTCCACCTCTCATTCTGGAACCAAGAGGAGTCCCACAGGGTTGCGCTTCAGTTCACCTTGTTAGACCTTTCTAGAAACTGCTTTCTGACCACTTTTAAGACATGTCTTTGTTTTTTAGCACAGGATTTTCACCAACTTCTCTCCACCCCCTTTAATGATTTTCTCTCTCTCTCTTTGTAAGCACATTTTCACTTTTTCCTTTGACCTGGCCAGTTCATCCAAGAAGTAGGGCACGACCCACCTCCCCCACCCCGTTTCTTTTTTATTAGTCGCATTAAAAAAAAAATGGAAAAAAGAATACTTTTATACTTTTAGTCTCCTGCTTTCTAGGTTCACACCCACCAGCAGCCTCCCTTGGAGACTTCTTCAAGTTCCACCCCGGGGTGTGTGCCTGGGAGGAAGGGCCCAAGAGCTTTAGCTGGTCTCTGGGTCACCCCCATTTCCTCCAGACCTCCATCTCTTCCCTTCCCTTCTAGTTACCAGGCAACATCTCTGTGGGGTAAGGAATACTGGCTGGTGCAGCCCGCCTTAGCAGCCCTGTTTCTCCCTCCTGAAGCAGCTTGGCCGGGCAATGGGCAGCCAAGTGAAGGTCAAAGGCAGCCACACTTCGCTCTGGCTGTCTCTCCACTGGACATAACCCTGAAGAGGAACACTTGCAAGCCGGTGGCAGGGTAAAGCAGTTGCTTTTCCCTCCGCACCAAAGAGGCCCTAAAGGAGGATTTACTGTGGGCTTTGTGCATTTCAGGAATGTGAATTTCATTTTCCTCCACCCTTGTCCTTCCATTGGCTCTGCTGAAGAATTAGTCTTGACAATGCAAAATGACAAGTACACATGTTAATGAGACTGTTTTTTCTTTTCTTTTTTTTTTTTAAGTTGGAGTCCGTGTCCTTAAAACGAGTTATTCAGATATAATCTGGGATTTGAGGTAACGGCCCTTCTGGAATTCTGTTAGGAATGTAGACCCCGAACTAGAATGTGCATGTCAAATTTTTACATTTATTTATTTATTGTGTGTGTGTGTGTGTGTGTGTGAATGTATGTATGTGCCACATGCATGTAACTTTAGAGGTTAGAGGACAACTCAATTCTCTTTTTCACCTTGTGGATCCCAGAGACCAAACTCAGGTGGTCCCGCTTAGCGACAGGTACCCTTAATCACTGAGCACTCCAGCCATACACCAAATCTGCATTTCGTCAGAATGGCTGCGTGGTTTGCATGCATATTATAGTTAAGGACTACTGATCCCGTATCGTATCGTTGACTTGGTAACAAAGAGAACTCATGTCTGTCAGCAGTCCTGTGTTCTAGAAACTTCTGCCTTTCCCCAGTTCATTGGTGAATCATGGAACTATTGCATGGGGTCTTTGAGGAGTTATAAAGGGGATGTGCAAGCCCAACCCAAATCCCCTTTTTCCTCTCTTTCTGTCCTTATCTTGATATGAGTCAATTATGTTTAGATATGTTAGCTTACCTCACCCATCCTCACACATTTCTATGGGATAATAAAGCAGGGATTATGCTCATTTTATTGATGAGGAAATGACCTATTTTGCTCAAGGTCCGAAGCCTACAAACAGGACTCACCTTTGTGATTGCTGGATTCCGTATTCTCCACCTTCCTTTGTATGGGACCCAGACTAGAACTTCCAGTCCTTTCAAACACACGACTCAAACAAGTAATGATAGAAAAAAAAAAAAAAAAATCAGGAACATAATGTTGGGTTCAGTTTGAGTCATAAATTCCACCATGTAGGGCTGAAATCGGGACGGTTTCCTGAGCCTGTGCAAATGATTCCAGTAGTTTAGAGGCTCCGTTTGAACAAGAGGTTACATGGCTTGAGTTTCAAAGGAAAAGAATGTCGAAAGAAATCTTCCAGATGGGAATGGTCTCCAGATGTGTACAGCGCTCTTCCAGATGTGTGGATGAGTGGGGGGGGAGAAGCTGGGGAGTCAGTCAGTCACATGTCTGCAGAATGAAATGGAAAAACTGCTCTCAGCCCTGGGGGAAAGAAGGACAAGAGGAAAGGAAATGGAGGCCAAGCTAAACTCTGCACAGTGGGCCTGGGGCTGGCGCAAAGCAGTCTTTACATCAGGATTTTAAGTATGCAGCCTGCATGCAAGCCACGCCTCACAGTGCAGCTGGAGTGAAGTCTGGAAGGAAGGCCCACCAGGAACTCACTGTTCTTGGATCTGGGAGGACCAGCTTTGGGCCCTGGGAGGAGGCTCTTATTCAGGACCACAAGGCTGCAGAGCCGGCAGGACAGGCTCCAGAGATACACAGGGGAAGGAGGGAAGTGAGCCCAGAATGCGGAAGGAGGAGTCGGTGCACCGTAGTCCTCTCTCCCTTGAGCCCCTGAATCAGCAAGCAACCCCTTTCTCTCTGGGAGCACCGGGTTTGTTTCTCTACAAATGGCTGAACCCTCAGAAAAACAGAGGACTGTGATCCAGTCCATTTGGTTTGTCACGTGTCTGCAAAGCAGAGTGCTACCATCAAGCTCCTGGCTGCCGCGGGGTATCTGACAGACCAGGGCTGTGGACTTGCATCCCATGCCCCCAGTTCCCCAGACCTTCCTGGCCCCTGTCTCCATGTTCTCCTCTCATTTGGATGCTGACTTGGGAGTCCCAGTATCTCTGGCATCCCGGAAAAGTGACTCTGATTTCCTCTAACTGATCTCTCTGTCTCTTTTTGCTCTGGGACGGGATCTCATCCATCCTAAGCTTCCCAACTCACTATGATGTAGAGGCAAGGCTGAACTTGAGCTTCTGATGCTCTTCCTGGGATTCCATGCCTGGCCCATCCTACTTGTTTTATGTGGTGCTGGGATGAAACCCCCAATCTTATGCATGTTGTCTGTCAATCGAGCTATATCCACAGATCCCAGCCCTCTTGTGCTTTTATTGTTTCATTATGACACCTTCATCTACAAAACCAGTGCCCACCTCCTCCCAGTGAAAACTGTCTCCTTCTCAATCAATTTCCTTCTTGCTTGCACGTCTTTTTTTACTTGCATAGCCCCCTGATTTTCATCTGGGTTGTCTGTACTGGAATATGTCTGTGTCCTTACTGCAACGTGAATCATATATTTGTGGGTGTATCGAGGGAAGCAGCACCCCATCCTCTGTCCAACATGAACCCTCATCAGTCTCTCAGGGGAGCATGGGGCCCCATACATTCATCCCCTTTGTAGGGTGAATTGTTGCTGGGCTCGTCTTTCGGAAGTAGACTTCGCTGCAGCAAGTTCATGGGGTCAGCAGCCACGTTGCGTGTAAGGGTTGCTATCTGGACCGTCCCACCTTCTGTCTCTTTCATTCTTGCTGGTCTCTCTTTGGTGATGTTCTCTGAGTCTTGGAGTTGGAGGACTGTGTTAGATGCCTTATTTAGAGCCTAGAAGTTCACAGTCACTTGTCCTTTGTATTTGGCCAGTTGTTGTTCTGTGTATTGAATGCCTTTCACAGTGGAAGGGAGCTTTTCAGCTGAGGGCCGAGAACAGCTCATATCTACGAAACCACTTTTCTTTAAGTGACTAGCACTCTCTATTGGTCTGGCTGATGGAGGGGGTTCACATTTTTATTTCTCTCTAATCGTTTCCAGTATTTAAAGGATATGCTCCAATAAAGCAAGTGTATTTAAATTCCTAATGATTTACATTATTAAAAAAGATTCATGTGTGTATGATAGTTAGAGACAGGTGCCAAGCTCTGAGCAAACCTGCAGAGATTGTCTGATGGGAAGAACCAGCCCATAATGGGTGAGACTGTTCTCTTGGCAGGTGGATATGATGAGGGGGCTGGTAAAACCAATGAACTCCATGAGCATGAGCCTATTGCTGTACTTCTTCAGCGTGGCTCACATGAGTTGACATTCTTCTGCGTATTTTGGACAGACTTGCTGTCTGGAGAGTGAAATTTGTCCCTCTCTCAGCAATCTTGTGGATGTGGTGTGGCAGGTTCCCTCGGCTCCTGGTGTTGGTATGAGCTCTCCTGCCAAATTGTGCTCGTAACTGTAACCTGAAAATTGTAAATCAGAATAAAATACCCTGTTCCTGAAAGCCATTTTGTTGTGAATTTATCAGCACCATACAGGGTAGCTCTGACGACATGCAATAATGCCTACATATTGCGCGCGCGCGAACACACACACACACACACACACACACACACACACATACATGCATGCACACACACCTTTAATTATTGCTTTGTTGAAAAGGTGAGTCAGCTGTCTTTTCTTTTCTTGGGTAGACCCTAATTGTCTCCTGGATCTCAACATACTTCTCAAGAACAGGCCAATGTACATCATTGATGCCACTGAAGGGAAGAGTCCAGCACCAGCACCGCCCAGTCTCTTGAGCAGACACGTGGCATTGCCCTGAGAACCAAGAACCAGGAAGTATAGCGATTCCCCCCTCAGCTTCACCACTACCACCATCCATGGCTGTGGGCTGTGGGTTCTTCCTGCCCTTTTATTCTTCATCCAATTAGTTCTGTTTTGAAACTGCCATTTGTTTTAAAGTTGATTATTAAACTTTTTTATTCTTTGAACTTTCATATACAAATACAATGAATTTGTGTCTTCATCTCCTACGATTTCTCCCTATCTCTCCTTTCACCTTCCCCCTGCTTTCCTTTCCAGTCAGTCTAAACCTGTGCCTACGTCCCCCTGCATGTGCGACCCACTGCACTCCATCCGGGGCACCTGCAAGTGCCTGGGTATGTGCTGGGGCGTGACAGCCAGCTCACCAGTGGGCTAACCTTTGAGTAAAGAGGCTTCACCTCTCTTGTCTGGTTCCAGTCCCCTAACGGTCTTCAGGCTGTGCAGGGAGGGATGGTAGTCGAGTCTTTTTATTTTGTGTGTGTGTGTGTGTGTGTGTGTGCACTGTGGAGGTCTAAGGATGACATTGAGAACCATTCTGGGTTGCTCTACCTCTTTTTTTGCTTTGCTCTGGGATTTCCCAGGTTCTGCCTTCCAGGGTCAGAAGTACAGGCCAAGGCCATTTCTGCCCAGCACCCCCTACCCCCTGCCCCCCTGGGATCCAGGATCCGAACTCAGGTCATTCTATTTGCGAGGCAGAGGCTTAACCCTTGAGTCATCTCTTTAGCCCTAGTGATTGATTCTTAAATTTGATTCTTAGTTTTACAGGATTGATTCTGTTTTGGTTGATTAGATGAATACACTTTTAAAACTTAATTGCATTGCTACTTAATGCAATTGACCTTTGAACTGATTGAGAACAGTCTTCCATTTCTGGGTTTCTCCTACCTCATAGTCTCCAGGCACCAGAGAGGACCTTTCAGGTTGACTTGCACCCCTGGGGTGAGTGCAGGACTGCTGTATTAGTCAGGTTTCATAGGTGTAGTCAAGTCGACAGCCAAGATTAACTATCACAACTACCCAGTTATAATTTCCGTGTGAGAGGGAATCTCCAGCCACGTGTTCTGTGACAGGTAATCCTTAGTAGTGACTAAGCTCAAAAACCCAGCCCTGGACACTGGATTCCAAGGGTGTATTTTCATTCGGAATGCTCTCCTTCCGATGACTTATTCTTGGCTTTTTTTTCCTTTTTCACCTGTCTGTTATGCTTAGCTCTCCATTCCTGCATGTGTGACTTCTAAACCTGCAGCGATTCGAGCTACCCGGGCTAAAGAAAATGCCCCAGAAAGACTGCTGTTTATCTGTTAGTCATTTTTCCAGTATGCAGTGACGTCTCTTCCGCTGATATTACCACACTAGATGAAGCTTACCACTGTGTGTGTGTGTGTGTGTGTGTGTGTGTGTGTGTGTGTGTGTGTGTGTGTGTGTGTGCCAAATAACAAACATTGCATTTCAGTTTGGGTACCAGCAACCCATCCTGGGCACTGTCATCTCCAGTTTTAGACAAGAAAATTGACTCAGAGAGACAGAGCCCTGCAAGCAGTAAAACAACAAGTCTGACTGCACGAACGCTCAGCTGTGATTCAGCTGGATTCTTGTGATGTCAAGAAAATCTCAAACACTCAGACAGCCTCTTTTAAGTCAATACATTAGCTAAAATACTCATGAGTATCTGTCTTACAGGCAGAGTCGTGGAGTGGAAGGAAGGAGATGGCAGCCTTGGGGTTCACAGGAGAATGATTTCTGTCATTACGGTGTGGACTTCCACCACCCTTTTAATTTGGTGGATTGATTTAATCTTGTAGTTGAACCACATGAGAAGAATCCTTCCTGGTTCATGACCCCACTGCTGGGGAAGCAGAATCTTTTAAAGCAATATCTTACTTAGGGGAGAGAGACAGAGAGACAGAGACAGAGAGAGACACAGAGAGACAGAGAGAGAGAGGGAGAGAGAGGGAGAGAGAGGAGATGAGAATATAAGCAGATGGCATATGCCATGCACACTTTTGGTGGTCAGAAGACAACTCTAGAAGGTGGTTCTCTCTATGTAGGTCTGGGGATCAGATTCATGTCACCAGGTTTGCATGCAGATGCCTTTACAGATGGAGCCATTTCAGAAGCAAAACCGGGTAGTCTTTGTGGCAGAAGGAAGCTCTAGAGGAATCAGGGAAGACAAGAGGTTTAAGAACCTAACCCTCACCCTTTTAGCAAACAAAAGTGAAGGCCTTCATCTTGAAAACTGCAACCAGGTGGTGGTTCGGGTGGAGGGAGATGGCAGCCGTCTCCCCTTTCTGTCTTTCTTGTGTTCACACATATTCCTGGCATCTTGAAGAGCAGCCTATCTGGGTTACTGGAAGCCTGGCCTGTGAGCACTGAGCAGGAGTGTGCTTGAGTGAGTATTTCTGCCTTCGTTCTGCCTCCTTCCAAGAACAAGACAGCCGACGTCTTTACTGTGGCCCTGGGACTCTGCAGACAACCCCCAGGATTCAAACCCTTGCTAGGACCCTCAACCTGCAGGTCACGAGTGCAGCTCTGACTCTGCCACAAGACACGAGATCTCTGGAGGAAGTGCAGACAACTTCTCTCCTCTTTTTAATTCTTCATCTGTTTCCACATGAATGCAATGTCACTTTTAACCCCTTCATGGACTCAATCCCACCCCCCTCTTCACCTTCCCGATACAAGCCTTCTTCTTCCCAACCAGTCTCCCTCCTGTATCTGCACCTTTTTGCCTGTGCAGCCCACTGAGCTCCACCTGGGTTTGCCTGAAGGCATGTGCCTGAGCACGTGCTGCAACACGGAAGATAGAATCAGTGGGCGTGTACCATTGGCTAAGGAACTACCCTTCCCTCCTCAGGCATTAACTCTCTATAGTCTCTCGGGGAGGCGTGGTGTGAACTCTTCCCCCTTCCACAGTGAAGCGATGACAAGGTGAATCTTGCACAGGTCCTGTGGACGCAGACATAGCTTCAGTGATGTGGCTGTCACAAGCGGAAGCTACAGTCTGGCAACAGCTCTCCCCATCCTCTGCCTCTTCACCCTTTCTGCCCCCTCGTCCACGATGTTCCCCAGCTTTTCTTTTTTTTTTTTTTTAAAGAGTGTCAATCTTTATCAATTTATTTTATACAAAACAGCAGCAATGGAGAATATGGGAATTATCTTCTGTTGCCACACATGCATGTTGTGAACATTCCAAGCCAACGGAAGGGAAGGCCAAACGATATCGTCAACATGCTGCTGAACATATGAATTTTTTATTTAAAAAGATAAAAAAATTAGATAGCAATGTCCTCTTAATATTATGCTCCTCATTGAAGACTTAAAAAAAGAAGCGACTTTATAAGTTTAAAAAAATGAAAAGAAAAAGAAGAAACCATGAGGCGGCTACAACACTGCTGTAGAATCGAACCATCACGCATCAATATGTGCATACTTGATAGCAGCATTATTTTTACTGAACTGTGTGCAACTACATGTAAAGACACATCAAAGTAAAATACTGTGGTAGAGACAGGCAACTCTTTCAAGAGCACCAAGAAAGCCACTGAATCTGACAAGACTGCAGAGGGAAGGGCTGCAGTGCTGTGCCCTGGGAACAAAATTTTACACTTATTCATTTTTCTTATGTGTGAGTGTGCAATGGTGTTTGAGTGGAGGTCAGAAGGCAATTTGCAGAGATTGGTTTTCTCCTTCCATTGCGTGGACTCCAGGGACTGAATTCATCAGGGGCTTGGCAGCAAGTACCTTTACCTACCCACTGGCCCCTCCTCAAAACTAAATTTTTGAAAAGGGTCTTTTTGGGCAGGAAAGATGGCTCAGGGGTTAAGACTCTGCCTCACAAGCAGAAGGTCCTGAGTTTGGATCATCGGTCCCACTTAAAAAAAACACCAGGCAGAAATGGCAGTGGTCTGCAGTTCTAGCCATGGTAGGTGGAGCCTGAGAAATCCCAGAGCGAAGCAAAAAGGAGGTAGCACAATCCAGGATGATTCCTGAAGTCACCCTTGGTCCTCCACAGGGACACACAATGCCCTCTGATGCGTGCGCGCGTGCACACACACACACACACACACACACACACACACACACACAGTAAATAAATAAATAAAAATAAAAAAGGGCCTTTTTATTTTTCAATGGTTTCAGAAAAAAGAGCAGCAACACACTATCCCCGAACCCCTTCTCTTACGCTCTAATGTAGCTTGAGGGATGGTAATGAAGAAAGAGACCAAAATCTCTCAGTCCTCAGTCATATGTAGTGTTTGCTCAGAAAACATGAGCAAGCACCTCAGAATCTTCATCATGATATATGTGCATGTCTTACAGGCTGACTGTACAGAGACTATTACATTTATAGAAAATAAGATGATACCTTCTACAGAGTGTTTTATCACAGGATGTCTTGGCTAAGTTACCTTCCCCCTAATTTTCAGATGGGAATAGAACCCAGGAGGTCATTAGTTGAAAAACAGTCATCGACAGAGCAAGCAGGATGTTCTGTCTTCTTCAGCGGGGCCTGTGGCCAAACAGTGGACTCTGTGCTGGAGCCTGGCCCTCAGGTGTGCATTGAACTGCAGCAGGCGCAGGCAGCCCGCTGCAGACAGAGCAGGGTGATGTAGTGAAATCTGTCCGCTGCTGCATGCATAGCCACTCAAGGTTGATCGCTACTCTCTCTTTATTTTTTATGTATCTGTGTATGGAGTGCAGATGTGTGTATACTTGCAGGTAGGGGGATGTGTGTGTGTGTGTGTGTGTGTGTGTGTGTGTGTGTGTGTGTGCATGCGCACAAGTGCACTTGAGTGTGTGTGCCTGTGGGGGCCCAAGGGTGACATTGGAAATCATCATTCTCCATCGCTCTTCTATTCTGTTGTGTGAGCCTGTATCTTTCATTCAATTTAGAGCACGCTGGTAGCCAGGTGCTCTGGAGATGGCCAAGTTTTGTCTTACAGGGCTAGAATTACAGGCGGCTCACCACACTCACCTGGCATTTTTCTGGGAATCTGAACTCAGGTGCCTTTGCTTGTGAGGCAAAGGCTTTAACTATTGAGCCATCTCCCCGGCCCGCTGTTCCTTAATTATTAACAATCATCCTTTGAGGATCCACCAAGTGCTGCACTTGATATTCTGCAAGGTTTATGGCCTTTCAACAGAACGAACACAGAAGAAAGGAGAGGGATAATGGTGTGCTTTGCTTTAGGCTTGCCGCATGTACCAAAATGGCAAAAGGACGAGGATGCAGGCAGGCAAGTTGCCTTAGTTATCGTGGCAAGAAGCAACTCAAGGGCAGAAAGGCTTATGCAGCTCGCCACGGCAGGGGGCTTCCATGACTCCTGGCAGGGGGAACAACACAACATGGCTGGTTGTACCCTCATGAAAGCCAGAAAGTAGAGAGCCCAGCCAGAACCCCAGATAGGTGTGCCAGAAGACACATGTGTGAGGAATTATTGGGCTAAGGCAAGGCCCTGAGCAAGCCCGTGGGAGATTATCTACCTGATTTGGGAAGCCCCCAGCTCATGGTGGAGCAGAGCAGGCTGAGAAGATGGAGAGAGCTGGTTCAGCACTTTGGCACACAGGCATGGTAGCAAGTGGGCAAGTATGTTCCTCTCTCAGCTCGTTCTGTGCTTAGAGTGTGGCCAGTTCCCTCGACTCCAGACGTTGAAGTCGGCCATGCTGCTGAAATGTAATCAGAAATCGTAACAAGAAGCATCTTGCTCCCCTAAGTGACTTCAGTTCTGTAGTCATGTCAGCCACCAGGAGGCTGACCGCAACACTGGTCTATCGGCTTCTGCCATGGTGCCACTCTAGGGGCGGGACCCCAGGTCCAGAGGATGCACCGTCTCCCAGACTAGAACCACCCTTACAGAACCCGAGACCCTGCAGGAGACATGTCACGCTCATACCCCAGGATTTGGATGAGGTAGAAGAGGGGGAGCCAAACAGAAGTTTGAGTACAAGATGGGGTGACAACCTTCTGGCGAGCGAAGGGCTCCGTAAAGAAGGAGCAGGAGCAGAGGCCCAGGGCCGTGCAGGACTGGCGCAGGTGGCCATAAGTTGAGGAAGGTGTGGGGTCTGGGAAGATGGCTCAAGGGTCAAAGCCTTTGTCTCACAAGCAAAATGAACTGAGTATGGATTTCCCAGATCCCAGGTGAAAAATGCAGCTTGTGATTCTGGCCCTGGAGGGCAGAGGCTAAGAAATCCCAAAGCAAAACAATGAGGAAGAAGAGCAGCCCAGGATGATTCTCTTCTCAAGTACCCTTCTGTACATACACAGACACATGGGTATGTGCAACAAAAATAAGTAAATCATTTTTTTTTACCTTTATTTTGAATATTTTGAGTATTTATTCCAGCTTTCTTCCCTCCCTACTCTCTCTCATCCCCTCTGCCTGTATGCTTCTATGGACCCCCAGGGGGGTCCTGTGAGGGTTCAGGCCTCCATGGTATATCTTCAGGCAAAAATAAATACTTTTTTAAAGTTTCTTTTCTTTTTTTTTTTTTTAAGAAATGTGGGCAAGGACAGTGAAGAGTCAGTCACTGATTTGGAACTAGATATGAAATGGTCCTGGAAGCTAGTTTCTTTGAGCAGCTGCATGTGGTATGCATTATCATTAAAAAAAAATCATTGAAAGCAAAGAAAGCCGGAAGACAGCAGTGAGGGTTCAGCACAGAGAAGCTTCGAGCTGAATAAACATGGATGCTTCTGCAAGGGCGAGAAAGACAGAGAGGCAGAGACTAAGATTAGCTTAGTCAAAGGTCGCTATGGGGCCCAGAAGATGGCTCAGAAGTTAAAGCATGGGGACACAAGCAGGATGATTGCAGAGTGGACCCCCAACCAGATTCCACATTAAATGCCAAGTGGGCATGGCGACCCGCTTAGAATTTCAACCTCTGAAAGCGGAGACACAGAATCTCCAGAGCAAGCCGGCTAGCCAGACTGGGCCTCTAGGCAGTATCGAACCTCCGTGCTTGATTTAGATACTGGGTCTTGAAGAGGGTAAGGTGAAGAGCAATAGAGGATGAGTCCTAATAGAACCTCAGGTATCCACGTGCATGTACCTGCATGCACAACCTCACAGAGGCAAACACACATGCACACACTCCACACCCCCAAGAACTGAAAATAGAAAAAGAGAAAAAAAACTCTGCAGGACTGGAAAAGTGCTATTGAATGTATTTTATTGTGCCTAGGATTTTGAGCAGGAAGGGCTCTTAGTTCAGTGACCTTTTTTATTTTCCAGAAAACCAAGGTGAACCCTCGAAGACCTATACATGGGCCAGTAAGGTTCCAGTAGGCTTATATTATATTTTTAAAATATTTTATTTATGAGAGAGAAAACGAGGGACAGAGAGAATGGTGGAGGTACTATGTAGGTTTCTAGAAATCAAACTCAGGTTGCCAGGTTTTTGAGCTGGCGTCTTACCTGCTGAGCTCTCTCACTGGCCCCTTGTATTCTATTTAGAAACAGCAAATACATTTCATGTTTCAGACACAGGGAGTGTCACTGGGAGTCTACAGGAAATGACACTGGTTTACAGCCTCTGCATTGGGATTCCAAAACCTTGATCCTGCTGCCCCTCAGAGACCTAGGGGGCACCTCGAGCTGCTCTGCCTTGGCATCGCCTGAAAGCCTAGAGATTCCAAACCAGGACTCCAAAAGGTGGGATTCATTCCACCGTGGGTAGAAGACCTGGCAGGATCCTGGGGCAACATCTCATTCCCCAGGACTTCCAGACCTGCAAACCATCAGACCAGCTAAGAACTGCTGACTGGCTCTTGTCCAGAAAGTCCATCCTGGTCTCAGACATCTGCTTCATACACTGTGAATATCCACGGAATTTAGGGCAGCGCCACATCTCCTTGAAGCAGTATGCCAAATAACAAACGTACAAACAAACAGCACAGGGTCTATTCCTATGGACCAGGGACGCATCTCATTTAGCTTCATTTAAAATACATCCTTTGAATTGTGCACCACAAATCTGCCAGCCGGTATAAATATGCATGCAGTCTCAGCAGCCCTCTATACCCTTGGAGTGGCCAGCGTGGGGATGGATAGCAGACAGGGAGAATGTTAAGCGCATCCTGTTCCACCAAGACTGATTTCTTTTCCATTCCTCTCTGCTTTCTCCTTTGTTCCATTCTCTATGTCGTTTTCTTCCCATCCCAGTGTGGGGGAGGGGAATGCTCTGAGCGTTGAGTTTGGCAGAGCATATGATTTCTTCTCTCTCTTCCTTGCAGAGAGTTGCAAAGACCTTAAAACCTTAAAAGAACAACAGCTCTCCCCCAGAGCACAAACACAGCTCAGCTCTGGCAAACAGGAAGCAATCCCAGGGCTGTGGGATCCTGAGCCAGGAAACGGGTCTTTGCTGCCCTGGCTACCTTCCCCACCCGCTCTTCCTGGCCATTCAATACCTTTAAAAATAGTAACCAACAAAACCAGAAGAAAGGATGATTTCATTGTCTAGCCACCCGTAACTTGTGGCCAGATGTGGCTGGTTTCAAATGGACCAAAATCCTTGGAGTAGACACCTGGAGGCGGCTAGAAGGGCAGGGGCTGATTCTGCGAGCAGGGTTTCAACATCGGCAATCCCTGATGTTCTAGCTCATTTCAGAAAGGCGCTGAATTGAGCACAGCTGGCTCGTCACACATGCGCACACGCACATGAAGGCATGTACTCTGCAGGTGAGACAGCCATGGAAAAGTAAGATCCATCCTCCCTGTCCCCCACATCCTTGACACAGTCCAAGGGGTGCATGCCCAATCTGGCTTGGGAAAGCAAACCTGGGGCTAACCCTGTCTGCTTAACTGAGCCAGTCACCCTTCCCTAGTTCTGGGGAACGTGCAAACTCACATGGCCCTAGCAGGTCCAAGGATTTGTAGAATATACTAATTTCACTCAGCATAGGGAGCTCTCAGAATGACGTATTCAAGGGGATTCAATGGGCTTCTAAATCTTGGAGACAGGACAATTCCAGGGCCATCCAGTTAATCTTGGAAATAATTTTATCATAAGAGCTCCGCTCTAATGATTGCCAGGTAGATTAAAATGTTCCAAAGCCAAGGTCAGCTCACACTGGCAAAAAGATACATAGCCTTCAATGTATGGCTTTTGATACTCAATCTTGCCAAATCTGACATCCCATCTTATACATAGATTTTAAGATAACATGTATGTTATTTTCCAACATGTTGTGGAGATGCAGAAGATATTTAAGATCTGTTTGCCATCTTTTAAAAAAATGATTTTTAACATTGATTTAATACATACACAGACTTGCATACAAGGGCATGTAAACCATGGTACACATGTAGAGGTCAGAGGACACCTTGTGGGAATCTGCTCTCTCCTCCCACCTTTATGTAGGCTCTGAGGATCAAACTTGGATTGTCAGTCATTGCTGGCCTGGGTTTCCCATAATTGAATGCTATATTAGTCAGCTTTACATTGGTGCAACCGAATACTCAACCAACTTATAAAGCAAAGGTTTATTTTGGCCCACAGCTGTGAAGGTTTCTGTCCATAATTGGAGCCTCATGGCTTTGCATTTTTGGAGAGGCAGCATATCATGGCTTCTGGAGACTGAACTCAGGTCACCAGGTTTGTGACCAGACGTCTCATCACTGAGCCACATTGCTGGATGTCTAATAAATATTTTTGACTTGCAACATGTTGATTCTGTGAATGTGGAGGGCTGGCTATACTAAAATCATAGCAACCGGGCAGGATAAGCATTGTAACAGGAAAGCAGAGGGCGAATAAGGCAGAGGAAATTCACACAAGGGTGAGGCATTAGAAAGAAAAAAAAGGGAGGGGGAACGGTTGAAAACTTTATCTAGTTCTAGGAGAAAAAGAGGCAAAAATTGCTGTCAGCCATGTGAGTAATCTGCTAGGAGTGTATAACAAGGCAAGGAATGTCGTCTTTTCTTTGTGTCCGTGTATTACACACATGAAAGGATATCGATTGGGCTGATATGTCAGCATCCAGATAATTCTGGGGATGTTCCATTATCCACATCACTGCCCCAGGGACTCTACTCATCAGTGCTCAGTGGAGAGGGACCTCGGGCAGCAGGGCAGTGGCTATACCTTTAGGTAGAAGGACATGGATTCAAGTCCTGCTCAGTCATTCTTAACCTTGTGACCAGGCACCTGTGAGCCTTAGTTTCCTCATCTTCCAAATTCAGAATATTACCATTTTTTTAAAAGCAGGGTAGTTGTAGGCTCATATTAAGCACTGAGCAAGTCATAATCATTATTATCATTATCATATCGTATAACTATGTGAAATAAAATAATGGTCACCCCATTGTTGTGCAATCCCTTCTTGGGTTTCAAGGGTGCTAACCTCGGTCATTGTAGAACTCTCAGCCTGGGGTAAGTGACTAAATGGGGAACACAGAGAGGTTAAGTGATGTGCCTGAAACTGTAGGGTGTGGCTGGTCACACACTCTGTCTGACCTATGATCAGAGGGGAATGGATCCTTGAGGGCTCCCACGGTGGCTTCTGGGAAAGAAGGTCTAGAAAAGCAGGTGGGGTTGACCAAGGAATGGGTCAGAGCCAGCCACCAACAGCCAAAAGCCACGAGTCCCATGGATTCTGGAAACTTCATTCCAGAATGTGCTGGTCCATCAGCATCCTCAACATGGACCTCAGGGGAGGGCCCTGGGGCTTCTGTTCTCTCTCATTCTTCTCCCCCCCCCACCCGTCTTACCGATCGTGACAGTCACCTATGAAAGCATTCCATAGCCATGTGAAAATCTGATAAACTCCACTGTGAAACTGTGAGGCATTCAGGCATTTACAAACGTCCTGGCTAAGGCCTGGGGGAATCTCTAGTGAGTCAGGAAGGCTGGAAGAGTTGGAAAATAAAGCATTAAATGGAGAGCACTGAATGTTTGGGAGCAAATTAAGAGTCCGTGGAGTGTGGTGGAAACAAATACCATGGGCAGCGGGGAGATCGGAACCCACTGCTGGCGCCAGGCACGTTGACATCCTTCCACCCTACACTGCCTGCCCCTGAGCTTCGCCTTCCGTCCAGCACCTGGACCCTGCCTTCCTGCTGCCCTCTGCATGTTCTCTGCCCACCATCGGGATGCGGACCCGGGCTTCCCGTATTGTCCTACAGGTTTAATTAACAGGCACACAGATGCTTGTTGATTAACTGATCAAGACCTTTATTAGGACTTCTTAACTCTTCATGGCGTTTTACTGCTGATTAAGTGCTTATTACATGCCAGGCGCTGTTTAACTTGCATCGTCTTGCATTCTTTCTCATAAACACTTTATGATGCATGTACTCATTTGTTTTGCAGAGAAGGAAGAGGCCTTGGAGAGGTTTTGCAATGTGGCAGACCCTTACAGTTAACAAGCAGTGGGGCTTGGACACAATGCCTGATGGTCTCTATTGCCGTTCGCCTGCATGGTTGCTGATAAATGACCATTAAACGGCTTAAGGGAACAAGGGTTTATTTTCTCTTATGACAGTCTGGTTACAGTTCTCAGTCCAGCTTGAAGGGAGAACACGCACCAACACCAGGGCCGAGGGAACCGGCCACACCATCACCACACAATGGCTGAAAAGTGGAAATCCTTACTTGTCCAGACATGCTGCTCTGGCCAGACGAGCATGTCTGGACAAGTGAACAGAAGGATGCCAACTCCCTCAACCAGCTCTCTGTGATTTATTCCAGGGCTAAATCCAACTCACCATAGGCTGGGCCTTCTCCATCAGTTAGACAATCTCTTGCAGGTTTGCTCTGGGCCTAACTCAACCACTAATTCTCTACAAATGTGCCCAGAGCTCAAACCCTCAACTGTCAAGTTGACACCTGTGCCTAAAACTATGACAGTCTCACTACCCAAACCTTAAATCTGTAAAAGTGGATTTCTTAAACTATTAAGGCTTTGCTATAAGGACTTTGTATCAACTGTCTTCTAAATATTTCTCATTATACTCATAGATTACAAGAGTGTGCAGCACTCAACTTCTAAGCTTCCTTTTTGCAGTGAAAGGTGTTTTTTATGGAAAATCACAACTGACTAGAGTATAGGAAACAAGTGACTGTGGATTGCTTGGCTCTCAACAGGGCATTTAAACTGCCTCTACACTGTAGCTCAGGGAGCATTGCGGAAGAGGGGGTAGTGAGAATGTAAGAGCTCAAGACAGTGAGGGGCACAGCCAGAAAATATCTTCTGGACATGACCCAGGTCTTTGCCAGCATGAACTCTGCAGCTGATCTATTTCTAAGTCACCACAAGATCTGGCCTGTCTACTGTGTATCATGAAAGGGGAAAAACTCAGGAGGCCCAGTCTTCCCTTGGAGACTAGTGGGGGTCAGGACTGGATGGAAGAGAAGGGGAGCCACTCTCCCCACGGATAGGTCCACTGGAATTTTGCTCTTACTCCAGCTGGTGCCCTAACACATGTCATTAACAGCAACCCAGGGACTTAGCGAGCCACATGCACAGAAGGACAGAATAACACGAGGGAGACAGGCGGAAGAAGAATGTTTGAAATGGGAAAAGAACTGGGAATTGGAGTTGGGTAATAAAGGATGAGATGACATGAATACAACTAAAAGTATATAAAAATGTGGTGTGTGTGTGTGTGTGTGTGTGTGCTGCTCCTAAAGACTGGCGATAAGTGACTTGAGAAGGAGCAAGATAGGGTAATCTACTTATTTCTAGAATGTTAATATTATTCCAAAATATGTTCACCACCTCCCATTCACTTATCAAAATATTTTGTTTGATGATGGAGCATCAGACACACATAGGCGTTGTTGGTAGTTGGTACGGATTGGGGACTAAAACAAACCAACAAAAAACAAGCAACAAGTGAACAATATCTTAATGGAAGGCTGCAGTCAGACAAGTAGGCGAAGGCTGGCTTTGCCCGTGTGGAGTGAAAAGACAGGTGTGTTCAGGAGCTGCAGGGCTGGACTCGAGCCCCTCCATCCCACGTACCAGAGGGCAACAACCTGTGGAGTCTGATGCCCAGGCTGTCTTGCAGCCCAGGCCAGGTGGAAGGGTAGTGCTTCAAGGCAGGAAACTGAATCCTTGGAGGTTTGGGGCTGTTGCAGTTCGCCTGCATGGTTGCTGATAAATGATCATCAGACGGCTTAAGGGAACAAGGGGTTTATTTTCTCTTATGATTACTTGTTAAAGTTCTCAGTCCAGCTTGACGGAAGAGCATGCACCAACAACAACAGGGCCGAGGAAACTGACCACACCATCTCGACACAATAGCTAAGAGAGGAACGATCCTCACTTGCCAGACCAGCATGTCTGGCCAAGTGTACAGAAGGATGCTGACTCCCTCAACCAGCTCTCTGTATTTTATTCCAGGGCCTAATCCCACCCACCATGGGCTGGGTCTGCCCCATCAACTAGATAGTCTTCTGCAGGTCCGCTCTGGACTTAACCACTAATTCTCTACAAATGTGCCTCAACCATCAAGTTGACACCCTACATAACCAGAATCTCAGCATTTGGAAGGTGGAGGTGGGAGGGTCCTTGAGTTGCAGGGTAGCTTAGATTATACAGTGGGGCAAGACCCTGTCTTAACAGACAAAGGCAGCAGATGGGGGCTGCGGTGGGAAGACATGACAGGAAGTGACTGCAGCTTCCTGTAGTGAGTAAGGATGAGGCTGCAGGTGTGTTGACCTAGGTCAAGGGGTTCCAACGCCCAGCTGCTCTCCGTACCCACCCAGTAGATCTGTGTGCATCTTAATAACATTACTGCCATATTTGAACTCACTCTGGTGTTTCTGTCTCATGACAAATGTTTGTTGGTCAAAACTAGTAGGAATCTACAAATAAGCAGAGCTTTCGGAGCTAGCACTGTTCAGGGAATTTACATATAATCATGTCATTTCATATTCAGTTTTTGGTGGTAGATTTTACGATCTTCATCTCATTGATGAGGATTTTGGGGGTTCAGAAATGTCAAGAAAGTGTGTGCAGCCCTTCAAACTGAGGGTTTTGGCATTTGTTTTAGAAGAAGCTGATTCCTTTATTCATCCACACCCATGCTTTATAACTGTATGTCATCCAGGCCAATGAAAAAAAATGCACTTTTATACTCTCCAATTCGCATAATGAAATAGGATCAAAGGCCGTGTCGATTGTGTAGCATGCAAAACATTTCCTTTGGCTAGATGAGATGGCTCAGTCAGAAAAGGGGCTTGCTGTACAAGCATGAGGATGTGAGTTCTAGGCATGGTGGCACATACCTGTCATTCTAGTGTTGGGGTGGTGGAGACAGGAGACAGGAGCCAAAGCCATGAGCTTCAAGTTCAGTGAGAGACCCTGTCTGAAAAATAAGGTGGCGAGTGGTAGATGAAGACACCCAGCACTGACTTATGGTTTGTATGCGTGTGCTCAATACATGCATATGCACTTGAAACGCATGAATATGTAAGTATGTACACATGCATACACACACGAGGTTTTTTCTCTATGTTACTAGTGAAGTGGGGAGGAATTATTATCCTAGCATTACAGTTGGGACACCAACCTGTTGTTCAGTCTTACTGCCCTGAATTGATCCTTTCCCTTTTTATTATCTTTTATTGACCTGTGCTTAGTTGTCAATGGCATCACATGATAGTATTTGGTGAGTAGATTCCGGTGATTTGCTCCTTGTTATATTTCTGCTTTGACGTGTAACCCATTCAACAAATGCTGAGAACCTACTGGGTGCTTGAAGATGCCTGACTCTGTCTTTGGTGAGCACTCGGTAGAAGAAGGAAGGATCCAGCAAGATGGCAATCAGATGGGTAGCAGGGTAAATTGGGGAGGGTATTCAGCAGGCAGCGTGTCGGCTCATGGGGAGGGATCACTGTTATTGAGAGGGTAGGGCAGAGGAAGGACCCAGGCTTCCAAAGGAAGTGGCATTTGAATTGGCTGTAGACGCAGAATAGTACGTCTGTAGAAGAGAAGGGCGGGGACGGCAATGACCACTGTGTGGCTTAAGTCTTGGCCCTGCAGCCCCTTCTTAGGGACTTCACAGGGACTATTCATCTGCTCCTCCCCGTAACCCATGAGCCATCAACTTGTGTCGTTTGTGTCTTCCAGATGAGGAAATGAGTCTTGTGACCTTGGAAAGCGCAGGTAAGCTGCTCATTCCTGCGACAGGCTTGGAGAGGATTTCCCCCTGGACGATCTGATCCCTGCTCTTTCTGGGCAGAAGCAAATTTGTATACGTTTATTTAGGAAGTATCAGGTTACATCTAAGATGGGAAAAGCTGAACCAGAGCAAGGACTCAGACATGGACCTTTGCTATTGCAATGAGGAGGACCTATTCCCAGTTTTGGGGAACATGAGGTCAGGTCAGGTTAGACTGACAAGCAAGACAGCAAGAGAGAAGGTCCCAAGGGGTTCTGAGTATGCCCCCGCAGTCTTAGCTTCTGAGACCCTGTGGGATGCTTTGGTTTTGTGACCTTGGGAAGCTCGGTAAGCTGCTCATCCGTACAACAGACGCCTCTCTTGTCCTCCTCCAAAACACCCAGCGTCAGTGAGCCTGTGGCTTTAGCAGATGCTGCTGCTGTTGGCATTAGGCACATCTTTCCCAGCTCCCTGCCCACTTGCCCTTCATCTGAGATGCTGTGATATTTGTAAGATGACCTGGGAGTGTTTTTTTTTTTTTTTTAAGTTGATTTTAGTTTGCTCACGGCTGTGGTGACGACTGATCTCCTTTCATTGAGGAATTAGTAGTGCTCAGTGGATTAATTATGAAGGAAGCACTGTGTTGTTAGTCACTCTACCAGAGCACCAGCTACACATTGTTTTCAAACCTAGGCCAGGAGGTTTTGCTTCCTTCATTCAGCACATATTTGTTGGGTATCTACCATGTGCCAGATGCTATATTAGGGACCTGGGATGCGTCCACGAATAGAAGGGCAGGGCAGTCTTATTTTCCGACGACCTTGCTGACCGGCCTTGACTTTTGGGATGGGTACAGGTGGGTGGCTCCCTCTCGCCAGGAGAATGTGCTCCTGTCCCCTCCCAGGTGAGGCTGTGGCTTTCTCTCCATCGCTTGGAGTCCCTCCCTTCCATTGCCCTGGCATCGAAGACTTGAAATACCGCAGCTTCCTAGCCATTGGTGTGCTACCACATACCATATTGGTATCGCACCGTAAGAGCTTTGGCTTCCACTCTGGCTGGAGAGATGGTTCAGGAGTGAAAGCTTTGCTCTGCAAACAAAAGGACCTGAGTTCGGATCCCCAGATCCCATATAAAAATGCTGGGCGTGTAGGATGGTGGCCTGTAATTCTGGCCCTGGAAGGCAGAGCCTAGGAAATCCCCAGAGCGAAGCAATGAGGTAGAGCAATCCAGGATGATTCTCTATGTCACACTTGAGCTTCCACGTGGCACTAGAGAGTACACACACACACACACACACACACACACACACACACACAATCACTGCTCCTCTACATACCAAGCAAACAACACCCTTCCCCACAATACTGAGCCAGGATGAATAACTTGGAGGCTACTCCCGGGATTACTTGGGTGTGGTGGATTCTTCACTCTCCGAGCAAGGGCACAGCTCTCTCTTGGGGTCCGGCACAGATACCTGGGAGGATCCAGGAAACTCTGAATTGAAGGTTACCTCACTGAGGAGGTTGAAAGTTGTACCACATGGCTGGGAATTCTTCACCTATTGGGATCATCCTGGGCCTATAGCAGACCCTTTATATCTTCCATGAGCCACAAAAAAGTAAAGGAAAAAACATTGTGTTGGGCTGTCGAGATGGCTCAGGGGTTAAGCCTCTGCCTTGCAAGTAGAAGGTCCTGAGTTTGGATCCCTGATCCCACATGAAAACACCCGGGGAACAGGGGTGGGAGTGGGGGTTGGGGGGGGGGGAGGAAAGCCCTGGAAAGCAGAGCCTGGGAAATTCCAGAGCAAAGTGAAAAGGAGATAGAACCAATCTAGGATGACTTCCAAAAATTGTCCTTGGGCCTCTGAAGGCACACATTGTGCCCTCTGATACACACAAATGGACACACACACACACACAGAAACAGGCATGTAAAAAACCTATAAAAAGTAGTTAAAGACATTAAGAACTGATGTGCTGTTTCTTACTAATTCTATGGCCTTTGATAAAGCAATTAGTCTTTTCTTAGTCTCAGTTTCCAAATAAAGTTTAAAAAAGAAAACACAAGAGAGAGACTGGTGGGCAGGACTGTGATGTGTGGGATTGCGGATCCAAGGAGTGAAAATATCACGACTTCACTGTATTCCTATATGAAACTCTGAAAGAATAAAAAAAAAGGACAACAGAAACTTAGAAAAGGCTCCCACCTGTACCCAGCACCTGGGAGACCAGGGAAGTAGGAGTTATGTAAGTTCAGGACTGCCGTGGGGTAGGTCATGACTTCCAAATCAACCTTCTGTCTAGAGTGAAATTCTAACACGACACAAAGACAAATTGACAGAATCCAGCAAACAGAATAAGTGTGACATGCCAGGACTGTGTGTCCATAAATTATTATGTGACATGTTGTTGCTAGTTTTATTTTTTGGGAGGCCTTTCTCCACCCCCCCCCCCATCCTCCACCCCCTCTTCCCCCAGTTCACACTCACCTGGACACACACTTAAGGGCTGGTCCCCTGAGGCGCTGCCTGTCGTTCAGCTCAGTGGGGAAGAGAGCAGTTGTCACCTTGCCACCGGCAGGCAACCCAAGGCTTTCTTGCCTCTGAGCTAAGGCCGGAAATTCCTTGGCAAGGCCTCCTTCAGCGCAGGCTTTGAAGGGAGCCCAGGGCAACGGGGTGCCTGCAGCTGCACCCTCAATGCTGGAGCCCTTGCCAGCGCTTAGCCCCTTGGAATCTGGGGTGGGACTGACAAGTATCAAGCCCTGAGCCTTGGGGACTGGGGTATAGAGTGAGCATAAGATGATTCCAGAAGTTTGGAATGTGGGGAACTGGGTCTCTGTGGTGTCCTGTAAAGTGGAACTTCTTAAACTTTTTCCACTCATAGCCCCTTTGAATTGAGACCTTTTTATACAAACAGAAAGTACGTAAATTAGGTATGCAAACGTGTTGCTAATACATCTTAAAGAAATTTCTTTTAGCACAATTCTTTTTATTTTCCTTCTAAGGGAAGAAAGGTTTATTTTGGTTCAAATTTTCTTTTCCTGGGGCTGGAGAGGTGGCTCAAGGGTTAAGCCTCTGCCTTGCAAGCAGAAGGTCCTGAGTTCGGATCCTAGGCCCCATGTATAGACGCCAGACAGAAGCAGGGGCGGCCTGTACTTCTGGTCCTGATAGGGTGGAGACTGTGAATCCTGGGGCAGAGTAAACAAGGAGGAGGTGGAGACGGTCCATGGTGGTTCCCGAATTCGCCCGTGGTTCTACATACACAATTGAATAAATAATAAAAAAAAATTAAAAAAAAATTTTTGTGTGTGCAAATGCACACGCGTATGCGTGTGTGTGTGTGTGTGTGTGTGTGTGTGTGTGTGTATGCTCTAACAAGAAGACACTTGAATGTGTGTGCCTGTGGAGGCCCAAGAGTGACATCAGGAATCATCCTGGATTGCTCTGTCTCCTTACTGCTTTGCTCCAAGGTTTTCCAAGGCTCTGCCTTCCAGGGCCAGAATTACAGGCCACTGCCATACCTGCCTGACATTTTTATGTGGGATTTGGGAATCTGAACTCAGGTCCTTTTGCTTTCGAGGCAAAGGCTTTAATCACTGAGCCATCTTCCCTGCCCCATCATTTTTTGTTTTATTATGTTTTATTTTACTTCTTGCTTACGTGCTGCTTCTAAATCACTTGTTCTAAAACCATATAGATGGTCAGGGGGTGTGGCTCAGGTGGCTTTTTCTTTCAGTTGTTTGGACCCTCTACATATACTCCCATTTCCTGAAGAGGTTGGTGCTCATCTGACGCTGCGTAACAAGACTGCTCTTTTCTCCTGTTGAGTTCAGGTGTCCTCGTCCACGTGGCCCCCTCTCTTCAGTCCGTGTCACATACGCGCACCATTGTGTCAGTCAGCCGCTGCCCTCTGCTGCACTAGGAGCTCTTGGTGAACAGCCCTTGTGCTTGGAGCCGTCTTGGAATGTTACGGCATTATTCTTCCAAAGCAGTTTCGACCCGTGAACTTAGAGACAAGAAATGAAGGTCCGGAAAAGGTTTTAGAGTCTTTTCACTTTGTGAACCTCTATTGAAATTACATCTACAGAGAGGAATTTAAGAAAGTCAACAATAAAAGCAAGAAACAAAGAGCCTGAGGAGAAACAAAGAGGAAGGAACTGGGTAGAAAAAGTGAAAGGAAAGGAAACAGAGGAAGGAAGAGCGATTTTTTGCAAAATTCTCAAATTTCAAGAAAGAGTGGCAAGGAAAAAACAACTTTCATTTGGCTTAGGAAAAAGTTGCATAACTTTTGTATGTTTTCTTTTTTTAAGTTTTGCCACCTATTTAGTTTTAGACAATGCTTGCTAGCATAACGGTGACATCTCGTGAACATATACTGAACACGTGAACACGTGGCCATGATTAGGATTCTTTTTGGTCGAATTTGAACAAAACCAAGTTAAGATATTTTGAGTTTTCTTTTCTGTGGGATTGTAGGGGATCAGACCTCCTTTAGCTGACTTCTTGCATCAGATACCAGAAGATACCCCCCTCCCCTTGGACACACTCATTAAAGTGTTTATGCTAGCACAGACTTGAAAATCTTCCCTTCCAAGGCGGGTGCCAGTAGTTTCTACTTGCTTCAGAGGGAGGGAGCATGTGCCTATCTGATATTTTCACTGGACAAGAGGGGATATTTCTCCTTCAGAAGCTGGGGCTTTGCTGAGACCCAGCGGAAATGACTGGCTCTTTGCCTATTTGGGAAACAAACACGCCTAATCTACCTTCAAGAGGGGGGGGGGCATGAAGCCCAGCACCTAAAGGCAGATGATCTTTGAATCCTCTGAAAAGACCCTGTAGATGCCGCAGAGACCCAAGCTTCCCAGTCCTGTTCAGGTCCTGACCTTTGAACCTTCACTGCTTAGAACCATAGCTGTCCATGTATGGACCAAGTACAATGTTTCGATTTATTTTAATTTAATTCTTTTTTTTTTTTTTTTTAAGTAGGGTCTTCTGTTTCCCAGGCTGGACTCGGGGTCCTATGTGGTCAAGAATGACTTTGCGCTTCTGGTCTACCCTTTCCCTTCCCAGAACTGGGATTCTAGGCATGCACCACCAAGCCCCATTTTAGTTGGTACTGGGGATGGAACCCGGGGTCTCAAGCATTCTTCAGAAGCTGAGGGAACCACAACCCCAGCTCGGATATAATACCCTTTTCTTTCTGGTGCGGAATGCATACCAAAACCTTTCTTCCACTGACTTGCCTTCTCCGCATCTTGCTCCCTCCCATCTAGACTTTGAAGCTTCCATGTTCAAGTCCTTCTGTTCTGTTTTGTGTGTTGAGGGTTCAAGCGAGGACCCCTGGGTGGTTCTGGGGTTGAGATATTTTGGTCACTTCCAGAAGTTCAATAAACTGGAACTTCGACTGCAGAGGATCTATTTCTTTTCCAGATTGGATACCTGTTTTATAAAAGAGCTCAGTATTTGTGTGTGTGTGTGTATGACAGAGAGACAGAGAGAGAGAGAGCGAGCATATCCAACCTAACATCTCCAGACCTGAACCTCTCCAAGCACACAGGTCCATTTGGATTTGGAAGAGTACGACATTGATTCACTTTACGGCTCAAATGCAGGAGGCAGGTCCCTGGGTCTGCCCCGTGACCAGGCAGTAGAAGCGGAAAAACTAGAACTCGGGTTTTCTGAGCCCCTCCCTCTGCCCACTGGCGCTGGCATCCAGCACGGGACTCCGGAGCCAGAGGTCTTCTTTACTTAAGTGTTTCAGGAACCTCCTCTGCGTCTCCCTGTGCCACTGCAGAGAGAAAGACACAGGAGGGAGAATGTCTTCCCCCACCGCCCGGCAGTTCCTGGCTCCAGGTTTCCGTGGTAGCCAATGCAGCCGCCCACTTCACTTTTCAGCATCTGGGATTCTGCCTATGCGGCTCCGCCCTTCAGCTCTGTCTCAAACTGGCAGAAGTCCTGGCTGGGGAAGACCCACCAGACAGCCCGGGAGAATTCGCACCTCACCAGACACTCCTGCCTAAGGGTTGGGCTGTGCCCCTCTCAGGAACCCTTCCCCCCATCCCACTGCTGGGTGTGACTTCTCCCAGATAGACATTTTTATTATCAAAATGAGGGATGGCAGAGGGGGGAGGTGAGGAAATACATACGCAACTGATGTCATCTTTGTCACACCATCAGCTTTTAATGAAAAAAAAAAAAATGTAGATTTTGCTATCTTTCCAGGGATAGAATTCCATTCTGGAGGACTTGGGAAGTGACGAGATCAAACCATGTATGTATTTCAGTGTGTGGTTTCCTCAACTTATCTGTTTAAAACATATTCTATTTATTTTTCTACACGGGCATATTTTTCCCCCTAAAAATTCAAAGTAATATGGTTCCATTGCAGAAGATAAGGAAAAAACTATGACCAAGAGTGAAATTCACCTGAAACCTTGGCGATCTAATTTTATCTATGTTCTGTTGAGGGGCCACTGGTCTATTCTATGTCCATTTGCAGAATTTAACTTCCAAGGCAGCCAAGATCTAGTTGACTTCTGTGACTTAGCTTTGTCCAAGGAGGGCAGATGGGCAGCATGTACTGGTTGGCTAAATGGATAATCAACTACGTGAACATGTGTTGAGTTGGAAGAAGTGGCCATCCTCCCGCCTCAGTCTCCCAAGTGTTGGGATTGCAGATATGAGCACCGTGCCTGGTTTCAGTTGTTTCTCAATACAACCATGAGTTAGGTATCTTCTCACAGAGCTCTGTGGAGGAGGGTCGGGCATCCAGGACTTGAGGATATGGCAGGATTCCTGGACTGTGGAATTATGTGGATCTGAAGCCCTTGGATCAAGAGAGGGGTGGCACAGGGAGGGGGCTGTGCCAATCGTGTCACTGGCTGGGTTCAGGAATGTCAATTGTGGGTCAAGGTCCAGGAAATTATTACATGAAGCTCAGAGAGCAAAGTTCTTAGGTGGAAGACTTCCTCCTGGCATGTGCACAGCCCCTGCTGGTGAGAGTGCCATAAAGACCTGTGATTGCCTCCTGTCAATCAGGCTCCATCATTCCCAGCTTGTTGAGTCCCCTTCTGTCTCTCCAGCTACCCACCAGACAGGGCAGGAAAGGTCAGGCAGGGAAGTCAATGAGAAATGAATCAGATATGGTGGTTGATGCATGTGACGGGGGTGGAGGGGGGGCACAGGAATCCTGTTTGATGATTAGCTGGGGTTTGGATAAGCCAAGGGCTGTCCCTTCCCCACCTCCTCCCCCACCCCCTCCTGACCTGGAACCTATATTTTGCCATATATCCATGACAACCAAGCCTTCTTTCTGGGGAGGAGGCATGGGCTTCGGTAAACAGATCTATTTGTGTGACTCCTATTACTCATTTGAAGCAATGTCACCCGTTTTTCCACTGTGGTCTGTGTGTCTGAGTCACAGGGAGCTACAACAGGGTTCTTTGAATCAATGGCTCACTCCCAGCCACTTCTGACTGACTGCCAACTTAACAGGGCGTAGCTTACCAACTTTTTTTTTTTTTTTTTTTAAAGCCAGACTGATTCATAGAAACTCCTTTAAAACACGGGGAAAAGAAACCGCCCATCACACACCCCAGCACGCCAGCCGAGGAAACATATAACCTCGGGAGCCAGGTCCCTCCCCTCACTACGGTCACATACCTCCAAAAGAGCAGACCGAGCAGCCAGTGCCTCCGCCAGCTCAGGGCATCTGCCTCAGCCGCTGGACCCTCAGGTAGGAAGCTCACGGTCCTCTCCACAGCACGGTGAAGAGGCTCAGCTAAATTTTCTCTCTCTCTCTCTCTCTGTCACTCTTTCTTTCTTTCTTTCTTTCTTTCTTTCTTTCTTTCTTTCTTTCTTTCTTTCTTTCTTTCTTTCTTTCTTTCTTTCTTTCTTTCTTTCTTCTTTCTTTCTTCTTTCTTCTTTCTTCTTCTTTCTTTCTTTCTTTCTTCTTTCCTTCTTCTTTCCTTCTTTCTTTCTCCCACTTCTCACTTTTTCCTTTGCTAGCTCCTTATGGTTCTCAAAGAATCAAAGTCCTTGAAACTTTCAGCTAAACAAAGATCAAGACTTACCTCAGCGTTCAGAGAAGCTACACTCGGCGGAAGGGGAGGCTCTGGGGATCCTCAGCTGAGTGTAGTCACTCTGTCCTCTTACAATATCTGGGTTCTGCCTCTAAGGCTGTGGAGGGAGCAGGGGACTTTGGAACGAGCTGGAATGAACTGTTCTGTAAGGAGGAAACTGCCACATGCTTTGCAGGTGACAGATCAGACCTGATGCACTGCACTCTTCTGATTTGTCTGACTTTGGAATGAAATGCAGAAGATGGCATCCTTAGGAAGATAATATACATTGCCTTTCATTTTCGTGCAAGTTAAATCCAACAGGCCTGCATATTGAATGCTTTCTTTGCTTTGTGAGCCCTTTGATGCTCTCTTGGACGGGGTGATGGTGGATAAGTATCTAGTGTTTTAGCTTATTTCTGCTGTTACTTTTTACCGCCTTTTGGCTCCTGTATTCATTTCTGCTTAAATTCCCCCCTCCCTCCTTTCTCACTGGCTGGGAATCAGGGATTGGTTTGTTTAAAGAAAACCGTTAGAGAAACAGAGGGAAAGAGAAGCGAGGAGAGTGTTTTGAATAAGACGTGGGAGGGATTGATGGGGTGGAATGGGGAGCCTGGTGTGGATTCCAGACCCTGGGCCAGATGTGGAGGTGGAGAAGGCAGGGCTGGGAGGAGAGGGTGGGGCTCCGGCAACATCCCGGTTCCTGTGAAAACCGTTGAGCGGCAGTTTCTCCTTTCCACCCCACACAGCTGGGCTTGGGTAAAAAGATGATGTATGGGAAGTGGTAAAATAACTTTCCAATGGGACACGGAGTTTTCCAGCATGGCAATTGTCATTTTGAAACCTTCATTTTCATCCCTCTTCCAAAAAAATATTGCAGGATTATAGATGCACGTTCTAGCTTGAAGGGAATCGCGGGGCATGATGCAAAACACCTTTCCTGTTCATTTGTATCAGGCTAGCATTTGAGTTAGTGTTTGTTGGAGATGTGATTTCTTTCAATGCACATAGTGATATATACGTGTGTGTGTGTGTGTGTGTGTGTATGTGTGTGTGTGTGTGTGTGTGTATTCCATTCCTATGTAAATAAGACTAAGGGTATGACAGGATTCAGCTTGCCTGGTCTGAAGGAGGGTTTCCTTCTTCAGAAACTGCAGAACTCAGGCTGGGCTGGGCAAGATCACTCAAAAGTAATCAGGCTCTGGTTGAACAGGCAAAACTCCTTGTAAAACTGTCCCGAGAGGGGGTAATGATTAAGTACAGGCTAGAGAGGCTTCTGCAGATGTCCTAGGGAACTCCTGCATTCGCTTCAAATGCTTGTGACTTGCAGACCATATATAGAGGTGTGAATTAGGAAAACCATCCTTATGCACAGTGTTGCATCCTGGGAGGGTCATACAAAAAGTCTCAAAAAGTCTCTTTGGGTTCTGCACCAGGTAAAGCCACATGATCTTAAAACACTTGAGGTGTAAGTCTCTGCAAATTGTGATATTTATTGGTGGAGCTATTGCAAATACCATTGTCGCTTTGTGAGTGAGCAGAATTCTGGGTTTCTTTTTTGGAATTTTGTTGTTTGTTTTTCTTCCTCCAAGGAGTTGGAGGCAATTAAAAAAAATAAACTGCTGCTCAGATTCCTTCTGTCTTTGCCCCTCCCCCCCTCAATGTAATCAGAGAGGCCCTGGGTAGTAATTTTTTTTTTCTGGGCTCCGACTCTAAGTCTTTGACAGCCCTGGAATACGAGGTTATGTTCCCCCAGGGGCCTCCCACCCTCTGGCGGATCCAGTTCCACCCAGACTCTGAAGAATGGAGCGGGGGCGGAGTGTTGTCCAGGGTCGATGGACATCCGGTCTGGCATCCTGGTCTGAGGGCACCCCCAGATTTTACATTGTTCAAGGGCACTGAACCGTCTTGGAGATGGCAGAAGGCCATCGAGGTCCAGCTCTGGAGTGGATCGTGTCCTGAGACCCTGGCTGCCTGCCAGCAGCGCGAGGCAGCCTTGTGCCCGGAGGACCTTAGGAATGGCTGGCCGCTTCCCTTGCCCTTCTCTGCCCGCTTCTGGAGACAAGATTAGGCTGGTCCCCAGCCCTGAGGATGATGCACTGAAGCTACCTGCACGCAGATCCTCTTGGTGGTTCTGGCATTGAGGGCAACACAGTACAAAGGGAAGGAACAGCAAAGCCCCACGGAAGAGCAAACCTGCTTTTGGTAGCCTTGGCAAGGCCAAGGGGGTCTACAGACCTGGAAGCCGCAAGGAAAAGTAAATGAGTTCCATGGTACGCTTCGTGGACTTCATAGAGTTCTAAATTTAGAAGTTGGACATGGTAGCTCATGCCTGCAACCTGAAGATTTGGATTATAGGACCCCTGTCTGTGCTTTCTGTCCTAGGAGGCTGAGGCACGAGGCTGCCATGACTTTGAGGCCAACCTGGACTATATAGGGAAATTCTGTCTCAACTAACAGCAGAAAAGAAAAATACTTTGAAGTTTGGGAGGATGAGCTCACCCCCTTCCCATAAGCAGAAATCTTTCACACAGACTCAGGGCTCATGTTCTGGGGCTTCCCAGATGGGAGAGCAGGGGCTCTATCCCAGAGCACACCACCACACGGATAGCTCCAAGGATTAGAGTTCTCTAAGTTCAGCAAAATGGATTTCTCTGTAAGTTCCTACTTTTGCAGGGCAGTAGTGGTTCCACCCATTACTGGTGCTTCTTTTTTTTTTTTTTTCCAGAGATTCATTTCATCTTTATTTAAGATTTAATTAATATAGCTTGATGGCCTTATCCAGTGTCTTGGGCTCTTCTCCCCTCCCTTTCCTTCCTCTCCACGCCTCTCTGTCACCTCTTCTCTTCTCCCCCTTCCCTCCCTTCCCCTCTTCTCTCCTCCCATTCTCTCTCCTCTCCTCCTCTCCTCTCCTTTCTTCTCCCCATGCGAAGGTAGTCCCTGATTGCCTGAAATCTGGTATCAGTTCCCTGAAGGGCTACAATCTTTGATGACTAGTATAGAATGAGAATTTTCAGGCCGTATCGCTCTTCAAATATTCTTCTAGTACTTTGCAGTTGGCCTTGAGTTTCTGGGGCTGTTCTTGGCATTCCATAGCCAGAGAAGCCATGTAGATACAGTTAGAGTTTTATGAGAAGACCCTGAGACACTTCACCTGGAGCCCTGGCTGGTAAACCACTCCCCTCAATTTAACTGGGAGGTCACTGATAGTGAGTCACGAAGATCGAACGCAACACGTGGGGATCGCTACTTCTGTCTCTTTCTTTTGCACGATACATTGGGCTCCAAGTTTTCCTCCCTGTTGTGGCAACAGGAGCCCACAGTGCTCTCTGCCATCGGTGCTCTTGACCACATGTGGCTGGGGCTGGTTTTAGAGGGCCCGAGTTCTTTCTTCAAACAGGCAGTTACAGCAGAGAATCTTTTAGCACAAACTGAAACTGTGGAAAGAATTGTGGGGTGGATATGAAATGGCTGAGTGGAGAGATGGGGGCTATGGTCTTGCTTTAACTCTTCCATGAGGATCAGAGGCAAGAAGAGGAACTTGAGGCCTCCAATCCTCCCCACTCCCACTCCCAGACTCTGAAAATCCAAGACCCTACTATTTCTATTTTAAGAAATCCCTGGAGTTCATGTTAACAATGAATTTAATCCAAAAGAAATTAGTAGAAATGGAATTAGGGGGCTGGAAGAGAAGGGGGGGAATAGACCTAGACAACATGTTTTACAGAGGATTCATGCCTCCCAGCTCTGGTGAGAACCTGGGGAGCCTGTGAGGCCCCACCCACACTAAGAGTCCTTAGGCAGAACTTTCCCAGAAGGCACCCCCAAACAGCAGCATTCATCACCTAGCACTTGGATGTGAAGGGAAAGGTTTGATTTATGAAGCTACAGGTGCCAAGTCAGGAGAATCCGGCTAAGACACCCAGCAGCACAGACTTTACCAGGAACCCAGCTGCTCCTGGGAAAGTCACCCCACGGTGCCCTCAAGGAGGGAGACTGGCAGGTGTGGGTGGGCGTGGCCTTGCAGGTTAGGAGGGGAGCGAAGGAGAGGAAAGAGAAGGTTAGAGATGGGTGGGAGGGGAGGGGTAAGGGAGAGCGTTAGGGGGGCAGAAGGCAGATGGAGAAAATCTAGAAGAAATAGAGACTCAGGTGGACAGAGACAGACTGGGAGAGGCGCGTGGGCTGGAGGATGCGGCTTGGCGGCTTTTTGCACCGAATCCCCTGCCTCTCACCTGGGGACCAGCCACACTTTACGTCTCAGGGTCTCAGGGGAGTCCTTTGATCAACATTCTGCTTTCTGTCCCCGGGTAGTGTCTTTTCCCGCCAGAGCGACATCTTAGTTTTGGGACGGTCTGCGCATGCTCGGGACCGCTGGGTTCCCAGGAAGGCTTCTCATTTCAGAAGTCCGGATCACAGCTGAGCATCCAGTGACGCCCTTGGCCTTAAAACCTGTTCTCTCTCCTTGTAAATATATATATTTGTTATTTATTTAGAAAAGACGGGAGAGGGAGTAGACATTGATGTGCCGCATGGCTCTTGTGGAGGTCAGAGGACAACTTTCAGAAGTTGGTTCTCTCCTTCCAGCATGTGGACTCTGGAGATCAAACTTAGGCCACCAGTTCTGTGCCCAAGTCCCTACTCACTGAGCCATCTTGTTTCAAACCTCTTCTTTCGAATAACTTAAGCACCCGCACCCCTGGGGGTGAGGGAGCGGCTGGGAGGAGGAGGAGAAGGGGAGAAAGGTTTGCTACTGCTCCAGTGACTCTGGGTTTGAGCGAGAACTCGGGGGACATGCTGGAGCAGAGTCCAGAGCTTCCCGGGGAGGGGACGCCTCATCTGAGGGTGCCGCCCAGGGCTGAGGGTTGGAAACTGGTTTTGGTCTCAGGGTTTTGCAGGGAGGAGTTTGGCAAGGCCAGTCAGTCGTTTGATTGTGACAGGAAAAAGCAATGGCCTTTAAAAGACCCTTTGTGTGCACCGTTAGCCCTGTTTGGAGGGGTTTGTGCCCACTCTTTGATTGACGGGAAATTGGCTGGAAGAATACATCCACTAGTAACTGTCAAACACTCAGACAAGAACTGGGTGTGGTAGCGTATGACTGTAATCCCAGCTCCCGGAGGTTGAACCAGAAGGATTCCCCTAAATTTGGGGCCAGCCTGAGCTACCTAGTGAGTTCTAGGTCGGCCTGGACTATATAACAGCTGTTACCGAAAAGCCAAAGAAAAAGGAAAATTAAAATTTTCAGTCAAATGGGGCTGACTCAGGGGTTAAATTCAGATCCCAGGTCCCACATAAAAAATGCTGAATGGGAAATGGTGGTGGTCTGCGCTTCTGGCCCTGGAAGGCAGATCCTGAGAAACCTTAGGCTAAAGTCAAAAGAGGTAGAATAATACAGGATAATTCCTGAAGCCACCCTTGGTCTCCACAGGCATACGCAGTGCCTTCTGATACCTCATACACACAGACACACAGACACACACATCCTCAGGCAAAAATCAGAAAGCGAGCTGGGATAGAGATCCAAGATGGTGAATACATCCGCAGCGCATTCTACATCTGGGAGTGTGCAGTTCCTCCTTGGTTAAAGGGCCTGGCTAAAGAGCCTTGGTGACTGTCAACTGTAGAGAACCAACTGCCTGTAGCGCACCTGGCACGCTGGGGGTGCCTCTGCCCTCCAGGCTGCCAGACTTCAGCAGTGCAGGCTGAAGCATGCTGCTGCCATCTGCTGTCAGATGTGCCTAAGTGCCCCGAGGCCACACCTTTGAATTTTTTTTTTTCTTCTTCATCTCAACCCTACTCATTATCTTGGCATCCTCTCCCTGGACAACATGCTGGCTGCCAGCAAACTTCTCCTCTATCAGAAGCAGAAGGCAGCGGAAGCTTCCATCCTCACCAGGGGCTAGCGCCCCATCGTTTGGTCAGCTGCGATCCCGGGGTGTGGACTGAGACTGTGCAGATGTTGTCTGTATCCACCCATTCCATTGGACACAAAGGAAGATGGCAGAAATGGGAGCAAGAGAGGGAGGGAGGAAGGGGGGAGAGAGAGAGAGTTATTCCTGCAGAGGCATTTGCAAAAGCAATATTCCTTTTGCACAGCTGATGAATCTAGATTCTTCCAGGGACTTTCAAGTCCATTTCAGAGGCCTGAGCCTCTCATGTTACACAATTGTCGCACAATCCACCACACAGGGCCTTTGCTCTGTGTCAGACACAGTCTCTTCTGACCCTGGGAGGTCCACAGGGGACTGCTAAGAAGTGGCAGGGTCAGGATTCAAATCCATAATCTCTGGTCTTTCACTTGGGCCTCCACCTCTGTAGGAGTCACTGACCAGACAGGTTGTGCAAATCTAACTCTGTTACTTAGCCAAGAGCAGAATGTCTACGAAGCCCCACCTTTCTAATAGAAAGGCTCGCTCGCTCTCTTTCTCTCTTTCCCCTTCCCTCTTTTTGCTCCATCTTTCTTGTTTTCCTCTTTCATCTCTTCTCTTTCCTCCTTCCCTTTATTTCTCTCCTCCCTTTCTTCTGCTCTTCCCCCTTGGCCCTCCTCATTCCAACTATGTGTGCTAGTGTATCCTATGCCCTGTGCTAGCACCAAGGAGACACCCCTTTCTGGTAGTTAACCCCCAGATTATGGCAGTCCACATTTATAAAAGGCAACTCCCTTTCCCTCAAGCCCACGAAGCGACAGCTGTTTCCTCTGGATCATGTGGGCCCCTGTTTCCCACACATAACACCTGATTGACTTGAGCAGCAGCACAGAGCGGAGGGCAGCCTGCATCGTTTCTTCCTGCATCCTTGTCATTACAGAGGCAGGAACACCTGGTCTTTTAGGGTCTCTTTTTTTTCCCTTGGTTCCCACAGAGCAATGCAGGCCTTCCCCTTTCCCATCACTATGTAAAGACAATATTGAGAATGGAAAAGTACACTTGACATAAAACAACAATAACAATGGGCAGGAAAGCGCATTTGAAGTCCCATCTACTCGGCCTGCCTTTAATCCCAGCCTTCCCTCCTCCAGATACATCCTCCCTGGCTGCTCCCAAAGAACAGAGTTTCCTTTCTCTGCTTTTGTATCTTACGGACATCCATGTTGTCAGTTCAAATGATCCTCAGTGGAACACACACACACACACACACACACACACACACACACACACACACCCAAATCCAAGCAACAGAATAGTCCAGTAACCGGGAGGCCTGAACCGCTTCTGTGCCGCCGGCAGCGTCCTTAGCAAGCCAGCCGGTTTCACTTCCGGATGTCACACTGAGAAAGATGTGCGCAGTCAGGGGCTGACTCACAAGTGCCACGTTGCTCCACCCTTCCACCCCGGTGCCTTGACTTTCATCCTTTCTCCTGCCTGGAAGGAAGTGCCAGGTCTTTGATCAGATGGTGTGAGAAAGCTCTTGCCCTAATTTGCAGCTTTCCAGCAGGAGATAGGATTTCACCTTTGTAACACATGGGCCAATAGGAAGAAAGAGGAAAGTCTAGTGGGAATCCAGGAACTGGGTTGGGTCTTTTTTTTTTTTTCCTTGAGATAGAATATTGTATATCCACACCTGGCTAGCTGAAGAAGACCTTGAATTATGTATCTTCCTGCCTCACCTCCTGAGAACTAAGATCACAGGCATACACCCCCTGCGGAGTTTTATGCAATGGTAGGAAATGAACCCAGGGGTTCTTGCATGTACTTTAGCAACTGATTTACATCCCCAATCCTTGGGCAGGGTTTGGACTGAGAGTTTTTTTTTTCTTTTTCTTTCTTTCTTTCTTTTTTTTTTTAGATTTAAAATGAGAAGGGAGTGGGACAGCTCTCTTCCAATGTGGCTCTGCTGCAAAGCAAATTGGTAGAAAGGAAGATTCAGGATCTAGTCGGGGACCACATGGTTAGAACAGAGATGGTGGTATCAGCTGCAGTGAGATCACGACGCGCTCTCAGGAGGTGGTAGTGTCTTGGTAGGGAGTGAGGTCCGCGTGTCTGGAGGAGTTCAAGTGTGCTTTACATAGTTCTTCATTGCAAATTTATAGATGGGTTTCATGTTCTGGGAAGAAATCTAAAAGCCCTCCGTTAGTTTAGAGATTCTAAAATTCCATGAAGTCAATTCCCAGGTAAATTAGTGTTGAGAAATTTAATATAAACTTTTGCATTCATTATTTTAAAAAATGAAAATTTTTATCTTGTGGAGGCAGGGGATGTGCAACAGTGTGTGCATAGAAATCCAACTGCATTTTGTTTATCTTCCATCATGTGGGCACTGGGGGATCGAACTCAGATCATCAGCCTTGACCACAAGCACTTGTACCCACTAAGCCATCTTACCAACCCTATTTTTTTCTTGAACAAAATACAGCACATATATAAATACAAGCATAAATACAAGCACATACATATACCCTTATTTATTCAAATGCCAAAAGCACACAGGAAATAGCTTACATGGCTATTTGTATGGAAATATTTACCAAGAGGTTTGTGTAAAGACGATGCTCACCACACAGTTGCAATACCAAGTAACTTCTACAAGTGATAGACCACTAGAGATCTTACACATTACCTGGCTTAGCTTGTTCATTTGCTTATGGAAGGATAAGTATCTGTTACCTGCCAAAGACAAGGTTCTGCCTTTAGGAACTTAAACCACTGGGTTGAGAGAGCCAGGCATGCCTAGAAGTAACTCTGTTATCAGGTAGAGTATCATTAGCCCCTGTGGATTGCATAGAGATACCATGTGGGGAATGCCTACTTGGGGCCTATGTATCTGGAGACAGAATTTGAGCTTGGGTGACAAATCATCTCCTGTCCTGAAAGGCAGAGCCTGGGAAATCCCAGAGCCAAGCAAGAAGGAGGTAGAAGCAATGCAGGGTGATTCTCAAAGTCATCCTTGGAAGAGGGAGGATGGTGGGAAGGGCTGACGCATCCAGACTAGAATCTGAGTGGACTGCCACCATGGGAGGAGACAGGGAAGTCCGCATACAAGCTCAGAGACAGAGATGGAAACTCAAGCTGACTGTGATGTTTTGGGTAAGTAAACTGGAATGAGGCTCAACTGGCAGCTGGACCTCGTGGCTCTTTTCTTCCCAGTCGTGATTGGACGGCCTTAGCCCACCCAGGAAACGCCTAGCCTGATTTCCAGCAGGCAGGTAAAGGTGCGCATGCTCTCAGGAAGCATCCTGCTGCATCTTGCCATCCTTAGAGAATGTTTGCTTGAGGAGCGTTTCGCCCTACCCTAAGTGAATCCTAGAACTCTGTACCCTGGGGGTCGCCCCGCCTGCTCGCATACCTTCCAGCTCCGGGCTGCTGTGATTTACATCAGTGTTGCCAGTGACTGCCAGTGACGGCAGCTCAGCTCTCCCTCCCCCCAAGCCAGAGCTGCCTCCCTCCAGCTCCGTGGTACCCAGACGGCTGCCACAGGGTGAAATAATCTGATTGCCGCTTAGCAGTCCTGCACATCTCAACTTCTACACCTCCACATCGTTCCTTAGCAGTCTGTGTCAACATCTCTGCTGAACTGATAACTCGTGGGAAAGGGGACCACCGCACAAGGTCCTGATGTGGTTCTTGGGAGTTAAAAGAGCTAAAGCAGGGCTGTCTTTGGTTGGTTTAGCTTTTTTACCAGCTGGAAGTTGTAAGAGGAAGACCAGGAGCCAGTTCAGATTTTAGTGGGTAGAGACGGCTAGAGAGGAAACAACAGCTCACTCCTGTGGTCTGTGGAACATTTTCCTGTAAGGAAAGAACTTAACGTGAATGCAGAATGGGTAGTGTATGGGAGGCAAGGCAAGATAGGAACACAGGGGTTGGCTGCGGGCCAGAAGAGGGGCTTAGACACCCTAGCACAGGAAGCCAGCTGGGTAGGGGCGGCTGTGCGCTGGGGAGGCTGAGGCCGAAGAACCGTTGTGAGTTTCAGGCCAACTTGGGTTGCATAGTAAGTTTCGGGCCAGACCTGCCTGAGCTATGGAGTGAGACCCTGTCTTAAAACAAAGGAAAACAAGACAAAATAAAAACCAGGCTGGGGAGATGTGTCCATAGTCAAAACCTTTGCCTCCCAAGCAGAAGGATCTGAGTTTGGATTTCCAGATCCCACATAAGAAATGCCAGGCAGGTATGGCAGCAGCTTGCAATTCTGGCCCTGGAAGGCAGAGCCTGGGAAACCCTGGAGCAAAGCAGTAAGGAGATACAGCAATCCAGAATGATTCATGATATCACCCTGGGGCCTCCGCAGGCACACACACTCAACTATCCTCTGGTACACATACCCACACATATGCACACTCACCCACATGCAAACACGCAGGCATTCATGCAAGCAAAACAAAAAACCAACCAACCAACCAAAACAAAAACCCAACTAACAATCAAACGTAACCAGCAAGAAAAGGGGAAGGAAGTGGAGCTGTGTGCGGTTTCGATCGCAGGCTCTGCTTCCTGTTTCTCCCAGAAGTCACTTCTTTCTATCATGAATGTTCAGTTTCCTCAGCCCCTGACCACATCTCTGCCAAGCACACTGGGTATTCTGAGGCTCTTGCCTAACAGTGGTAGGTATTGTGGTAGGTGTAGAGATATGTCCTTGACGTTCATGTAGAACACTGCAATGGTCCAGTCCTGATGGTCTGGCTGGGTAGTCTAAGCTCCCTAAGTCACCTTCTTGTTACAGGACTTCTTGCCAACCCATGGCACACTTTGGAGTAGATGCTCTGTGGCTGGCATGTACCACACTGGTAGATTCAGCATTGAAAAGGTGGTTTCTCTGCTTCTTGGTTTGAGCTACCTGTATAGGACGAGGGTGGTGCTTCCCATGGGAAGCTGCCAGGGATAGCGCGTCCAGCACTATGTCAGTGAGGCCCAGTGCTTATTAGTATTCTAGCTGATGCTTTCAAAATTCTCCAGGTGCTCAATGTGGTCTTTATTTGTTAATTTTTTTTTTGTAGTGGTGCTGGGGACCAAGCCTGGGGCTTTGCATACGTTAGGAAGTCCTTTACCACTAAGGTACATTCCCAGCTCAGGAATGAGCTCGCTCTCTCTCTCTCTCTCTCTCTCTCTCTCTCTCTCTCTCTCTCTCTCTCCAAACAGGCAACCAGTCTGTGGGCAAGCTATGTTATCAAATAGCGCAGTTCTGCTACCCACCAACCTATGGTGGGTGGAAGTCTCAAGAACACAGAAATACTATTATGTTATATTATGGTGTGTGTGTGTGTGTGTGTGTGTGTGTGTGCGCGTGCATGTTCAAGAGAGCATTTGAGCATGTGTGCCTGTGGATACCTGAGGGTGACATTGGGAATCACCCTGCATTGCTCTGTCTCCTTGCTGCTCTGCTCTGGGGTTTCCCAGGCTCTTTCTTTCAAGGCCAGAATTACAGGCCACTGTCATTTCTGCCTGGCATTTTTACATAACATCTGGGGATCTGAACTCAGGTCCTTTTGCTTGTAAGGCAAAGGCTTGGACACCTGAGCCATCTCCCCAGCCCAGAATGTTGTTTTTTTCAATCGTACTCTTTCTACATTGCTGTTTGCTAGGTTTTCAGACAACCTCAAGAGTTGCTTTGTCCTGGACTGAGAGGGTAAGGGGTGAAGAGTGGGGTGTCTAATGCAAAGGCTGGGTCACCGATGTGATCTAGTACAGAAATTGGATAAGACAGTCCATTCTGTGTCTAAGTGTATTGGGAAACCGGCCATTAAAAATAATGGAAGCTCCTCTACGTGGACAATGGATGATTCTGATAAATCTTGACAAATTCGGGACAGTGGAAAGATCAAGTTACATGTATTATGCAATAGTTGCAGCCAAATGGCCTCCATGTGGCTGGGCATGGCTGGCCTGAGCAAATTGAGAGCTTTGTACAGTAACAAAGCTCATGGATCTGAGACAGTCCCCCCCACACTTTTATGGTGAAAAAAAAAAAAGGCAGCCCCCCCAATCTCAAATGTAAAGAGAGTTACTTCTCAGCTAGATTCCTTCAGTCATTCCTCCAGCCTGCAGCGGGCAGGGAACAAAGAAAAAAAAAGGGGGGGGGGGCTATGGTTGAGGCCAGAAGTGAATTCTAGTGGCCAGGATTGCGCATGCTGTGGGGACACGTTGGAGGGGTCGCCCCAATGGACAGACTGTGAGCCGGGGTTGAACTTCACTGGACAGCGTCCCAGAGCAGCCAAAGAGACAGAAAGTCTCTGGAATTTCAACCGCCTGGCCTGTCGGGAGGGATCTCAATGCTTTCTGTAGCTCATTTACTGAGGTCTCCCTGGGTGTATTGTATTCCCCTTCTTGGCTCCTCGACCACTTCTCTGCTGTTGGGAGGAGGACGAGTGTAAATTAGTAGCAAGGGGGAACAAGACAGTCATTTAAAGGGGCCAAGGAAGATTGAGCAAAGTGGTTGTTACATGGCGCTTGTGACTTCCTTTTCCGAGGAGTGGGAAGATGGGGATGGAAGGAGAAATGGATCTTGACGTGCTGGGACAGAGCTGGGAAGAGTGTTTTTCTCTGGTCATTTCCTGTTCTCAGCAGTCTCCCAGAGGGCAAGGATTAGACAAAGCAATTTCTGAGGAACAAAGTGATTTTAGACACACAGCCTTGTGAGTGGCCAACACATAGCCCCTCACTTGCACCCGCCGGGAAGCAGCTTGATGATGAAGTGTTTGGCTTGGGCTCCCAATAACTGTTTTATCTCATGAAAGAATAACAATCTTAGAGTGTTGGAGAGATGGCTCAGTGGGTAAGGACTCTTGTTGCACCCGAGTTCCATACCCAGAACTCATATAAAGGTAGACAGGGAGAATTGACCCCACAAAGCTATTATCTGATCTCTCCAGAATCTATAAAAGTAATGAATAAAAAAATTCCACACCACTTCGTTAATGTGGAAAGTGAGGCAGAGACCAAATCACTTGGGACAGTTCTAGCTCTGTCTAGTTCACAAAAACCCTTTCTCACTTACTATGTAAGAAAGTCAAGCAGGTAGTCGGAGAGGTGCTTTGGAACATGAGACAAGCTATTATGCACTTGAATGTGTAGAGAGATGATGGACAGGCGTAAGAGCTCCAAATTCTCCCTGATGTGGCAGGAGGAACTTGTCAGTTTTGATCACATTAAAAAAATAAGTTAATTAGACACATTAAAAAATAAATAAGTAGTCGGAGGGATGTGGCAGGTGGGGTAGAGGTTTTTGGGAGAGGGTCTGTATAGACAACGGACATTTGTGTATGCTAAGAGCCAGGGAGCGGAGCATGTGGATTTGGAATGCCTAACGAGAAAGCGAGAGGGGAGAAAGACACCTGAAGTGCTGGAATAATGACAGCATCTGTGTGCTAATAAATACCTAGTGTGGCATGAAAGTGACTTACACATACTCAAAGCATCAATTAAGTCAGGCGGAGTGAGAGGGAGCAGCCTGCAATTGCAGGACGCAGGCAGCCATCTCCTCCTTGGTGGAAGCATCCACTCACACTCCCTGCTCAGAAGGCCAATGACCTCCTGCCCTTCCCTTTTGCTGTCCCTCCGAACCTGTTTTGCATCTGAACTGTTCCAGGCATGACACAGCCATCCTGCAGCTGACAAACATCAGAGTAGCCTCCCCCGTGGGGCGTCACACTTCCTTTAGTCCCAAAGCTTTTATGGCCAATCCTCTGCAGAGATGATGATGGAGAGATTTTATTGATCCGCATGCATAGCTCATCTGTGCTGGTTGGCAGTCTCCCTGCGTGTGCTTTCTACATCTGCCTGTCCTCTGAGTTGAGTCCTGAGGTTGCATAAAAGCCATGTGTGAGTGAAAGACATGCATGACATTATCTTCATGCCACACTTCTGAGCCATTCAAAAATCTAAAGCTGTCCCAGATCTGTAACAACAGTCACACCAGGAGACACACAGGACCGAAAGCTTAGAGGTGGCAGTATAGCCTGGAATGGTACATGAGTAAGTATTAAATCCTTAAACTGTAATTAAGTTGCTCTAATAGTGATTACCAAACAGCATCATAATAGTTCTTAGACATTGAACCTCTCTCTTCCACTTTACATCTCACCCGGGATCAAATTAGTAGCCAATTTGCTAGGTGGGCATTGAGTAATAGCTTACTGTTCTGCAGAGCGCATCACTTCTGTGAAAAGTGCAGGCTGAGCACTTGGCTGGGGGCACGGACTCTTTCTTCCCTAAATGGAATCGTGCAGCATACAGCTGCAGACTTCTGGAAACTACAAAAACCTCTGCAGATCCCAAAGCCCTCCTCTGGGCTCCAAAATCACGAACAAAATATGAGCAGCTGTCATAAAACATGCAAAGTTCTAGTTTTTTTTTTTTTGGCATTTAGGCTGTAGTAGAGAAGAGAATCTATAAACATCGGAACATGAGACAGAATTATGTTGGTATCTGTCTGTATGTATAGAGAGGAAGAGTAGGGATGGAGAGATGATGGCTCAGGGGTTAAGATTCTGCCTTGAAAGCAGAAGGTCTTGAGTTCACATCCCAGGTCCCATGTAAAAATGCCATGTGGAAACAGCAGTGGCTTGTGCTTACAGCCCTGATGGATGGAGCCTGGGAAATCCCAGCTATGTGGGAATCAGAAGAATGTAAGGAAGCAAAAAGGAGATAGAAACAATGCAAGATGATTCTTGAAGTCACTCTTGGTCCTCCACAGAGACACACACAATGCCCTTTGATACACACACACACACACACACACACACACACACACTACATATAAAATAGAATAATAAGCAGAGAGAGGATGACCATGGAGGCAGATTAGACACTAAGGTGACAAGGTGTTCTTAGAAATGTGTGACTTTTGGGCTGGAGAGGTGGCTCAGGGGTTAAGCCTCTGCCTTGCAGGCGGAAGGTCCTGAGTTCGGATCCCAGATCCCACATATAGACGCCAGGCGGAAGCGGGGGGGGGGGGGGGGGGTTCTGTGCTTCTGGTCCTGGTAGGGCGGAGCTTGTGAATCCCGGGGCGGAGGAAGTGGAGGCGTCCATGTTGGTTCCCGAATTCGTCCGTGGTTCTACACACACACAGACGCGCGCACACACATACATACGCACACACGCACAATTGAATAAAAAAAAAAAAGAAATGCGTGACTTTTTAAAAAATTTAAATCCCCACACTTCCTCACTATAGCAAAGAACCCACACGGGTAAGAAGCTGAATTTGTCTCATTGGATCTAACCGTGACTCTCCTATCTCTGGTTTTTTCTTTCAGAACTCTGCGCTCAAGACTCCTTAGAAAGCCAAGATGTTGGTGTTGCTGGCTGGCATCTTCGTGGTCCACACGGCCACTGACATTATGCTGTTTGTTTCCACCATTTCCAACGTGAGTCACGTCCCCTTGTTCATTCATTCATTGTGGAATTACAGACATGTACTGTGAAGGCGGGTTTAAGTCCTGGTGCTTTTGGGAGAATTTCCAGCTTAGTTGTGGGGCAAGGGGAAATAAACACATCCTCCTACAGTAAACAAAGACATTGTGGAAGAATAAAAGCAAGTGTCCACCAGAGTGACCCTGTCAGGGCTACATGGGAATCAGGAGGCTTCCTGAGTTTCTAGGAGGATCTTCTCCCCACAGCAGGATGGACAACAGAGGTGCACTTGGAGGATGGGTAGACAGCTGGGGCTTCTTTTCGAGAATGGTAGAATATAGGTGTATATTTCAGATGGGAGGGCTGGGTGAAGTAGTCCACGGGGAAAGTGCTTGCTCTTTCTGGCAATAAAGGTAGATGTTATCCTCCAGAAAGTCTTTGCTAGAAGGCAGATAGAAACAAAAGGTTTTGGTCGTCAGCTTGACACATTCAAGTTTCGAGCCCAGAGTGGGAAAAGTGGACTTTTGCAAGATCAATCAGGCTGGTGCCATTGAATTCAACACAGCAATGTACAACTGCCTCTCTTCTCTCTCTGAATCTGGGGCTCCTCTGACCCCTAGTGGTCAGAATGGTCGATTTGCTTAGCTTGGACAAATGACCTCTGGAGGGAGAACCCAAGATCACTAGCTATTAGGAAGGAAAAACCAAAGTTCCACAATTGATGCCAGTCCCTGCTGCAGCTTACACACATCTCTGGGTGTGGGTACAAATCAGGCTAATCCAGGCCTCATGAGATAGGACACAATCCCTGCCCAGCCCAAATTCTGCAGATTTGTAGCTTAGCCATTCTGTAGGCGGACTCCAGTGCCTCCTGGAATCACACGTCTGGTGCTCCTCGAGGCATGAGATGTTCATGTGTGCCATACCCACGTACCGTCAGCCCCTGGCACAGGGCTGGGAGGCCACGTGACTGTGCATGCTTGGCTCTGATGTCTGAGCATGTGCATGCTTTGTGCATCTGGAGAAAGGATGCTGCATCTATTTTCTATTTCAGAAGGGGTGTTTTCCCCCTTGGGTTGGACAGGAAGAGATGCTGGCGATGTGGAGAACCTGGGAGACACGGTTTGGTCACTTCTGTGCCTTCAGCCATGTTGAAGCGCTTGCTGCTGTGCTTGGACATAAAACTATGCTGTATGCTGGGGCGAAGCTTAGTCCTTATGTATAGATGAAAAGCGACCCTCTGGTAACCCAGATTCAAAGCCACCATCTCAGGGTCCTTCATATTTCCGAGTTGTCCCAGCTGCACTTAAAAAAAACTTTTATTCTTCTCCTGAGTTAGGTACTGAAGCAAAGCAGTCTTGGTAGAGTGTTTGACTTGTACATACTTAATGAACAATTTATTTATCCAGGGTGTTGGCATCTTAGAACTTTAGAATTTTAAAGCCAGTTAGGGAGGTGGCTCGGCGGGTAAAGGTGCGTGCCCTGCTATCTTGAGGACCTGAGATCAGAGGGCACCCATAAAATGTGCTTATAGAACCCCAGTGCTGGGGATGGGGAGAAGACAGAAAGGAGCTCCGGGTGGGGTGCATTGAGAGACCCTGTCTCCAGGGGATAATGGGGCAAAAGAAGACACCTGTGCATACACATATGGCATGCAGCACACACACACACACACACACACACACACACACACACACACACACACACACACACACACTTCACTATGGTGGAATTTCTTGCATTAAAAAAAATTCAAGCCATGAAGAATATAAAACCCAAAGAAGGAAAGAGGCATTTTTTTATTTTGTGAGTCACAACTTTCTCTCTTGGAACCTCTGTGATTCTCGGGACTCTTATTTCCATGAGGCGATTGTGGCTTAGCCATACTTACTGCGCCGGATCTTGGTAAAGTTCTGGTCCCGACCCGGGTCTATCTGTTTTCTTTCCAAAGCAGAAGAACAGGTCTTCACCCGCCCTCTCTCCCTGTGCTTGCAGGTGTGGGTGGTTTCGGATGTTGAGACTTCATCCGTAGGTCTTTGGAGAAACTGTACCAATGGCGACTGCAGTAATGGGCTTTCCTACGGCAACGAAGGTATCCATGAAGACCCTCGGCTGGTGGTGGGTGTGGCCAGGGAAAAACTCTCCGATATCTGAGACCCTTGTTGTTCTGTTCTGTGTCTCCAGATGCCCTCAAGGCTGTGCAGGCCTTCATGATTCTCTCCATCATCTTCTCCGTCATCTCCCTTGTGGTCTTCGTGTTCCAGCTCTTCACCATGGAGAAGGGAAACCGGTTCTTCCTCTCTGGGGCTACCATGCTGGTGTGCTGTGAGTATCTCAGTGCTTGCCTTGGTGTACAGGAGAACATCTCTCTCTCTCTCCTTCCTTCCTTCCTTCCTTCCTTCCTTCCTTCCTTCCTTCCTTCCTTCCTTCCTTCCTTCCTTCCTTCCTTCCTTCTTTCCTCCCTCCCTCCTTCCCTCCCTCCCTCCCTCCCTCCCTCCCTCCCTCCCTCTCTCCCTCCCTCTCTCCTTCCCTCTCTCCTTTTCTTCCTTCCTTCCTTTCTCCTTTCCTTCCTTCCTTCCTTCCTTCCTTCCTTCCTTCCTTCCTTCCTTCCTTCCTTCCTTCCTTCTTCTTTCCCTCTTTCCCCTTTTCTCTATCTCTTACTCTTTTTCTTTCTTCCTTCCTCCCTCCCCCTCTCATTCTGTGCATCTTCTTTCCTTCCTTTCTTCCATAAGCATTCCTGTGTATGTGGGAGATGTGAGCATCGATATCCTCCATGACCATGTGTTGTTTCCCCCCCCCCAACCCCCTAGGGCTGTGCGTCCTGATTGGAGTGTCCATCTACACCCACCACTATGCCAACAACCAGATGAACTTCCCCTTTTCCAGCAGTCACCATGGTTACTGCTTCATCCTCACCTGGATCTGCTTCTGTTTCAGCTTCATCATCGGTGTTCTCTATCTGGTCCTGAGAAAGAAATGAGACCAGAGCACATGGATAGGGGGAATGTGGGGGGCGGGAAGGCTCAAGCAGTTTAATCTGGAAGGGAGGCAGAAGTTGTCCCCTAGGGAAAACCAAGAGAAGGGAGGGGGGAGGGGGATGGACGTTTCAGGAGGGGCCCAAACCCAAACCTCTCCTGGGAGTGGGAATGTGTATCTGGGGGGCGGGGGGATACTCTCTGCTTTCAAGCCATTGGGAGAAAGTTGCTGGTTACTGTGTCGATGCTTCCTTCAACCTGGCCAGAAAGACCCTCTTCAGCCACCAGACATGGCCGCTGGTGTGTTCTCAGTTACACACACTGCTTGGAGAGGGTCTGATCAGTTTTTGTCCAATGGCTGGCTCCATTTTGGAGGGTTAGTTCTGTGTCACAGACTAAGGTCTTGCAGATCCGAGTCACAATGTTCCCACATCGGTACAAGTCCCAGAAGAGAGCAGATGGCTGATCGTGTTAAGCCTGGACCTCATCTTATTCTTCTGACCTCCCCCCAAACAAAAATGTCACCATCAGATCCCAAGTGCCTTCAGGAGGGCTTTGGTCAGGGATCCATGGTCCCTAGCTGGTGGAAATGTTCACACACACACACACACACACACACACACACACACACACACACACACACACACTTCAACCAAAGAAAAAAACAAGTCTTTAGAGGAGAGGTGCTATGTAATTGTGAAGTATTAAGCAAACTGTATTTCAGTTTGTAAATAGAGTACTTGCTTCCAGGAGTTAAAAATAATCCCACGACATTAACACACACACACACACACACACACACACACACACACACACACACAGGTGATGGGCAGATGCTCTATTTTCCTAAACAAACAGAAACTCTTGGTACCCAGTCAGGTGGGAGCTGAGCTGTCCCTGGCCACAGGAGCATCTCCGCAGAGGGCGTGGAAGTGTATGTTACTCCTGGTTCAGCGGGCAGAGTTCTGTCCGAAGCAGCTATTCTAAGCCATCTCAGATTCTGCCTACAGGGCTTTCTTGTTGGAGACCTTCTCTTCAAGGCCCTTAGAAGATCCACCCAGGAAGAGTCTGAGACGTCTCGCTTGCTTTCATTCTTCTAGGGTTTCTTCATCTTTGGGGGGGTGGGGTGTTATGCCATAATTGCTGGTATTTATGTAAAGGGACTCTTACTACGTATATTTCTTTTATGTTTATTCTGTTTAAGGGAATGTTGAAGGCAGGTCACTGAATTACCTAGATAGAGAGTAGAAAGATCAGCCACAAAAAACTATGGGGTCATGAAATTTTTAATTATGATTTGGCCACATTGAGTATTTGTCCAAGACTGTCTTACATGCATATAGGAAAGATACCTGGAAAAAGATATCTCTTTGTTCTGGCTATTCAAGTGTAGCAAGAAGAGACAATCTCATTTTGTTAAAAAATTGAATTATGATTGATGTGAACCATGCATTCCCTTGTCTTTATTTTTGTGTGTGTCATTTATGCTTCATGTAATTTGCATTGTATTGGTGGGTTATTCTAGTACTGTACTTTACTTCTTCCTTACTAGATTATTTCATATACTATAATTGTAAATATTTTGATACAAATGTTTATAACTCTAGGGATATAAAACCAGATTCTGATTCCCTTCACTGTGTGATTGTTTTCTTTCTGAAAAATGTGAGAAAATATGGATAATAGTGACATTTATTCCTCATTAAGTTGCCAATTGGTTTGACTTGGGGAACTTGACATTTATGGGCGACATTAAACCATTTTCTGTTAACACTCTAAGGATTTCTTTAATAACTCTCTCAGGTGACTGAATGTTATTAAATATAGCTTTGTCTTGCTTTAATAAACCCTCTTAGGCCAAAGAAAGGAAATTTCGTAAGCTAATAGATTAGAGGGAGGCTATGATCTTCAATCAGAATGGCTTGTGACATTAAGAAATGAGACACTTATAAAGTCTCCAGTCAGTTCCTCTAATGAGTCTTCAAAATATACAGTGATTCACAAAGGCACAAGCTGACTCACGTTCGCAGGAGCCTATTGGTTGTATCAGGCGGAATATCCAGACAAGGCAAGAGCAGCTGTTTCCTAACTTCAGGAAACAGGTGGATACTGTGAATTCCATTGTTTACTCACAGTGTGCATGATAAGCATGGTTCCAGTGGTAACCTTACACCCTTTTCTGGCTTTATGTGTGGGAGGAATGTAGCAAAAATACACCGTGAAACCTGAAAGTGAAACTTCAATACATTGCAAATCAACTTCAGCATATTAAATGAATTGCATTGGTTCTTTTAAAAAAAGTTTATTTTTTTTTTATAGTGTGTGCATGGATATGCACACATTTGTGGAGGTCAAAGGGTCACCTGAGGCAGTGGGCGCTTTCCTTCCTCCTTGTGGGATCTGGGGGTCAAATTAAAGTGATTAGACTTGGTGGCAAGCACCTTTGCCCACCGAGCCATCTCTCTGGCCCAAGTGGACGTTGATTTTTGATATCTTTTCTGAGAGACTCATGTTTATTTTCTCTTTCTTCTCTCTTTTTCTTCTTTATTATTATTAGTAATTTCTATTATTTTCTTCTTGAGACAAGAGCTTAATGTGCAACTCTAGCTGGCCTGGGACTCACTATGTAGACAGCCTTCCTTCCTTCCTTCCCTCCTTCCTTCCTTATATGTATTTATGCATTTTGCATGTGAGTGTGTGGTGTGCATACAAAAGGACTCTAGGAAGGCCCAAAGGTGAGATGACATCGGAAACCATCCTGGATTGCTTTCTCTACCTCTTTATTGCTTTGCTCTGGGTTTTCCCATGTTCTGCTTACAAGGACCGGAATTACAGGCTGCTGCCATTTTTCTGTGGGATCTGGGGATCAGAACTCAGGATCTTTGACTTATGAGGCAAAAGCCTTAATGCTGAGCCATCTCCCCAGCCCTGCCTCTGCTCAGGAGTGCTGGACTTACAAGTGTGCACACCCAGTCGCCCTCGTGGTCAATACCCAGAGTAACGTTTGGCCCAAATTGACACATGCAATTAGCCACCCTCCAGGAACATTCTTATCAAGGGCATGGAATACCAGCTTTCTCAACATTTTCATGAATGGTTAAAGGAAGTGTCCACAGCCAAAACTTTTATGCTTACAGCTGGCAGTAAGGGCTTTAAGGTCGTGATAAAGCAAAACACAAGGATTATCATGCAAGATGAGCTGGCCTATCCTGTTGTGATTATAGATGCCTTGTCTTGACACTTGAGGACTAGAACTCTGGACACTGTTGTGAAGAATTGATAGATGAGGTGAGCCCTGAGCAAGCCTGCAGGAGACTGTCAGATTGACAGGGAAGGCCCAACCCAAGGTGGATGGGACCAGGCCATGGCAGGTGGATAAAACAGAGGGAACTGGTTGAAAGTTGGCATTCTTTGGTATTCTTGGACAGACATGTTGGTGTGGCAATTGAACGTAGTCCTTCTTTCAGCAGTCCTGTGGATATAGTATGGACAATTCCCTTGGTCTCCAGTGTTGGTGTGGGCTTTCCTGCCAAGCTGCACTAAGAACTGTAAACAGGGCTGGAGAGATGGCTCAGGTGTTAAGACACAAGCAGAAGGACCTGAGTTTCGATCCCAGGTCCCACGTAAAATACCAGGGAGAAATGGCAGCGGCCTATACTTCTGGTCCTGGAAGGTGAGCCTGGGAAATCCCAGAGTGAAACAAAAAGGAGGTAGAAGCAATTCAGGATGATTCCTGATGTCATCCTTGGGCCTCCACAGTTGCCCGCAGTGCTCTCTCTCTCTCTCTCTCTCTCTCTCTCTCTCTCTCTCTCTCTCTCTCTCTCACACACACACACACACACACAGAATTGTAACCAATCGTAAGAAAGAATCAAGTTCCGTGCTTCCATTGGTTGTGATTCATTGGCAACATACAGAAAACAAGGTATAAAGAGTTTAATAAATATTTGTACAATTAAATGTCCTGGATCTAATGAAATTGAAATCTGGTTCTCATGAGGTATCTAGAGAGGATGAGAAACCAGAGTCTCCTAGACAACTCAAGAACAGGACACTATGGCATAGTCACCTCTAATTAGGGCACATGGCTAATAGACACCTACATCATAGCTTGGATGTACTATGACTGCCTCTGTGTAAGACCCCACTACTTTTTGACACAGAAACACATTTCAGAGGAGTCTTGAAAGAAGGCCAATGTGAGCTGAAGGATACTGGATGGGACTTCACACTTAAACAGAGTGAGACGCTTTTGCCTATGTCTGCTAAGAAATAACCAAAACAGATTAAAAAAATCCAGATAAAAGGTCTAACAGAAATTCTTCCATGAGTTTTAAAAATGTCCAGATTTTGGGGGCTGGAATATGTGATAATCAGCCACAGGTTCAACTTGACACTTGAAAGCTCCAGCTCTGGGCACATTTGTAAAGAATTAGTTGAGCTAAACCCTGAACGACCCTTCAAGAGACTGTCTAATTGATGGTCAGATTGACCGTGGGTGGGACTGTTCCCTGGACATAGTGAATCAGATGGGGGGAAGCTAACTGAATTGGAAGCTACTATACTTGGAAGGTAGAGGCAGGAGGCAGGAGGATTAGGAATTCAAGGTCAACCTAAGCTACATAATGAGTTTGAGACCAGACTTTTTTTTTATTTAAAAAAATTTTTTTTATTCAATTGTGTGTGTGTGTGTGTGTGTGTGTGTGTGTGTGTATGTGTGTAGAACCAGGGGCGAATTCGGGAACCACCATGGACCACCTCCACCTCCTCTTTGTTTATTCTGCCTCAAGATTCACAAGCTCCGCCCTACCAGGACCAGAAACGCAGGCTGCCCCCGCTTCTGCCTGGCGTCTATACATGAGGTCTAGGATCCCAACTCAGGACCTTCTGCTTTCAAGGCAGAGGCTTAACCCCTGAGCCACCTCTCTAGTCCTGAGACCAGTCTTAAACAAACAAATAAACAAACAGACAAATAAATGCAAAGTTATTGTTTAAATGGAAAGTGAAATAAATATTAATACAGAATAAATATTCGCTAGAGGTAAATATTATCTCTGTATTAAGAGATAAATTGAATAAAGCAGATCAGTGAGGAAGCAGGAATTGCTGAGCTCTTTCTGATTTCACAGTAGATTGAAGTAGATTGAAGTAGCCAAACAGATACAATCCCAGCATTTGGCAGGCAGAGGCAGGAGGATTGCTGTGAATTCAGTGACAGACTGGCTTATTAAGCAAGTTCTAGGCAAGATGTGTCTTACCATCAGACCCCCTCCCCACCACCACCAAAAAGGAGCTATTTTACTTAGTATCTGAGCTGGAAAGATTTGATGATAAAGGAATTTGGAAACTTAATGACAATGAGAGTTAGTTACAGTGGGACAGTACGTAATGCCTCTGTTGTTTCTCAAAACCCTTCCAGGAAAGAGGACTGTGTCAGATGGAGGATGAGATGGAGCATGAATGAACATTGTACTCAGAAGACCTAGAGCACTTTAAACAAGGGATGGGCTTTCCCTTGTTGTGGTCACAGAACAGAGATGTATGTATGTATGTATGTATGTATCTGTCTATCTATCTTCTATTATCATCTACCTGTCTCTCATATATCTATATATCTCTCACTGCATATATGTACTGTTATAAATCAGGCATTCTGGAGCTAGTACTACTTAACTGTCTTGTCTTCTAGTCCCAAACTATTCATAATTCTCCCACTTGTATTAACATATCAAGCTTAAATTCAGTTTGTTTAGGAACTTTTGAATGATAGCAACTCTTTTTTTTTAAGCTTTTTTTAAAATTTATTTATTTTATTTTTTTAATTTCCACTCATACAAACTTAACAGGTACACCGGTCCCTTTCCTCCCTCCACCCCCTCACCTCCCTGTGCCTCCCTCCCCTCCCCCTTCCCTCCCCATCCCTCAGTGCCTCCTACCCCCCATCCCGGGAGCATCCTTTAATGAGCATGCCAAACTCTCCTCTGGGTCCTCCTCTCCCATGAGGTGCAAGGACCCAGTGGCATTTCCCAGAACCGTTTCCTGTGTTCCCTTTAGGGGACATAGCATAGGAACACTACTGTGGCAGTCAATCCCTTGCCTCCAAGGATCCTAGTGTCTTTAGCAAACGCTAGACTTTGTGGGGTCAATAGTGTGTTGGACATTGCACAGGGCATGCAAAGTCCAATTATGATTGCTTTGGCCCTAACTTGTGTGGAGTATCTTGCATATCATTGCTCCTCCCATCCTTGTGCTCTTACAATCTTACCGCCCCCTCTTCCGCAAATGTCCCTGAGCTTCAGGATGGGAGAGATTAGGCTGGCCTAGTTCCAGGTGGTTGATATAGAGTCTCTGATGTTCTGGATTATGGTTTGTTGGGTTTTTTTTTTCAGTTTTGCTGCTCCTGCAATAACCTTCACTCCATCCTGATGGGTATTGGATATCGCCCCCTGGCTAGAGATAAAAACCTGTTAAATTAGAGTCTTGTTATAAGAGTATATTCAAAGGTAGATGTAATAAAAGTAGGAAACCGCGGTAAGAGAGGGGTCAGTTTGCGAAATGGTTACTTTCTATCTGCCAGACTATATGCCCTCCCCTTCTGGTGAGATCATACCCCATCCATTGTAAATGATCAGGAAGGAAAGTCTGTGAACTTAACCAGATGTCTCATTACTTACTTGCAGTCCTTGATGGTGGCCTATTTGCTCTGCTGTAACATGGTCCCCTCTCTCCTTGTTTCTGGTGTGGCCCTCCTTTACCATCCTTCCTGTTCATAATTTTGCAATTACCATAGGTATTACAGAGATTTATCTTTGAGTGTCTCTAAGTGGGTTTGGTACTAGGAGCCACCTATTAGGGAGTACATATGGCACTTAATTTTCTATGTCTGGATACTTCACTCAGTATAATTGTTTCTAATTTCATCCACTTCCCAGCAAATTCCATTAATTCATCATTTTTGATGGCTGAGTACTACTCCATTGTATAGATGTACCACAGTTTCCTTATCCACTCATCAACTGTTGGACATTTGGGTTGATTCCATGACTTTGCTATTGTAAACAGTGCTGTTATGAACATGGTCGTGCTTGTGCTATTGAGGTGAATTTTTGCTGTAAGTGGGGTTATTCCCAAAAGTGGAATAGCATGGTCATATAGCATTTCAATCTTTAATTTCTTTAAGAATCTCCAGACAGCTCGCCAGAGTGGCTGTATGAGCCTGCATTCCCACCACCAATGTAGGAGAGTTCCCCTCTCTCCACATCCTCTCCAGCATTTGTTGTTGTTTGTATTGTGAATTTTTGCCATCCTGACCGGGGGTGAGATGATATCTCAGGGAAGTTTTGATTTGAATTTCCCTGATGGCTAAAGAAGTGGAGCATTTTTTAAAATATTTGTTAGACATTTTTATTTCATCCCTGGTAAATTTCTTTTAAGTTCCAGGGCCCATTTTTTAATTGGGCCATTGATTTCCTAGGTGTTTAGTTTTCTAAGTTCTTTGTGCACTTTGGATAATAGAGTTCTATCAGATATGTGGTTAGTGAAGATTTTCTCCCATTCTGTGGGTTGCCTTTGAGCTCCCGTTACAATCTGTTTATCTGAACAGAAGCTCTTTAATTTCACCAGATCCCAACTGTTGAGAGTTGGTAGCAATGACTAAGCCATTGGATGTCTGTTTAGGAACTGTTGGCATAGCCCAATCAGCTCGAGGGAGTTCCCTACCCTTTCACCTATGGTTTTTATAGTCTCTGGCCTTATATCAAGGTCCTTGATCCATTTGGAATTAAGTCTTGTACATGGTGACAAGTACGGGTCCAGTTTTAATCTTGTACATGTGGAGATCCAGTTTTGCCAGCACCATTTGTTGAAGATACTGTTCTTTTTCCATTGGATTTTTTTGGGTCCCTTTTTCAAAGACCAAATGGCTGTAATTTTGCGGGCTTATATCTAGGTCTTCAACCCTTATCCATTGATCTGTGTGTCTATTTTGGAGCCAGTACCAGGCTGTTTTTATAACTATGGATTTGTAGTATAGACTAAGGTTTGGTATGGTGATACCTCCAGCCATGTTTTTGTTACTCAGGATTTGTCTTTACTATCCTGGGTCTTTTGTGCCTCCATATGAATTTTGAGATTGTTTGGTCAACTTCTTTAAAGAATTGCTTTGGGATTTTAATTGGTATAGCATTGAATTTGTATATTGCCTTTGGTAGGATGGTCATTTTTATGATGTTGATTCTGCCAATCCAGGAACATGGGAGGTCTTTCCACCTTCTGGTGTCTTTTGCAATTTCTTTCTTTAGGGTTTTAAAGTTTTCATTGTAAAGATCTTTTACCTCCTTGGTTAGGTTTATACCAAGGTATTTCATTTTTTAGGGGCTATAGTAAATGGGATTGTTTCTCTCAGGGCTTTTTTCACTTCTTTCATTCTGGGCATATAGGAAAGCCACTGATTTTTGTACATTTATTTTGTATCCTGCTACCCTGCTGAACTTCTTAATTAGTTCCAGGAGCTTCCTGGTAGAGTTTTTGGGATCCCTCAGGTATAAGATCATGTCATCTGCAAATAGGGATAGCTTGACTTCTTCCTTGCCGATTTGAATCCCTTTTATGTCCCTTTCTTGTCTTATGGCTTCAGCTAAGACTTCAAGTACAATATTGAATAGAAGTGGTGAGATTGGACAGCCTTGTCTAGTTCCTGATCAAAGTGGGAATGCTTCAAGTTTTTCCCCATTAAGTATAATCCTTGCTGTTGTATACAGCTTTTATTATATTGATAAAGGTTCCTTCCATTCCTACTGTCTCTAGCGTTTTGATCATAAGAGGCTGTTGGATCTTGTCAAAAGCTTTTTCTGTATCTAATGATAGCAACTCTTTAGCAGTATAATTTACCAGGCTTTCTGGGTTAACTGTGAAATTTTGCTGTTTTTAATTTGATTTTGCTACTTTTGTTTCTTACAAATAAAATACAGACAGGGCTGGAGAGGTGGCTCAGGGGTTAAGCCTCTGCTGTGCAGGCGAACTCTGTCCTGAGTTCGGATCCTAGACCCCACATATAGACGCTGGGCGGAAGCGGGGGCGGCCTGCGTTTCTGGTCCTGGTAGGGCAGAGCCTGTGAATCCCAGGGCAGAGTAAACAAAGTGGAGGTGGAGGCGTTCATGGTGGTTCCCGAATTCGCCCGTGGTTCTACACACACATACACATACACATGCATACACGCACAATTGAATAAATAATAAAAAAATTAAAAAAACATAAAATGCAGACAGTTGGCACGTCTATCTATCTATCTATCTATCTATCTATCTATCTATCTATCCATCTATCTATCCATCCATCTATCTATCAATCATCTATCCATCCATCTATCTATCAATCATCTATCCATCCATCCATTCATCTATATTTTTTACTTGAGACAGTTTCTCATGTAGTCCAGGCTGGCCTCCAACTCATATGTAGCTGAGGCTGGCTTTGACTTCTGATCTGTTCTCCTTCACCTCTTGATTGAACCAGCTCTTGTGTTTACAAATTTTAAGATGAATCAACACTGTACAATTGTTTTGAATATCAAAATACAATTTTGTAACATCTTTTGAAACAACGTGGCATTGCAAAATCAAGCCTGAGTGTTACAGTACTTGTCCGATTCACTGAAGTGAATGACGCCAATAATCTGACATTTAATCATTTTGTCTTTGAAAACTACACGTTAAAACCATTTGACCAGTAATATTTAAATCCAGACTTGTCTTCATAAACCAAATTACAGAATGCATGTGTGTGACTACTAATAATACCTTTCCCCAGAGAAATTCAAATTCTGTATTTCTCACTGTACTTGTTACTAGACAGAAAGTGAAAGAGAAGGTAGCTGCAGCGATTATTAGTTATTTTGTTCATGTTCATTTCTGCCACCTGCTCCCTGGGCCGCCCATTCCCAAGACTGCTGGTCCTGACTCAGGAGGCCCCTCTTCTCCATGACTGGTAGAACTACCATCCCGCGTTCACTCTGCTCCTTAAGGATGCTCCATATGTTTTCTTCCTTATCTCTGGGTCTCCCACCTCTTTCTTCTCTACACAAATGTTTTCTGATAGATCAAATATATCTGCACCTATCAGATCATAAGCAAAAGAAAACAAAAAGGTCTCTTTCTTCTACCCCAAGCCCTTACCTCTTGCCATCCCCCCCCCCCATCGGCCACTTTCTTAGTCATGTGACTTATTGTCTCTGTCTCTGCCAGGCTCCATCTTGACATGTGTGGGGCTGAGGGAAGGGCCCAAACCATCTGCCTACCATATGCTAAAATAAATCCAGCGAAATGATCAGGTTCTAATTGGAAGATGCTGAGGGTCCTTGGAGTTCTGGGGGAGAGCCAAGCTTCATGGGGAATGTTGGTACTGGGCCTCTATCTCTGTCTGCTTTCCTCATTCTTCCTGTTCTTGCTTCACTTCCTGTCCCAAGGGGGGGGATCCATCTTTGTGTGTGCTCTAGCCACATCCCCAAGGCCAGTGCTCACCACCCCTTCCTCCTGGAAGGCTGCTTCTTGGCAGGCTGTCTCTTGAGGTGGAGACCCACACCGTGCATGTGGTCTGCTGGCTGCTTGACACACCGGAGAAAGTGTGCATGATGGGAAACGACTGAGCAGGGAACTGTGGATCCTGCATGACCAGAATCCAGCCCTCGGGGAAGGGCCGAGGGTGGGTGTGTTCTTTTGACTGGAATCCCAGGGCTTCTCCTCTACGGGAGGGTGTGGCTAGAAGAAAGCTGGAGAAGGTCTTGGGAAACGAGTTTAATGAAGGCATCTCTCGTCTCCACTAAGAACACAACTTTACTCTGCCCATCTGCAATAGACCTTAGCACTCCAAAGGGCTCATTCTCCTAAGGGTCGACCAACAGTACTTTCTGTTTTCCAGTCCAATGAATACTCCTAGCTTTATTTTATTTTCTAGCCTTCTGTACATTTTAGATCTTTACTCTGCATGACTTGGCTGAAACTCATATAATTACTAATCATCTATCTTATAGTGGATCCAAACTCTGCATCTTGACTCAGCCCAACCTTCCAGATCTAGTTACAGCTGGACCATTCCTTTGTTCTGCCCTTCAATTGTTTTTAACCCCGGAGCTAACTGCTTGCAACTTAGATGTGACTTAGAGACTCAGGCATTGTTGATGCTTCCTCCTCGCCCTCACTCTCCTCCTCTAACTAGTAATTGATTGTCACTTCCAAGTATACCTACGTTCATTCCTTTCTTTCCATCTCTTTTGCTATTTTCTTGGCTCCACATTTATTCGGAGTAGCTCAACAGCGTTGGACAGATGGCTCAGTGGGTAGACTCACCTGCACACTAGTCTGGAGACCTGGGTTCGATCCCTGGAGGCCACATGGTGGAAGGGGGAAGCAGCTTTTGATCTGTCTATGCAGGCTGTGCTATGTGTGCCTGCCCCCTTCTCCATTTTTTTTTCCTCAAAAAAAAAAGTACTTTAAAGTAGCTGAATGAACTCTTTTTAGAATTCATTGCTCTAAGCTATTTTACACTCTGTTCAAAATATGAGTTTCTTAAAACACAAGTGTGACTCTGCCAATCATATGCTTTTAATCCATTTCATCCTTTACTGACCCTTCCTGTGCTGAGGATAAAATTCAGAGTTCTTATTATGTCTGTTTCTGCCTCTCTCCCCATGTCCTCTGTATCCCTGAGTCCAAACACACATTGTGATTGGGGTGTTCCCCACATGCCACCCCTTTTCCGGAAAGTCCTTCCTTCTTGTGCCAGTTGGTACCACTCCCAGTTCATCATCACTGGCAGGTTAGTCTGACTGCCTTGTTCTTGTTGGGAGGGCGTTGGTCTCTGTTTACCTAATCCCACCGTGTACCCATCACACATCTATGGAGGTTAAACTGCTGCATTTCTCCTGATAGACTGTGACCTTCTTGAGGGCAAGAAAGTTAGCTTTCCATTCCCCATTTTCGACATTAAACACCACGCCTGGCAAATGGCACCTGAGAAAGCACCAGGCACGGCATGATTGGCTGTGCTGTGATAGGTGTCGCTTGTCCCCTAACCACTTACTGTTTGAGAAGCAAGGACAATTTTTTTTTCAGTGCACATGGGGTGCAGTTAATGCGTCAAGAAGCATGGTAGTTCTTAATATTGTTAGTCATTAAAATTTATTAAAATCATCTTTATAATATTTCACACGTACACATTTTTGGGTTAGGACATTCACCAATTCCAGGAGAACTATCCATGGCTTTCTTGAACGGTACAGTCCTTACACGTGGTAAGTGTGGCCTCTGCATTAGAATGAGCTGTTGTGGCTCTCCTCCAGCCACACCCCACTGGAGCATGCATTGGAAACCAACTCAAAGGGCGGATAACATTTTGGAGGTTATAAAACACGTTAGCTGTTGAAGGATGGGGTGATGAAATCACAGCCAGAAAATCTGGCTGGAGCGCATGACCTTTTTGGCAAGATAGATTATGGTCTCTACAGCAAGAGATCTTGACTCCCCAAGTCAGGAATTCACACTGATTTGAGAGATAATGAAAAGTTATCAAATGCTGTGAAGGGTTAGTTCAGTTGGCAGAGTGCTGTCTCACATGTATAAGGTCCTGGTTTCTGTCCCCTGTTTAACCAGGCATAGTAGTACCTACCTATAACCCTTTATAGTAGTTCCTACCTATAAGGTCGGAGGGTGGAAGATCAGTTCAGGGCCAACCTGGGCGATATGAAAACCTGTCTCAAGAAATAAGTGCTTTTGAGCAAGGAGAGTGATATAATCGGAGTGCATTCCTAGAGAATGAATTTGTCAGACTATGCAGTGGGTTCAGGGGAAGAGGCAAAGTGGGGAGATAGATAGCAGGGGAACAGCGGGAGTTGAGGAGATAGGATGGCATATAGAGGGCCAGGTGGGAAGAGATTTGCACCTATGTTATAATTGAGACACTTTGTGTTCGATAAGTTTTCAGGGAAAAGTTAGAAGACACTCGTTCTTCCTTCTGATGGTGCAAGACTGACTCTTGGTGGGCTGTAAATAGAGCAAAGTAAGCCAGAAGGAGAATTAATCTGAAGGGGGAAAGGACAAACCGGATCTAGACACATCAAGTATGAGGGACCCACAAAGCATTTGATTTCTGTAGCAGTTACTCTTTACTATTGTTGTGAGAGAGCACCCAAAGTCAAGCAACTTAAGGGACAAAGGGAGACTTATTCAGCTTACGGTTCCAGAGGGGAGATACAGTCTCTCATGATAGAGGTGGCATGGCTGGCTGGCCAAAAGTGTAGGAGGCTAAGTCACTGCAGACATCTTGGAAGCTGAGAGCTGCAAACTGCTTGCTGCAAAAGCAGACTTCTCCTGGAGGTAGGGTGGGACTAAGCTACCTCAAAGCCCACCCCTTGTGACAGCCTTCTCCAGCAAGGCTCCACCTCTCAAGGTGCCATGACCGTGCCAAACACATGAGACTGTGGGGGACACATTTCAAACTATGAAGTTACTACTGTGCTTTTACATGAAAACTGTGTGTACCCTCTCTCCTCTACACACCAGATGTCATATACTTGTGTGCTTGGCTCAGGTGCTAACAGGTGTTGTTCGACATACGATGTGCTCTGGAATCCTGAAGACTCTAACCTAATGGATGGATCCATCCCCTGGTGGATTATAGAACTGTTGCAGCTTGCCTGCCTGGTTGCTGATAAGCTTAGGACCAAATGGTTTGAGGGAACAAGGAGTTTTATTTTCTCTTACAATAGTCTGGTTAGAGTTCCTTGTCTAGCTTGGCAGGAGAGCCCATGCCAACACCAACGGGCCAAGGGAACTGGGCACACCATATCCACATAAGGGCTGAGAGAGGGACAGTCCTCCCTTGTTTGACCACCAAGTCTGGCCAAGTATACAGAAAGATGCCAACTTTCTTAACCATCCCCTCCATCTTAATCACCTGCCCAGGGACTAGTCCTGCCCGCCATGGGCTGGGCTTCCTCATCAGCCAGACTATGTCCTGCTTGCTCAGAGCTTAATTCAACTTCCAATTCTTTACAAATGTGCCCAGATCTTGAACCCTCAGCCATCAAGCTGACTCCTATATTGAAGTATGACCAGTTCAAGGCATTATTGGGAGGCAGTGATAATTGGGAGGCGGTGGGGCTTAAGTATGGGGGGAGTAGACCAATTAGACCCTGCCCTTGCTTTTCCCAAGCCTCTTTTGCTTCCGGTACGTCATGAGGTGAGCTGCTTTGCTCTGTCACATGCTTACCGCCTGATGCTCAGTCACATCTCAGCCTTACAGTTGATCATGGTTCGAAACGCCTGAACTGTGAGCCAAAATAGATCTCTCTCTCGAAATTGTTTCTCAGAAGCATCTGTCATGGCGACAGGAAGCTCACTGACGTGTCAGTCACGTGAAGATGTTGAGGTCATCCTGAAGGGTTCTGCTCTAGGCAACCTTTGAGGTTACTGACCATGTCAGTACTTAGGAGGCTGAGTGCCACCCATGCTCAAGCTCTAGCTAAAAAAGTGTTTCTTGGGACAAACATTATCTTGGGTCATGTTTCTTGAGACTGATTTTCTGTATATCTGTTTGAACTCAGCTGTTTTATGCCAGTTTTTTTTTGTGTGTTTTACATGTATGTGTACATGTATGTGCAAGCATGTACAAGAGGGTACTTGAGGATATGTGTGCTTGTGGAGGCCCCATGGTGACATCAGGAATCATCTCACATTACTCTGCTTCCTTATTGCTTTGCTCTGGGTTCCCCAGGCTCTGCCTTCCAGGGCCAGAATTGCAGATTGCTTCCATTTTTATCTGACATTTTTACATGGGATCTGGGGATCTGAACTCAGATCCTTTTGCTTATTACTTTATTCCCTGCCATCTCTCCAGCTCCTCTTGTGGCCTTTTTTAACATCCTGAAATGAGCATCCAGTTTTCTATATATGTAGCTTCCAACCTGGATCCTGTCCATGTGGGTGTGGAAGGGTGAGAGAAGGCCAGCCTGCAGATCTGGGACACACACAGACTCTTAATTTTGTTTCCCGCGAAACGTGTTTAGCATATCAGATCTGCTCTAAATTTGCTTTTCCAAAACATCGCCTTTTACTGAATTTCCTTTTTCAACAGTTTTCAACATCTGGTTTTGTTTTTTAAAATGGTTGTCTTATTTTTCTTCTTAAAAACATCTTTTAGGGGATGAATGCTCGGTGTGCTTATAAAAGTAGAAAAATAAAAAAATAATAAAAATACGAAAATACACATCTAGCTTTAAAAACAAAACAAAACAAAAAACAAAAAAAAAAGAAACATCTTTTAGGACTGGAGAGATGGCTCAGTGGTTAAAGTACTTGCCATGGAAGCAAAAAGACTTAAGTTGGGAAAAAAAAAAAAAAAGCTAGGCAGATGTGGTGGCCTGCCTGTATTTCCAGCACTGGAAGGTGGAGCTTGGGAATCCCACAGCTAGCTGGCTAGCCAGACTAGTCTTAATGGTGAGCTCTGGTTTAATTAGAGACTCGGGCTCAATAAGATGGAAGAACAATTGAGGATGATTCCTGATATCCCCCTTCGCCCTCCACAAGCACACATACACAGCCCATACTGTGTAGCCCGTACATACACATGGAAAGAAAAAAGAAAGTGAGAAAACAATGACATCAAAACAAAAAGTCCCCCCTCCCCCAGCCCCTCACTTTTAGTCCAAAATTTCTTAGCCTTCAACCCCAGCGGAGACTTTTCTTTTGGGCGGGTGGCCATGACTGATGCTGTCTTTGATGAGAGACCTGGGGCAGCATCTACACAGCAGTGACGTGGCGTGGAGCTCGGTCAAAGGCTGTTGTGAGCGTGCTCACACGTGATCCCAGGGGCTATGGAGAAATACAAAGACACAAGCAACCAGTCCTTTATATTCTGAATCAGCTGAGTTACAGTGTGATTTACGGCGCCCTGCCGGGTGCTGGTCACTGCTATTCAAAGGGATGTGAAGAAATCAGAGCGTCCAGAGAAACGAGCCACCAGGATGATTAAAGGGCTGGAAAATTGGTCTGAGGATGAAAGATGAAAAGGTTTGTTGCTGTCTCCAGCAGAGAACACTACGGCAGCCGGGCATGACTCCAACAGGGTTTTACGAGGGGGGTGATTAAGAGAAAGATAGACAATGTCACCCTTTGATGGAGAAAGACAGTGGAACGCATCTAAGAGAAGAGAACATGCTCTCTCTGGGATGATTTTGGCCAGAGCCAACCTTTCACCTTTTCTGTGGCCATTCCTAACTGATCACAGCAATGTTTCTTGCAGAGATTAAGGGTCCCCCTCCCATCCCCATGCTCCATATGTGATTCCAGGAAATTTCTGCTGGGATGTCGAAGGTTTTCCTGGGGGAAGAAACTCATTTTTACTGAAGCTTTAGACTTTGAACTTCGAGAGCCTGAGCTTTCACCACGTGTTTCCTAAAGATCTTTTGAGTACCTCGATTCTACTGAAGCGCGTGGTTGAATGAGTCTCATGAGAAAGAAGAGTTAACTGTGGACGGCCGGGACCCTGGGAGCAAGCTTGGGTATCTTTGGAATGCACTGCAGGAAGGAAGCAGAGATTTGGTCTTTTTCCTTTTCTTTCTTCTTCTTTTCCCTTTCTTTTTTTTTCCCTCGCTCCTCCTCCTCCTTCTTCCTCTCTCTCTCTCTAAAGTTTATCTGACTTTCTAAGAAAAAAATTAAGACTTTATTTCTTTTTCTAAAGTTTTATTTTTTTATTTGAGAGAGAGCAAGATAGCGCACACAGGGGGGAGAAAAAGAGAGAGAGAGTGAGAGAGGGAGAGAGAATGCATGGCATAGTAAGGTGGAGGTCAGAGGACAAATTTCAGAAGCCATTTCTCTCCTTTCACCACCTGTGTTTCTGGGAACCAATTCAGGTCGCCAGGTTTTGGAAATAGGCGCTTTACTCCCCAAACGATTTCACCAGTCTTAGTTCAGTTGGCTTTTAAAACATCTTCCACAGGCAGCTGAGAAAGTTCCATGGTGCTGACTGGAAAAAAAAGCAAAAGAAACAAAATTCAACCAAAATAGTGGCGGAGGGAGACAGAGATAAGAGAAGAATTTCTTACAGACCCACTTTGAATGTACTAATTAGCACGGAAGAGGAAAACAGTGTTGCAGATGTCTGCTGTGAGCTGATTGGCTTAGGGGAACATCCTAATGAAGCCGGTGGAGATCTCTGTAGCTTTGTACTGGTCGTTAGGCAACGCCCAGTGAACATGGAACTTCTGGGAGGCAGATGGAGATAAATGGCTGTGGAGGAAGATGGAGGGCGGAAATCAATACTCGCTGGTTTCCTAGGTGAATTATGACAAGCCTTCGGAGGGAGACCGACACTGTCTCTGTTTTCAGTCGGCTCTGAGAACTTCAGCTGTTTCTAAATTCTCTTTGTCCTTGCAGGTCCACAGTACTGTGTGTTGTGAACATCATAAACATCTGGGGATATGTATCAGGCCCATTAAAAGAGTGGCAAGTAATTTTTACCTGGTATCCTGAAGTTTTTTTTCTCTCTCTCTCATGTAAATAATTGTGCAAGTATGTATACCAGAGGGCACTTGAGTGTATATACCTGTGTTGGCCCAAAGGCAACATCTGGAATCAAACATCCTGGATTGCTCTATCTCCTTATTACTTTGCTTTGGGGTCTCCCAGGTTTCCCAGGCTCTGCCTTCCAGTGCTGGAATTGCTGGCCACTGCCATTTCTGCCTGGTATTTTTTTTTTAATCTGGGATCTGGGGATCAAATCCTTTTGCTGGTGAGGCAAAGGTTTTAACCCCTGAGACACCACCTCTTGTCTCTTTCTTAAAAAGGATAAAATTGTTTCCTGAAACTTTACTACTAATGGTATTGTCTGGGCATCTTCTGTTTTATAGTTGCTGATCACACTGAGAGTTAGAAATATGCCAGCCTTTGGGCCAGCCCATTTTTTTCACTGAGTTAGCTGTATAGTACTTTCTAGAACAAACTTTGATGAGCATCTCAGGCACCAAGTCTGCAGAGAGAGGGGTACATCACAGCCACCCGCCACCCAGGGCACTGTACTTAAAGTAGGAGGAGCAGGTGGATCTCAGAAAGTATCTGGTCTTTCTACTAGGCCAATAATAATCGCAGAGAGGGGTACAGCCAGGAGCGCTCTGCAGACTTAAGAGCTTTAAGATAAAGGATGACTTTGAGGGCTGTAACTTAAGGCCAGATTAAAAATATTACTGAGAGGGGCCAGCGAGATGGCTCAGTGAATGTTGCAACGTAAACCTGATGACTTGAGTTTGATCCCTGGAGCCCCACAAGGTGGAAGGAGAGAAAAAAGTCCTGAAAGTTGTGACCTATACACACACACACACACACACACATTCCCAATAGGGCTGGACCTGTAGCTAATGGTGGAGCATTTTGCTTAGCATGCATGAAGTCCTGGGTCGAGTTCCTAGTACTGCCAGAAAAAGAAAACAATTCTGGAGACATGACATAATCAACAGTGTATCTCTGTGGACTTGGGCCTGGTTCTGAGATAGTTTTTTTCATTGTTTCTACAGAACCCATCTTCTTGCCTGGTGTATATAGTACACATCAAGTCAACATTCACTGAAGAAATGGAATGAATGAAAAGACACAAGAATCTTATGTGGAAACGAAGGAGAAATGGGCAGGCAGGGATATCAGGAGTGGAAGGAAACCTGCGAGGGGAGTCCCTGGCAGGGAGCATTGGCTTTGTTAGCTTATTTCAGTTCTGGTTGTGAGAAAGAATGACTCGAACCCAAATTCAGTTGGTCTGAGAAGTCTGAGAGGTCCAGCTATCAGAGGACTATGACCTATACAGAGTATTTATTTGATACAAAGGCAAAGAATGGCTGGAGAGATGGTTGAGTGGTTAAAGCCTTTGCCTTGTAAGCAAAAGGACCTGAGTTCAAATCCCCAGGTTCCATGTAATTCTGGCCTTGGAAAGTGGAGCCTGGGAAACCCCGAAGCAAAGCGATAAGGAGAAAGAGCAATTCAGAATGATTCCTCATGCTACCCTTGGGTCTCCACAGGTACACACACTCAAGTGCACACACACACGCACATACACACACACACACACACACACACACACACACACACACACACAAAACACATACACACAAAAAAGGCAAAGAACAGGAAAGCAAGAATGTGGAACTTTAAGTTAATATCAGCAAAGGGGCCTGTGTCGCTAACCAGGATGTTGAGCTAGCCTACATCTGCTTGGACAGAACTGTTATTTCCCAGCCAAACTTCCCCCAGGCCTCTCTGGCGTTCAACCAGAAGTCTCAGCTAGGGCTGTCTGCAGTCTAGACCATCACTGCCAATAGATGTGGCCTTTCAGGGCAGAGCTTTGAGGAGAGCTGCTGATGGTTGGAAGAGTCACTTGCAAAAACTATTATGTGTCGTTTGTTGATGTGTCTAAGGACTAGACATGTGCTCAGGAACAGAGTGTCAGAAATCTTGGGATGATTTCAATGGGCTGCTTGGAAGAGGGCTCGGGCAGGCTTCTGAGGACCCCAGGCTTCCCTTGCTGTGATGTCCCAGTCCCACCTGCACCCCCTGACTGCTCCCCTATTTTCCTGGAGGAACCGTATGTCCTACAATGACACTGCTCTTGGAACATACCAGCAGCCTGGCACCTACGTAGCATAGGCCAATGCATTCAGAGTAAATACATTCGTGATGCCACCTGAAAAGGGGGCTTAAAGCATGAGAGGAGCCCAAGGCCCCCTGTCCTCCCCGCCACATGCATCATGATACCCTGGTCAGACCAGTGTTGAGAGTCAGAAGCCAGCAACTGTTTCCCACTTTCCTTCTTGTGTACGTTTGCATGTTGGCATCAGATGGCCTCTGTTGGGCACTCTGGGTAAATCTCGTATGCCAGAAAAATCAAGCCCCAAAAGGTCACACGGAGACGGAGAGGTGGCTGGAGGTAGCTCAGCTCGCAAGGTAGGAACAGTGTGTTCGGACTTCTTTCCAGCCAGGAGGTTAGCAGACATGGAGATGGCATGCTAGGTAATAAGGAAAACCATGTCTTCCCATCATCTTGGTACCTTCTGTCTGGCGGCACACTAAGATAGTGGCATGGTGGCTGCTTACCATGAGATACAGGTCACCTTGGGGAATGATTCCTGTCAACTCTGGTGACAAGTGAGGTTAGCATCTTCCTCTTCCTCCTCCTTCCCTCTCATTCTCCCCTCTCCTCCTTCTCCCTCTTTTCCTCCATCTCCTCCTCCCTCTGCTGCCCCTCCTCCCTTTCCTCCTCTTCTCTCTTCTCCTTCCTCTCTTCCTCCTCTCCTCTCCCTCCTCCTCCCTGCTTCCCAGCCTGCCATTTCACACATTGACACTAGATGTCAGGGAAAGACTTGGTGTTTTATCTGTGGGGCCTGTTGCCAATTCAGGCTGCTGGTGAAGATCAGTATTGAGAACTGGCAAACTGGCCATGAGCCAACAGGGGTCACCACCGTTCTTGTGCCAAGAAGCTGCTACCTGCACATCCCCTGCTAGACATACTTTTGAACTGCTAGAACCCATTGACAAAATAAGGTAGGCCAAGGTCATTTCATAAAAATGGCTTTGTGTGATGGGGGGGATGGAAGTTATCAATTTACTCTTTCAATTTCATTGCAAGAGATATTAAGTTTTACTTTGTGTGTTTGTGTGTGTGCATGCGTGCATGTGTGTGTATGGGGGGGGGAGAGAACAGTGTGTGCCTGTGGAGGTCCAAGGGTGACTTTGAAAATCATCCTGGATTGCTCTACCTCCTTTTTGCTCTGCCCTGAGATTTCCCAGGCTCTGCCTTCCAGGGCCAGAAGTGCAGACCACCACTATTTCCACTCAGCATTTTTTATATGGGATCTGGGATCTGAACTCAGGTCCTTCTGCTTGCAAAGCATGTCTTAACTCCTGAGTCATCTCACCAGCCCCGACATTTTGTCTACAATAATACTGAATATGAATGTAAGTTTACTGAAGAATGACTAAATTTCCATCTGCCTTGGTTATGATGCCACCTTCCGAGGCTTTTGGCCCCTCAAGAAGAGACGACCATGTGGGGACGGGGAAGGTGGAGGAGCCAGCACATGGGATTCAGCGCCCATGCAGAGGCTGACAGGCGTGGCAGCCTACTGCAATCCAGAGCTGAGGAGACACACGTAGGGTCTCCAGGGTGAGACAAGCACAGAGAGCCCTCGTCAGTAAGATGAAGTGGGGAGCAATCAAGGAAGACACCTGACATCATCCTCTAGCCTGTTCACACACAAATGCACACCCATGCACACCATACCACATGCATGTGCACTATGTCCCCCCCAACTATCTACTTTCTCTTTGAAAATCATCCTGGATTGCTCTACCTCCTTTTTGCTCTGCCCTGAGATTTCCCAGGCTCTTCCTTCCAGGGCCAGAAGTGCAGACCACCACTATTTCCACTCCCTCTCTCCTTCCCTCTCTTTTTCTCTCTCTTCCTCTCTCCCTTTTTACCTCCTTCCTTCCTTCCTCCCTCCCTCCCTCCCTCCCTCCTTCCCTCCCTCCCTCCTTCTTTTCCTCCCTCCCTTCTTCCTTTCCTCCCTTCTTCCTTTCCTCCCTTCTTCCTTTCCTCCCTCTCTTCCTTCCTTCCTTCCTTCCTTCCTTCCTTCCTTCCTTCCTTCCTTCCTTCCTTCCTTCCTTCCTTCCTTCCTTCCTTCCTTCCTTCCTTCCTTCCTTCCTTCCTTCCTCTTTCCTTTCTTCCTACCCTCTGTCTTTCCCCATTCTTTCTCTTCTATCTCTTCCTCTCTTTCTTTCCCCTCCCTCTCCCCTTCCTTTCTTCCCTTCTTCCTTCTCTCTCTCCTTCCTTTCCCTTCCACTTCCATTCTTGTCAAATCCCTTCATTCCCAGAAAGAAGCCCCCACAGCAGGCCAGTGGGAGGCTATGATGCCTCAGCCGGCGGCACATTCCCTTCTGTCCCAAAGGGTCACAGTCACCTCGCTGTCATTTACCCTTGGAAATGACGGGGCATCTACCCGCCGGAGGTCAAAAACAGCACGCCTCTTGGCAGGAGGCGCCCAGCAGTGGCCCAGCCAGACATGTGGCCCAGCCCTGCCTGCATCCTGTAGAGGCGCTGGAAGTCCTCGGGGGTGATTCTGGAAGCCATTATATCATCCCCCAAAATAGCACTATGAATACCGCATGGGCGTGTCTCTCATTGGCTCATGGGCTGGAGCTATGCGAGGCTTGAGGGATGTGTAAGGGAAGGAGCGCTTCGGAAGCTCACAGTGGAGGCTGGAGGGAGCTCGCTGGAGAATCACTCAGACCCTAATAGATGTCTGCATGGTTGCTGCCTGTTTACAGCAATGCTGAACCCTGAGAACATGCAGCTTAAAAGTGACTTGAAGAAAGTTTCATAGTTCAGACCAGAAGTGATGAAAACACGGAGCGCTGTCAGCACTATTGATGTATTGGTGTGTTTGTCCATCGAGTTACTGATTTTTCTCACAGAACACTCTGATGCCAGCCCCACCAGGTGCCACTCTGAGAATCTGACCACAGTCAATCCGTTTCATCCTCTGCTGAGTAGGTGCCAGTACTAGTCCTGGGTTAGAGGTGAGGAAACTGAGGCACGGAGGGGAGTAACTTGCCCAGGGGTTCACAGCCAGATCTGGTGGGACTTGGTTGTGAACCGACACAAGCCAGAATCACCCAGGGAGAAGGTGCTTGAGTTAGCCGATGAAAGATGGTCAGGAGTACCTTAACTGATGCGGGAGGACTCAGATTCCTGGTCTGCAGGAGACCCGGGACCATGTGGAACAGAGACCAAGAGCTGAGTGCAGCACGCACACGTTCAGTCACTGCTCAGGCTCTTCATCAAAATGGCTACAATGAAGTCTTTCTCCTTATGCAGCTCAGAGCCGAAGATGACTTTGAACTTCCTATTCTCTTTGTGTCACACACACACGCGCGCGTGCACACACACACACACACACACACACACACTCTTATACAGTGGTAGGGATCAACCCTCAGATCGGGGGCTTCATGTACCGTGGGCAAGTGCTCGACCCACCCAGCTGCTTTTCCAGCCCACAGAGCCTCGCTTTGCTGGCAAGAAACAATGGCAGTGAATTCCCAGATAGATGAGAGAATTTAAGGAGCTGGTTAGATGCTTAATGTCGTCATGGTAACTGTTGTGCTTTGTCTGCGTTGCTGCTGATACGCGCCTGACCAAATGCATACCCAGTGACAGTTCCTTGTCCAGCTTGGCAGGAGAGCCCACACCACCAAGGGGCTGAGGGAACTGGCCACACTATATCACACCGTATCCATCATATCCACAGGCCTGCTAAGACAGGGACAATCCCTATTTGCCAGACTAGCGTGTCTGACCAGTGTGTGTGTGTGTGTGTGTGTGTGTGTGTGTGTGTGTGTGTGTGTGTCAGAGGGCACTGTGTGTGCCTGTGGAGGCTCAAGGGTAACTTAGGAATCATTCTGGATTGCTTTACCTCCTTTTTGCTTTGCTCTGGGGCTTCCCAGATCCCATTTTTCAGGGCCAAAAGTACAGGACACTGCCATTTTCGATAAGTGTTTATTATGTGGGATCTGGGATCCAAACTCAGGTCCTTCTGCTTTTGAGGCAGGGCTTAACCCCGGATTATCTCTCCAGTCACATGGCAACTTTCTTAACCAGCTCCCTCCGTCTTATTCACCTACCCAGGGACTAACCTCACCCCCATAGACTGGGTCTTCCCCTTCAAGTAGACAATCTTCTGTAGGTTTGCTGGTTCTTTACAAATGTGCCCAGAGCTCGAATCCTCAGTCACCAATTTGTCACCTATATCTAACTGAGACAGCAACTGTTTGGTATCTGAATGATCTCCTTCACTTGCTTATCCCCCTGGGCTTTAATTTTCCCTTCCCCCTGTTACAAGTCACGAGTGCTTCTTGTACATTGAAGAATGTTCAGCACAACATAGATGCTCAATAAGCATCTCAGGTGACCAAACCTCTCCAATTGGCCTAGTTCACAGTGTACAACTCTTGCTGATTGGAGACGGCAGAGCTTGTGATGAATCGCGGAACTCTGAGGATTTTCCATGTTTTCAGTTTGCAAGCTCATTTCACTTTCCTTATAATTGTAAGAATTCCTGGCCCTGGTTTCCTGTTGTGACTATCCTGTGAGCCCTCACCCCTTCTACCTGTGTCCTGCCCTAATTCTCTGGTCCACACCCTTAACTACACCTCCTCTTTCCTGGTCTCTGACAGTAGATTGTGTAACTGTGCCCCCTGGTGGTCACTTTACATTTTTTCTTTTGAAAGTTACTCTAACTTGCTATGTAGCTAAGGATGACCTTTAACTCCTGATATTTCTGCCTCTGCCTTCGCAATGCTGGGATTTCAGGCATCTCCTATGGATCACGATGCCCTCCTGTCTGAGACACCTGTCTCTTGCTCATTCGATCTATACAGGTTCCTCCCTGCGGTAGCACCTTTCCTAATGTTTGGATTTTTCTCAGGCCACTCACTACTGGGCCCTCCACACGTTCAGTCACTTCCTAGCACGTTGAATAAAATAAACAGTAAAATATCAATCCGCAGCCCAGTGTTCTGAATTCTTCAAAGGCTCGGTTCTGCCCACCTTCCCAGTCTCAGCCCCCTCTCCCTCCCTGCTGCCTCCTCTGGAGTCTTTGCGCGCTGACCTGCAAAGCATCCGCAGCCCCGTGTCATCAAAGCCGTGCCAATGTTCGGTTGTCTTCCCCAGACGACACCTTCCACATCACTCAGAGCAGCTCACAGGCTCCACTTCCCTGGCCTCCTTCCCCCAATCCCTGGGTGCCATACTTACAGCCTACCGTTCAGCACTATGATGTGGCAGGGGTTCATTTACTGTAGTGGTGGAATGTATACAGCAGGCCATTAATGTTTGCTGGTGGGTAAATGAATGTAAAAGCATGGCTGGCATTTCTGCTTTCTGGAGCCCAGTCCGATTGGTCTGAGAAGAGAGAGACCACGTGCAGTGATACTCACACAGGACCTCTGCATTGGACCCAAATCCAGGATGCTAATTCCTCTGCCCTGGAAATGGAATCACCCTGGGGGACTCTGCGTATGAGCTCCTCAGGGGAACAACAGACACAACTGTTCAAAATATCTTTCTTTAGATTGCGAGGGGAAGGTGTTGGGATAGTGGCTTATGTGCTCTGATATACCATTATCAAAGGAAAGCATAAATGTTGATATCATTAGATTATGAATGAATGAATGAGTGAGTGTGTGTGTGTGTGTGTGTGTGTGTGTGTGTGTGTGTGTGTGAGCATGTGTACTTGGATACAGGTGTTGAACTGACAATTGATGGATGAAACTTTGGGCACATCTGTGAAGAATTAGTGGGTAGGGAGGGGCTGGAGAGATAGCCCAGGGGTTAAGACTATGCCTTGAAAGCAGAAGGTCCTGAGTTCAGATCCCTGGTCCCACGTAAAAATGCCATGCAGGAACACCGGCAGCCTGCATATGATAGTCAATCCTGGATGTCAACTTGACACACCTGGCATTAACTAAGATCATCTGAGACCACCTGAAAAGATTATCTGGATAATACAAAGATCAGCTCTAAATCCCATTGGAACCTTCATAGATCCCATTGGAACCTCCAGTAGTGGGTCAGATAAGAGGAGCCATGGGGGGGAGGGGAGAGAGAGAGAGAGAGAGAGAGAGAGAGAGAGAGAGAGAGAGAGAGAGAGAGAGATGCTAGAAATACTCTAGCCATGTGGATGTTTGCTGTGACAGCCTGCCTACTGCTTCAGCCATCTTTCGCAGCAACAGTTAAGAGTAACCATTACACTGCACTTCCAGTCCTGGTGGGTGGAGCCTGAGAAATCCCAAAGGGAAGCAAGAAGGAGGTATAGCCAGCCTGTGGGAGATTGTCTCATTGATGTGGAGGACTCAGCTCATGTTGCATAGACTATTTCTTGGGCAGGTTGACAAGATGGAGAGAGCCGGCTCGGTACTTAGACAAACAGGAAGTCTGGCAAGTGAGAAAGCAGGCCCCTCTCTCGGCAATCCCGGGAATGTCGTGTGCCCAGCTCCCTTGACCTTGGTATGGGCTCTCTTGCCAAGCCGATGACTGTGAACGGTAACCAGAATCACAAGCAAGAGAAGAATCCTCGTCCAGGAATATGGTTTGGTTGTATAAGAGGAAGATGAAAGCAGCACAGCATGCTGCCTGTAATGGGCAGGGATGAACCTGCCTAATGCAATGGAACAATCCCACAGTGGATTTTGAGACCAGGAGCAGTAGTTTCTAAAGCACGCAGTAGGGACCGAACAGCAGGGGAGAGTCGGTTAGCACATGCATCGCTGCTTTTCCCAATGCCTTGCTATTGCTCTGAAGAAGTCACTAGAAGATGGAAAGTGCTTCTGTGCTGGTAGATCAGACAACTTAATACTGTGAAAACGATCTAATAGTAAAAGTGATTTATGCAGTCCTCATCCCAGAACAAGAGCAAACAGCTTAAATGTTTCAATAGTTCCTTGATTTAGGTTTCTCATCTGAAATCTGAAAGTGATATCTGATTTCCATTGTCATTGAAAAGATATATATTCACTGAATACTACTGAAGTCACGCCCCCAAAGCTGAGCGTCTTCTAGAAAAGAATTGGGATCTGAACTTGGACCACAGCTGTGAAGAACTGAGAGTTAGGGAGCACCTGAACAAGGCTGCAGGTGATTAAGTGATATAGAAGACCCCGCCATAGTGGGCGGGGCTTTCCTGTGGCGACAGGATAAAAGGAAGTGCAAGGGGGAGGGACTTCCCCTTCTTTTGCCTTGTGTCTACGTGCTGCGTTGAGTCCACTACTGGTTCCTTGCTGCCTTTTCTGGGCTGCTGCTGCTGTGGCTGCTGCTCTTGGCTGATGTTGGAGCCCAGCGTCTTGGGCTTTGCTGCCGGTCACCACTGACTTGAGAGCTCAGTCTCTCCGGCCCTCCAGCATGACCGAGGATGCTTCAGGAATCCTTTGGTCTTCAGCAACGGACTGGGACTATTGAGAGACCTTTTAGGGATCTTGCGGCTGTCATCACTACACTGGGACTGTTGGGATATTCAGCTCAAGAGCCGAGCAGTTACAGGCAGCTATTGCTGGCATTCTCTGATTTTTATCTTGTAAACTAATAATTCACATATATATCCATTTCATTAGTTTTATATATACATATATCATACATATATACATATATATGCAAATACATATATATATATATATATATAATGTATCCATTATATTGATCTGTTCTTCTAGACAACCCTGATTAATACAAGAATATTAAGTGCTCTCAGAAGAACTTAAATTTGAAGTCTAATTTTTGGATCTGTCTCTGGTCTCTCAGAGTTGCACCCAAAACCAGCAGTTGCTTGTTGCTTTCCTTTGCTGTTGAGAAGGTGCCTGTCTGCCTTAGATATCAGCTTTTTGCCTTCCTTATCTGATAAGGTACCTACTATTTGCATACAGAATCCTCTTTCCATTTGACATACAGCAGTGGTTGTAAATTCAGAATGTCCGCTGTTAAGACCATGCTCCAATCTAACCTCAGCTGGAGATCCAACCACTGTAGGGATTGGTGACAATTTTGTGGAAGACCCTAAATCAATGAACTTACTTCTGTGTTCTTATGGCTATTTCTGGATCTATCTATCTATCTATCTATCTATCTATCTATCTATCTATCTATCATCTGTCTGTCTGACATGTCCTACCAAAACTAAGTGGTTAGTGGGGAGGACTTGATGTGGATTAATAGGTAGAATGTGTCACTAAGTCAACACTTAGTTCTGTGGTTTACAGAACTGTATTACTAAATAGGCCAGTATAGATTCTAGAGTAATTGAAATCTGGTGGATTTGGGACATGTTTCCACATTTTCTGGGATTTCCAAATAATCATAGAGTGATCTTGATCTTAAATCCTTGGAAGACCAATTGAGTGGGAATCTCTTGGATTATCCACAATGTCTTTCTGTTGATCTCTGACTTGTGAGGATCTTGGAAGTCAGGTTTGGCCCAAGGATCAAGAATGTTCCAGATATACCTTGGAATTCTCAAGGGGGTCTTGAGAAGAAAGTCTTCCTAGAATCCCAGTCTGAGTCAGATATTGTGTAGACTTGTACAAAATTATTCCAAGAGTTTCAGGCACCGCCCAGAAGAGAGTATGTAATTAACACCACATTCCTGGCAAATGTAAGCCCTTCAGTGTGGACTGCACAGTGCAGATGACACCCATGAGAGTAAATCCACTGCACACCCACCACTCTGTGCGTGCGCCTTGGAAGGGAGTTTATATCTTGATACATTCCTGTCCCAAGCAGACTAGATTTGTGAGATAAACAGCCAGCCCTATGGTATGTGCTGTTTTGCTTTGTTTGAAATTCTCTTGCAAACATACCACATACCAGTAGAGACACCCAGCCTGGAATGATTGGGGGAAACCATTGCTGAGCTAAAGGTGAGCTCTGAATATTCTCTCTCTCTCTTTCTCTCTCTTTCTTTCTCTCTGTCCTAAAGTGGGTTTGGCGCTCACTGTATAGTCCAGGGTCACCTTTACCTCCTTGTCACACATTCTCCTTTCTGGAACCCCTCGTCCTGCCCCTCTGCCAAATCTTTCTTCCTCACCTTGGCCAGACCTTCAATCACGAAAACCCACTGTACACTCACTCTATTGCTCAACTCACGCCATCACCCTGCGTGGTTTCGACACCATGCAGACCAGTCCCATGGGAGAACTGCTTTCCTGGCAATGTGACATCCCTTTTTCCAACTACCTTTTATTCAACTTCAGCTACCCACAGCTCTGCCCACTGGCTTCTTGAAGTGCCCCATCGTGGACACATCTACACTGTGTGTCTGTAGGGTGCTGGAATGTACTAGTCTGGATGTTAAGAGTCTAAAATGTTGGGGTTTTGGTCCCTAGCTGGTGATGCTATTTTGAGAAGTTCTGGAATGTTAGAAAACAGGGCCTAGCTTCCCGGCTTCAGTGTCTTGAGTGCTGGAGTTACAGGCATGAGCTACCACTTCTGGCTTAAGTTTTTCATCGCCGTGACAAATCCTTGGGAGAAACAACCCCAAGGAGGAAGGATTCATTTCCAGTCAGGGTTCCAGATGTCTCAGCCCCTGGTTGGCTGGCTTAGCTTTGACTTGTGAGTTGTGGCAATGTGCTGCTGGGGTTTCTGGTAGGGAGAGAGAGAGAGAGAGAGAGAGAGAGAGAGAGAGAGAGAGAGAGAGAGAGAGAGAGAATTCAGAGATACATATTCTCCAGTGACTCACTTCTTCAAAAAATAGTGTCCCCAACTGAGAAACAGGCTTTTTTATATGTGTACATTCCTCTGTGTGTGTGTGTGTGTGTGTGTGTGTGTGTGTGCGCGCGCGCGCACACGTGCACACAAAGGGCACTTGAGTGTGTGTGTCTGTGAAGGCCAAGGGTATGAAGATCATCCTGGATTGCTCTACTTCCTGATTGTTTTGCTCTGGGGTTATTTGCCTTCCAGGGCCAGAATTTCAGTCTGATGCTGTATCTGCCTGGAGTTTTTACATGGAATCTAGAGATCTGAACTCAGGTCTTTTTTCTTGTGGGGTAAAGGCTTCGACCACTGAGCCATCCCCCTAGTCCGAGAACCAAACCTTTAATGCACAGGCCTGCAGGAGATATTTTATAGTCAAGCAGTAGCTGGTACAATTGTCCCCCAAGTTCAGGGAAGAGGTTGCCAACCAGGATCGTTTACTGAGCTTCAAAAGTTCAGAGTGATGAAAACACACTGAGCGGATGAGGCTGTGGAGATTGAAATCCTTCGCCCTGACAGTGAACCATGTCTCTCATGATACAGCACAGCTGTGGTCAAATGTGTTATTCAGTGATGTGTCCCTCCCGTCCCCACTCCAAAGAGATAACAGATGATTCAGCTCCATCCACTGCTCAATGTGGGGGAGAAGACGTCGCAGCTTAGAGCATCAGGCTGTGGGATGCGTCGAATCCTATGTGACTCTAAATCGATGTGCATAAGCCGCACATAAGGCATTTGGAATCTACAAGGGATTACTGATGTTGAGTTTATTTTTATGTGAGGTTGAACTCATGACATTGAGCGCCATGGTGTGGTGGGAGGGAAAGGAAGGAGGGGAAGCAGGGGAAAGAGTGGAAAAGATGAAGGAGAAGGTAGAGGTGGCGGAAAAGCACTATGAAGCGGAGAAGTGATAGAAAGGAAGCGATCGATGTGAATCGTTGGGGAAATGTACCACTCCTGGACAGAGAGATGAAGACAGCAACTAGGAAGGTAGGGAGAAGACAGAAAGACGGAACACTTCAGGCTGAGGAAAGGAAGAGAGAAGTACTGCAAGGTCCAAGAAGCAGCCAAGCTTGCACTTGGAATTTAAATGAATTATTTGTCTCCCAAGTTTTATGACTTACCATATGTTCTCTGGATGACAGTCTAATTCTCAATTAAGATATGCTAATAAGGCTGACCATATACCAGAGCCTCACCAGGCCTGATAAGCAGCTTATATTCTTTCTGGGGTTGGAGAAGGTAGTTTATCTTGTCTTTCCACACCCACGTTTCTCATTGGCATTCGTCCTCTGAGGACATGCGGTGACCACCTGGTATCTAGTCTAGCCCGCTCTCCTCCACCCAAGCCATTCACATAAATGGCCCCATCCTCCGCCTGTTTGCTGCTACCTTGATCAGAAGTCATAGCCACACACTTTTTTTTTCCTTAGTGGAGAAAAATGGATTTCGTACTGGTCTTGTTATCTGGGGATGCATGAAATTATTTCTCAGCATGTAAAGGATGCAAGGAGGCTACAAATAAGAGCTACCTTGACAGAGATGGGGCACGCATGGCAGAGTCAGCTCTGTGTGTGAATCTGAGACAAATCTTGGTTGTTGAGTGAAATCTGGATTGTCTTTCCAGGATTTTTAGAATACCAGGAAATGGTAAGAAAGTCAATATAAGGTAGTGGCCTCTTCCCTCCTTTCCTTCCTTCCTTCCTTCCTTCCTTCCTTCCTTCCTTCCTTCCTTCCTTCCTTCCTTCCTTCCTTCCTTCCTTCCTTCCTTCCTTCCTTCCTTCCTTCCTTCCTTCCTCCCTTCTTGCTTGCTTTCTCTGGGGTCTCTCAGGCCCTGCTTTCCAGGGTGGGAATCACAGTCTGCTGCCTTATCTACCTGAGGAATTTTTATGTGGGAACTGGGGATCAGAATTCAGGTCCTTTAACTTGCGAGCAAAGGCTTTAGCCCCTGAGCTTCTAAGCACAAAAACACTGTGGCTGGGCGGTGGCATTTCGCGGAACTCACGTCTACCCTTTCATAGGAAAGGTCTTCCGTGAGACCCAGTTCCATGGTCCTGCAGGAACATAGGTCCTTCCTGATGGCTTATAGGTATTCCCGGGAATGCTTGTATTTTTCTGATGCCTTCACTGCAGAATTCTTCCATGTTTTCTTTGCTGGAGTCCTTTTCACTGGTCCAGAGAACACCAAGGCTTCTGATTCATGTCACTCCAAAATGTCACTGTACATGTTAAGAAGACTTTTTCTAGAATATACACAGAACAGGGCTGGAGAGATGGCTCAGGGGTTAAGACTCTGTCTTGCAAGCAGAAAGTCCTGAGTTCAGATCCCAGGTCCAGCATAAAAATGCCAGGTGAAAATGGAGGGGGCCTGCACTTCTGAGCCTGGTGGGAGTTGCCTGGAAAATTCCAAAGCAAAGCAAAAAGGAGATAGAAGCAATCCAGGATGATTACCAAGTCACCCTTGGTCCTCCTCAGGGATACACAGTTTCCTCTGATACACACACAGGCTAAATAAGTGAAGTTTGATTATGTCAACCCATAACAGTGCATATATATATATATATATATAACAATTTGATAAGGGTGAAAGATCAATTTTGGCTCATGATTTCAGAGATCTCAATCCATAGTATGTTGAATGTAAGGTGCCCCTCCCTGCGAGCTAATGTGCTTGAATGCTTGACCTTTATCTGGGAGCGATGATGGGCCACCTTTAAGAGTTGGAGCCTTGCTAAGGGAAGGCACGTCACTGGGGTGCACCTTGAGGTTTGTTAGCCTCACTGCTTCTGCCTTGTTCTCTCTGCCTACTGACGGTTGCAGTGACACGAACTGGCCTCCTGCTTCTCCATGCCTCCAACTATGTGATTCCTGCCGTAATTGACTACATGCCCCCTGGAACCATAAGCCAAATAAATAACCTTTTCTTCATTATGTTGGTTGAGTCTGGGTGCTTTCTCACAGACACAGAAGACTGAAGATAACACATGGTTAGCTGGATCCTGTGTGAACCAGACACTGTTTATATCATGGCAGTCAGAAAGGAATGAGAAAAGAGAGAGAGGAAGAGAGAGAGAGTGAGAGAGAAAGAGAGAGAGAGAGAGAGAGAGGATACCAACTGAAGGCATGCAAGGCACACCTCCAGTGACCCAGACCCCACTCCCATAGCTTTCATCACCTTCCAAAATAGCATCCCAGCTGGGACCAGCCTTTCACCATCTGAAAGACACATCGGATTCAAATCGTTATGCAAATTTCCTACTTCCCATGCCAACAGACGCCAAGATACAGAGCAATAGCAGTTAAGGTGACAAGTTTTACAGTCAGACTTCTGGAGTTCAAGTGCAGGCTCTGACTCTCCCCACTTGCATGACATCTAACACCTCATTTAACCTCTCTGTAGGCTGCTAATAATAGTCCCTTCCTCGAGTGGCTGTGAAGGTTAATTAAGTTAATATAGAATTAGCTCAAGAACACCTGGCACATTTTATTTATTAGAGAAAGGAGGGAGAGGATGAAGGAGAGACAGAGAGGGAGAGTGAGAAAGAGGGATAGAGAGAGGCGAGAGAGAGGGAGAGGAGATATGTCATGCACAGGGGTGGAGGTCAGAGGCCAACTTTCAACTCTCCCCTTTCACCACGTAGGTTTCTGGAAACTGAACTCAGATCTCCAGGTTCTCAAGCAGGTGCGTTACCCCCATCTCACTGGCCTGGCTTGCACTCTGGTGAGCCGCGACATGGGCTGACTGCGTGATAATGTGCAGTGCTTCAGGCTTTCAACCAAAGGCCCGAGGCTGGAAGAGGGCGTCAGCGTTGGGAAGAAGCAATGGGAGCTGAATCTCAGACGCTGTTGCTGTCAAAATCTGCCAGCTGCTCGCTAACACAATCTTCCCCGGGGTGTCTGTTTCCCATCACCTGTCCTGCCATCTTCAGGACTCTCTTTCCATGACTCATATCTGGGACTGCAGCCTCTAATGGCTGAGTCCCGAGGCAACCAAAGATTGGTGGGCAGCAAGATATTCTTTGACACCAAAGTGGACAGGTCTCTCTATTTTGCTGTTTCAAAGCCTGGGGTCTTCAAGGTGTCAAGCAAACCCTTTGTTAGTCAGCTTTCCGTTGCTGTAACAAAATGCCCAGCACACATCAATGTAAGAGAGGGGAAGGTTTGTTTGGAATTAACGTTTCAGAGGTCGCTATCCATAGTCACTTGGCTCCAGGGTTTTAACCCATAGGGAGGCTTAGCATCAGGACGGGAGTATGCAGAGGGTACTCAGTTGCTCATGGTGAGCAGTTGCTCATGGGCAGTGAGGAGACAGTCTGCACTTCACTGTGTCCTCATGTGCTGATAAGACTATACAGCTAAACAACTTGAGGAAATAAGGAGCTTTTTTCCTGCTTACAATTCCGGTTACAGTTCTCAGTTTAGTTTGGCAGGTGTATGCATGTGAGTTTCCACCACAGGCCTATGTGTTTGAATCTTCAGTTGTTTGGGAAGGTCATGGCACCTTTAGGAGGTGGAGACTTGCTAGAGGAAGGCAGCCATAGGGGGTGGGCTTGAGGTGGATTAGCTCCACCCTACTTCTAGGAGAAATCTGCTCTTGCAACTGACAGTTTTGCAGCTCTCAGCCTCCATGGTGGACGTGTGGGTCACGTCCAGCTTCTGCCAGCCAACCACGCCTGCTGTGAAGGACCATATCTCCCCTCTAGACTGTAACCTGAATGAATCTCCCTTTTCTTCCCTCCAATCGTTTGGGCCTCAGTGGTGTCTTGCAGCAGCACGTAGAGTAACTGAATGCAGCAGGACTATTTTTTTTTTTTTTTTTTTTAACCAGCACCAGGAACTGAGGGAACTGGCCAGACCACATCCACAGGGATTGCTGAGAGAAGAGCAAATCCCACTTGCCAGATTTCAAGGTTTCTCACACTACTGAACCAGCTCTCTCCATCTTATCCACCCGCCTAGAGAATGATTCTGTTCCCTACGGCCTGGGTCTTCCTTCATCAGTTAGACGACTGTCTGCGGGTTTGCTCAGGCCTTGCCTTAGCTACTAATTTTTCACAAATGTGTCCAGAGCTCAGCCTTCAACTGACACCTGTATCTAACTAGCACAGTCAAGGAAGGAAGCAGAGACAAATATCAAGGGATGCCCACCTTGATCTCATTCCCCCAACTACCTAAAAAGCCTCTTGTTAAACCCAGGAGCTTATCAATTCTGGCTAGTTTCGAACTGGGCACTCCCTGTCTCTGTCTCCCAAGTGCTGGGATTTCAGGTGGGTTCCGTGTCTACCCAGCTTTCACAGGAGTTCCAGGGCTCAGAATGGCAGCCCTCATGCTCGTGTGGCCAAGTGCTTTATCCACTGAGCCATCCCTTACATGCCGTTCTTTTAATCCACACCCTCAATCCAACCCTCTAAAACACGTGGCATCACTGAGATCCTGTTCTTTGTTGGACAGCCTCATTCTCCCAATCGATTTCCCTTGAACCTCTGATCACTCTTTCTTTAATGTTTCTGTGGCCTTCTCTCCCTAAACATTACCATGGTCCAAGGCTTTGCCTTTGACATTTTCTGCTATGTTTCCCATACTTTCTCCTTGAATAACCCATTCCCTGATACGGTTTCACATAGAATCTGTCTGCAAATGAATTCCAAATTCATATCTCTAGTTTTGACATTTCCCTTGTGTATTCTCTCTTTCAGCTGTCGTTGTTGTACTTTCTATTTAGATATTCAGCACAGACCTTAATCTCAAAGTCTTTGTCTTCACAGTTACTGGAATTTGGTTTTATTGAGACAGAGTCTCATGGCCTCTAGAGTGGTCTTGGACTTGCTGTGCAGCTGAGGTCATCTGACCTTCCCACCTCCCAATCTCTGTGATTACAGGTGTGCCCCAAAATATCAGGTTTCTATGGTACTGGAGATTGTACCTAGGGCTTTGCACATGCTAGGCAGGCAGTCTATTACCTCTACATTACCTCTAGCCCCAATTAGTAGCATTTTAATATCTATAGTTATTTTTGTTTATTAATAGTACCAGAGGTTTATTCTAACACAGATTTAAAACTTACAAGCCGATGCCTTCAATTTTTTTAAAGCCATAATCCACTGGAAAAAAAATACAATTCACATAATAACTTGGCATGTGTACATGTAGAAGACACCCACACACGCACACACACATAACTGAAACACGATTTCTCAAACCTTTTGCTATGGCTTGGGTGTGAAATCTCCCCCTCCCCCAAGTGTTGCTGTTTTGGGAGCTAGAGACAGGGTCTCTGGGGACAGATCGTGTGCTTTGTATCCTTGCTCCATTTCCTGTCTTCTCTCAGCTTCTCCATAGGTCCAATGTGAGCAAGTAGCTTCATGTTCCTGTTGCCACAGGCAGGAGCCATTCTGGTTGCTGTGGCTTCCTGGCATGGTGGATCACACCCTCACGCTGCCAGCCTAAATAAGCCCTTCTTCCTTTGGTTGCTTTTTGGTCATAACAAACAGAAAACTTATAGCCTTATTGGTGTGTGTGTGTGTGTGTGTGATACGGTATACTTTATCAGTTTCATTCTTTTAAAACCCCAGTGTTAACCCATGAAACTGACTTCCCGATCCCTGGAAACTACGTGAATTGCAGTTTCCCAAATACTACTTTGCCATATACTTTGATTCACATTTTTCTTTTTAACTTCCAGATCTAATTCATTAAGCAGTAAGTTTACTATCAAAAATCTCTTCATAGTCAATCCCCTTTCTAATTTCTCTCTGACTCTTTCAGATCTTTCCCTAACTTGGAAATCTTCCCAGGTTTCCTTGGCTAGGGGCAGTTAGTTTTCCAGTTAGTTGCTCTCTGAGCAACCCTGGCTATCTCTCTCTTAAACTACTTAACCATCTAAAAGTATTGCGCCTGTAAACTTTCTGGATTCTTTATTTTCCCTCCTCACTTAGCAATATACAGTGTATTGACATGTGTATTAACTGATCTCAAGAGACCTGAGATGGCAATGGCTTGGTGTCTCTGGCACTTAGAACTGAGCTGGGATTGAAGGACTGGACATGAAGATGTTTGGCTGGAGAGGGGCATAAATGGAGAAATGACGTCTAGCAGCCATCAAGATGATATTTCTTCTGGACCCAGAGAAATGGTACCCCCTGCTGTTTTTCCATCAACCATCTTGGCTGTTGTATCTATCCTCATGACAAGACATTGATGTACACAGGGATGGAGTTAATGCTCGATTCACTGCAAAAGCACTGATTCATTCGCTGTGAATAGTTCTAATCAAGACCTGCTCTTTGCATGAGGACCGAGGTCTATTCAATCTAAACACCTGGAATGTTCCACAGTGAGGGTGGGGGATGGGCTGGAAAAGTTGATTGGCACCTCCAGTGCCGATACTAGGATGCCATTCCCAGGGGATCTGCTGGTCACCTTCAAAAACAACTCAAGGCTCCTACTCGTGCATGCTCAGTGGGCACTTCCCAAAGTCAATGAAATGACACTTGCTCCCTCCTCCCTCTCCCCATTTCCCTTCTTCCTTCTTCTTTGGTTTCTAAAACACACCATTTGTCATTCTGTGGAATGCATAAAAGGACACAATTGGCTCAAATGGAGTGAAAAGCATGAATGAACAAGCTGGTGGTTGAAGTTCTGCACAAACGAACAGTGCACCAAATAGAACAATGGATGCTGCCCAATGCTAATTCTCTATATTCTAAGATGCCTCGGGCATTGGAAGCCCTCTGCAGCCCTTCTGGGAGGTGCTTTTAGGTTCAGGTTGCATAGACTTGTCCTTAGGGGAGGTGGTGCTCTAATTTTTAGATTCCCTTCCATGGGCAAGGAAGGATCTTACCCCACTCTGGTCACTGAGCTAGGAAGGGGTGTGAATTCACTCCCACACCAAGCCAAGCCATGTCAGCCCCCAAATACTTGGTACCCACAGTGGCTCAACTCCCCATAGGTGACAGAGAGGGAGAGAGGCCACCATGTCTGTTTCGATCAAGGTCATGGCCACAGCCAAAGTTTGCGACCCCTCAAAGCTCCTCAGAGCACTCTCAGTGAGTGGAATTTGGTCAACTCTGGCAGGGAGTTATGTCACAGGTGAAGAAATTAAGGATCGGAAACCATTGTCTCTCCAGCCATTCAGCCAGCACAAGGGCTGAATGCTTACAGCGTAACAGATAACTACTCAAGGCGACAATTGAAATGCCCTTTGACCTGGAGGAACTTCCATTCCAGTAGGGTAGAAAGAATAGATTTATAATGGCAACTGCACCAGAGTTGTGTATGTAGTTAATGATAGACCTGGCTCTCTCTCTCTCTCTCTCTCTCTCTCTCTCTCTCTCTCTCACACACACACACACACACACACACACACAAATGCAACTATTACTCTTCTCTGTTGCTGTGAGACATCACTCAAAGCCAAGCAACTTAAGGGAGAAAGGGAGATTTATTCAGCTTAGGGTTCCAAAGGAGAGACACAGTCCATTATGGCAGAAAAGGTGTGGCTGGCTGGCAGAAGCTGAGGCAGCCTAAGTCACGTCCATCATGGAGGCGGAGAGCTGCAAAACTGTTAGAGCAGACCTCTCCCAGAAGTAGGGCAGGGCTAACCAAGCTCAAGGCCACCCCCGGTGACTGCCTTCCTCCAGCAAGGCTCCAGCTCCTAGCCATGCCATAAGTTTTCCAGACATGAGCCAACGATCCAAACACATGAGCCTATGGAGAACAATTCACATTTCAAACATGACCAAGACTTGGCTGATATGTTGAACAATGGCGGTTGACTTCCGGGGTGACCATCTTTCAAACAGCCTGAATGAATCCTGTCAGACAAAATTAACAGTCAGGGCCACTTCCCAAGCTGTCCCGGAAGATGACCTGTGAGTTTTCTCTATCCCTTATTACCTAACAATGCCTCTTCCTAAAGCAGTGGGTATCCGCAGTGTAAAGAATCTCAGCGTGAGTTCTGTGCTTCCAAAGTCACAGTCACATTCAAATTCTTCCCTTCACAGTCTAGTGTTTCCTTCCCAGACATGCTCATTTTCTTGGGCTTTGCATGACTGTCCAGCTGTGTTAGAGCCGTAGTTGGATGGAGATGCTAAGGCTATGTCCCCTGTCTAGAATGTTGATGAGTGGTCTGAAGCCACGCCACATACGGTCAGGTATAGGAAGTCAGAGTTGATAACAACCATAGGGTGAAGGTCAGATTCAGCCATGCAGCCAGACCTTGGCTTGTTTCACCCGACCCTGGCAATAACTTGGGGAAATGATGGGTCAGTGTCTGGGACCAGGCTGAGTTCTAGTCCAAAGTCACCATGCCCAGGGACATAAATACTCAGTGCTCATTTGGAACGTGCTGAACGCCAGGGACCTCTTCCTTAGAGAACTGCATGTTGGTTCTATAACTTAGAAACCATGCTCAGGGGTTTTATGAACCTCTCGAATCTCATGAATGGTAGAAGCCTAGAGTTAGGGAGCTTCAAAGAGACTTCATGACTCAAAGGAGCTGGGAAGCCATGATCATGACCCAGCTCCGCAGTCTTTGGGGCTCTGCAAGGACAAGAAGGAGTTCTGTCGCTGGTTGTCCTTGAACTCCATTCCAGCCATCCCAGGGCTCCAGCTGCCCCAGAGCTCCAGCCTGAGGTCACCTGTGACTTTCATTTTTCTGATATCCAAGATCTTTACATCTATTTGTCCATCTGCCTTCCCTACCTGCCAACTGTCTAACAATTATCTGTCATCTATCTACTTTTACTATCATCTGCCATCTATTTTCCTTCATCCATTCATCTATCTATCTATCTATCTATCTATCTATCTATCTATCTATCTATCTATCTATCTATCTATCTATCTATCTATCTATCTATCTATCTATCCATCCATCCATCCATCCATCCATCCATCCATCCATCTATCTATCTTGTCTATCTGTCTGTCTGTCTGTCTGTCTGTCTATCTCCCTTTCCCTCCCTCTGTCTTTCCACACCCTATTGACTGTTTATCTGGTGGCTTGGGTTACACCAAGTACAATAATGTTAAATTGAGGCAAAGGACTGGGGCTTGCAGTAGCACACCCCACTCTCTAACATGAGTAGCTGTGTGCCCATGTGCTTTGGTAGTAGGTGGTAGATATATTTCTTCCTACAGATACCCTTCATGATTGGTCCTGGGCCATTATTTTCTTAGGGAAATCAATGCAAAGTGTGCACTTTCAAAAGCTCTGGGATGGCCAAACCAACTGAAAAAGATCAAATCTCTACACTCAGGTTTAGAGCAACTAGCTGCAAGGGATCAGATCAGTTGCTAAGCGCTGCAGAACAGGACCCAGGAAGTCACTGCAGTGCAGAGCAGGTGAGCTGCAGCTCTCTGGAGCTGGCTTGTTGCTATGTGCCTCCGAGCCTTTGCACATGCGGTTCCCTCTGCTCTTCACATTATCCCAACCCACCGGTGTGTCCACCGGAGTCCCTGGGATGTGTATGTATAGAGGGAACTGGTTCATGCAACTACACAGGCCAACAAGTCCCAAATTGGCAGGGAGGGCCAGCAGACTGTCTCCAGTCTTGTAGGGCTGGAAAGATGGCTCAGGGGTTAAAACTCTGCCTTGAAAACAGAAGGACCTGAGTTCAAATCCCAGATCCCATGTAAAAACACCAGACAGAAATGGGGGTGTTCTGCATTTCCAGTCTGGAAGATGGAGCCTGGGAACTCCTAGAGCAAAGCAAAAAGGGAGTAGAAGCCATCCAGTATAATTCCTGAAGTCACCCTTGGGACTCCACAGGCATACAGTGCCCTCTGACTCACACACACACACACACACACACACACACACACACACACACGAAATAAATAAGTTAAAAACAAAGAATTTCCCCTTGCTTGGGAGAAGCTAATGTTATAGTCTGGTTAGGTCTTCAACTGATTGCTTGAGACTCCCACACATTGATCAGGTTAATTTGCATCAATAAATGTCTACTGATTTTAATATCAATTTTCAGTCCAAAACACTCTGTAGAAATATCCGACTAATGTTTGAATAAATATCTGGGCACTGTGGCCCTCACATGTTGGGCCAGTAACATTATCACAATGCATTCATTGATACACTGTCATAGTGGGGCACAGGTGTCAACTTGACAGTTGAGGGTTTGAGCTCTGGGCACATTTGTAGAGAATTAGTGGTTGAGTTAGGCCTAAGCAGACCTGTAAGAGATTGTCTAGCCGATGCGGAAGGCCCAGCTTGTGGTGGGTGGGACTAGGCCCTGGAATAAAATACAGACAGCTGTCTGAGAGAGTTGGCATCCTTGTGTACACTTGGCCAGACATGTTGGTCTGGCAAGTAAGGATCGTCCCTCTCTCAGCCTTTATATAGAGATGGTGTGGCCAGTTCCCTCAGCTCTGGTGTTAGTTCATGTTCTCCCATCAAGCTGGACGACAGTATGAAAATAAATCCCTTGTTGCCTTAAGCTGTCTGATGGTCATTTATCAGCAACCATGCAGATGAACTGCAACACACACTTCCACTTCTTTTCTCCTTTGATTTATTTTTAGTTTTATTTTTTTGAGATGGGATTTCACTATATAACCTAAGATGCCAAGAAACTTGGGGTCCTCCTGCTTCAGCCCTTTGAATGCTGGCATTGTTGGGCGGGCCAGCCTGCTCAGCCTTCATGCCTCCTGATTCTTCTACCTATAGCCGAAGCATCCCGACTTTCCCAAGGGCCCTGCATCCCACGTCCCGGCTCAGGGCGTGTCTTCTCATCTTCTAATCCAGAGCAGTGAACCCTCTCCTCAGGTGAACCCCCAGGCTGGCGGGAGACAATGTTACATAACATGCCGTCCTCCTGGAACAGAGAGCTTCCTCCTAGATTTAACAGTTCATGGATGAAATAATGAAAAGTGGGGTGAATTGGGAGTAGACATCATAAGAACATTAAGATGATTAATCTCTCAATAGTCAACTTTTTAACCTTCTTGTGTGTGTGCGTGTGGTGTATGTATGTGTGCATGCACGTGTGTACAAGATGACACGAATATATGTGCCTTTGGAGGCCCAAGGATGATACCAGGAAAGATCCTGCATTGTTCTGCTTCTTTATTACTTTGTTCTGGGACTTCTCAGGCCTCACCTACCAGAGCCAGCTTACAGTCCACTACCATCTCTGCCTGACATTTTTATATGGGATCTGGCGATTTGAACTCAGGTCCTCTGGCTATGAGGTGCAATTTCATTGGCCATTTCCACAGCCTAATTTTAAACCTTCTAAAACTTTAGTGTGTGTGTATGTGTGTGTGTGTGTGTGTGTGTGTGTGTGTGTGTGTGTGTGTGCATGTGGAAGTCAGAGGACGACTTTCAGGAGTGGGTCTTCTCCCATGTGGGTCCCAGGGCTCAAACACAGATCACCAGGCTTTGCCCACAGGTGTCTCTATCTACTGAGCCATCTCACTGGGTCCCCAAAGACGAGCTTCCCCCCTTAAAGGCTTGTCACCGCAGAGATGCAGCGGAGCCGATGGATATGCTGCTGGCTGTGTCCCAGGACAGGCCCGTGTCCATGGCGACCTGGTTATGAGGGAGGCGAGTGCTGGTGAGTCCTGGCTTGTGTCTCTTGGAGTAGAGAGAGCTAGTTCCTTACAGTTAGACAGGTTTGTCTCTGGCTAACGGCCTGACCTTGGCCATGACTCTTAGCGCCTCCTGCTTTTCATTTCCAATCACCCACACAAGGACAGGAATATATAAAATAATAATAATAATAATACTTACAGTGCTAGAAAAATTCAGTCAAAGTCTGAGTTGGCTCTCCTCCCCTCCTATGCTTGAGTTCATATCTAGGATTCTAGGATACGGTGCTTGGACTCCCGAAGAGACCAGGGACATGGTGCTGAGTCTAATGACTCTTGACACTTTTTTCTTTTTCTTTTTTTTTTTTTTATCTCTATACATCTTTTGGTCTTTTCTATTTTTGACCCAAAGGAGAAGGTAGACTCTGTGGAATTGCGAGAGTGTCTGGCATGTACGCCAGCTTCTTTTCTATTGAAGTGGCGGATGTCATCTTTTTTAAAACACGGGCATTTTTGAGGTTCCAAAGAAAACCTCCAGAAAGAAACAACCAACATGGAAGCCAGTCTGCGTATACTCTTAGGTAGCTCCGGGTCCCATGGCCTCCAGAGAATGACCCGCGAGTTACCCTTCTTCCTCTTCCTTGCTCTCCCTTCTTCTCCCCCTTCTCTCCCTCCTCCTTATTTCTCCCTCTTCTACTCCTCCTTTCCCTCCTCTCATTCTCTTTCTAGATCTTCACTGGCCTAATGTGTTTGGCAGTCGGGTAAGGACTATGGTAATAGGCAGATAGATAGATAGAACCGTAGACCTCTAGAAAGAGCTGAGGAATGGTGTTGGAATGGTGCCGTTATCTTTTCTAGAAAGTTCACTGATGTATCATCTTGCAAATGCCTGGCTTCTTGAAGGAAAAATACTATAAGTGAGTACCTTAGGCATTCAGTTTCTAGCTTCAAAATTTCTATGTAATGTTGGGATATCTATATCTTAGTTTCTGTATCTTTAGAATGAGGACACTATGACATTTTGGAGTAGTATGAAGAGAAAAAGAGCTAAATATTTAGAGAAATGCACTTAAGTATTTAGTGATTGTTAGCTGCCACCATGACTGATTTCTTTCTTTTCTGGCTATATTAACTTTATTAAATTTATTTTTTATTTATTATATTTATTTATTTTTTCTCAATCATACAAACTTAATAGATACCCTGTCCTCTTCCTCCCTCCACCCCTCCCCAGTTCCCCTTGAACCCTCCCCCCTTTTCCCAGTGCTCCCCCCCCCCCGCCCATTCCCTGAAGCATCCTTTAGTGAGAATGTCAAACTTCCCTCTGAGTCCTCCACTCTAGTGAGGTGTAAGGACTCAGTGGCATTGCCCAGAGCCCTTTCCTGGGCTCCCCTTTAGTATGGGAACACTATTATGACTGTTAATCCGTTGCCTCTAAGGATCCTACTGCTTGTGATCCATGCTAGACTTTGGGGGGTCGTTGATATGTCAGCCATTGTGCAGGTCACACCATGATTGATTTCAATCATTATTTAGTAATTAATCATTATTTATTAATGATTTAGTAATCATTATTTGGTAATTTCTTTCAGTTATGTTACCAAACATCCGGTTTCATGATGACATTTCATACATGTGTATCCTTGTCTTTCATTCTGTGAGTTAAAAGGTATTGATACTATAGGTACCTATGTTTAAATCACAGCATATCACAACCCATGAATTCAACCCCAGTAAGAACAGGACTGCAATTAGAATCTCCTCTCAGGAAAAAAGATAGAATAGTCCTTAACTGACTTGCTTTTACCTTATTTATTGTGTGTGTGTGTGTGTGTGTGTGTGTGTGTGTGTGTGTGTGTGTATCAGAAGGCGCTATAGTGTCCCTGTGGAGACCCAAGGGTGACTTCAGAATCATCCTGGATTGCTTCTACCTCTTTCTTGCTTTGCTCTAGGATTTACCAGGCTCCACCCACCACAGCAAGAAATGCAAGCCACCTCTGTTTCTGACTGGTGTTTTTATGTAAAACCTGGGATCTGAACTCAGAACCTTCTGCCTGCAAGGCAGAGTCTTAACCCCTGAGCCATCTCTCCAGCCCCTGACTTCCTTTTACATGGGAAGTTATAGGTTAATAGACCATAGGTTAACAGAGCCTCTTGTCTATAGCACGACCCTCTCTCCATAATGTAAAGATCCTCCAACTGGGAGAGGGAGCCAGGACCACCTGTTGGTTTATCCTTTATTTTCTTTTAACTTAGGTAGGGTTCCTAGACTAGTAATTACCCTTCAGCATGGCAAAATATAAAGCATTATATCAATTCGTAAAGCTGAAATGTTCCCTCTGTGAGGTGACTGTAAGAAAAAAACAGATTACAAATAAAGAGGGCTGAGAAATAGCTCAGTGGGTAAAGGGCTTGCTGGACAAGCTTGAGTTCGATCCTCAGAACCTATGTTAACAAGAAAGAAAGAAAAATGCTGGTATGGGCGTGCTTGTAATTCCAGTGCTGGGGAGGCAAGACAGGCTTGCTGGCCAGTCGAGCCTAACTAGTTCCAGGCATCAGAGACACTGTCTCCGTCACAGGATGGACAGCTCCCGGGGAACAACACAGCCCGGTGACTTCTGGCCTCCATACACACATGTACCCATGTTCCTGCACATGCATGAACAAAAACACGCACATTTAAAAAAGAAACGATGTTATTGGTGTGTTAGCACTGTTTTTACATTTTTAAGGCAAACGACTGACAATTGAATATATTTCCACTGACTGGTGGATCTTGTCTATGTTTGCCCCTTCACTCCTCTTGTAATCCTCCTCCTCCTCCTCTCCTCCCTCTCATTAAGCAGAACCACTGACCACTGCACAATCAAGGCGGAATTTTCTGGCTAACGCAGTGTGTGTGGTCAGGAGAGAAAGCTCCAGCACCCTCTTGGGGGGAGGTGCAGTTCCATCTGTGTCCAGAAGATGGCGATGGCTGCAAATCCCACCAGAGGCGCAAAGAATTGGTTTGAAGTGTTGAATGGAGGGAGGAGAGGCAGGGAGGATTGTACAAGGCCAGAGGTCTGAATTCTAATGATTCTAGAAGGATTAATTATTCACGAGAACACTAATTTCAATGCTCATTGTAATTGAGCCTAAGTACCTCGAGATGTGTTTGGGACCGTCAGCCGTTTGATGGCCATTTATCAGCAACCATGCAAGCTGACTGAGCCAGATCTCCTGGTAGCCTGTTTGCAGGTGAATTGAGGACCCTCCGGGGAGGAGCCATCCTAAGAAGGAAGCTGCTATGAGGTAGATCAGCCAGTGTGGGCCTGGATCCCCGAGTACTAACTGTGCCAACGGCTGGGAATAGCACCGGAGGTCCAAGGACTGAAGTCTGCATCTTGCAGGATACGGAGAGAGGAATCTCTCTCTAGAAGAGATAATCTACTGCAAATCCTGCAAAGTGCCAAGGTGCAAGCCACATGGCCTTGGGGTTCCTCTAGTAGCCCCAGAAGTTCTCCCTGAGCAGGTTCCAGGTGACAGCTGATCTGGCAGTAGGTGCGGTGACGGAGGTCGTGAGGAAACGGCTTCCCGTTGCAGCAATAATCATCTCACAGTCAAAAGAACTCATTTCCTTCTCGACCCTTTGCCTTCATCATCATCTCACTGAGGCTTTGAAATCAACACAGGAAATAGATTAGCTCTGCGTCTCATTTTACAGAAGAGACTGACGTCACTCGTAGGCAGCGCTGAGATTGGCATGACTCTGCCCGGCCCACGGCTGCCCTTTGGCGCCTGCCCCTTTAAGAGCAACTAGACTGTCCTCCTCCTCTGCCCCAGGGCACAGCCAGGTCCTGGTGGATGTCATTCTGGGTGTCATAGTTAAGCACAGGGTTTGAGCTCTGGGCACAGTTGTAGAGAGTTGATGGTTGAGTTGAGCCCAGAGCAAACCTGAAGGAGATTGTCTAGCTGATGGGGAAGACCCAGCACATGGTGGGTGGGATTAAGCCCTGGATAAATCAGAGAGAGCTGGTTGAGAGAGTGGGCATCCTTCTGTATACTTGGCCAGACATGCTGGTCTGGTAAGTAAGGATTGTCTATCTCTCAGCCGTTATGGTGGCCTGTTCCCTCGGCCCTGGTGTTGGTGTGTGTTCTCCCATCAAGCTGGACTGAAAACTGTAACCAGACTGTTGTAAGAAAATAAACCCCTTGTTTCCTTAAGCCGTTTGATGGTCAGTTATCAGTAACTATGCCGGCGAACTGCAACACTGGGTATCCCTGCCTTGACCGAGTCTTTGATGGGTTTCTGGAAGTTTTAGGCTTTGGAGAGTGGACAGGCTTTTCAGGCAGGGGTCTGGAGGGGAAGGGTGGGATGGCTGCTGGAAAAGGTGGGCATTAGAGGCACTGGAGCCTGGTGGAGGGGAAGCACCGTGAAGCCTGGTAGGATGGATGCATTTCAGGGCTGGGGAGAAGGCTCAGTCAGTAAAGCACTTGCATCCTGAGGGGTTGGAGCCGAGTTCAGATCTCCAGAAGCCTCATCAAAAACCATCGGGCGTGTTGCCTGTTATCCCGGCTGAGAGCTGGGAGGCAGAGAGGGCCTGGCCAGGTCCTCACGGTGAAGCTTCAGACCAATGAGAGGTCTCCCTGCTGTTTTCTGACCTCTAGTGGGGTCAGAGAAATGGCTGAGGGGTTAGGCCTCTTCCTTGCAAGCAGAAAGTTCTGAGTTCAGATCCTGCATCCCGCTACAGGTGGACACTACCATGACCATTTCTTCCCTGTTCCTCCCTTCTTCTCTTTCTTTTTCCTTCCCTCCCTCTTTCCTTCCCTTCCTCTCTTTCTCTATGTCTCCTTATCTCCTTCCCACCATCTCATATATTGATATTCATAGTCAACCTGATCCCCTAGGAGATAGGTCTACAGGCCACCTGAAAGGTATTCTCCAGATGTAGACAAGCCTTTAAACTCTCCTGCAGGAGACTGTCCTGATTTGCATAACTGATGTGAGCCAATCACTCTCTAGACAGCTGGTCGGGACTATATAAAGTGGAGCGTGCTGGTGAGCGTTGCAAGTAGACAGGCCGGCTGCGTTCATCTGTTACTTTTCACTCTTGACCGTGGACTCGACCTGTGTCCTCGGCTCCAGCCGCCATGTTTCCCGTCACGATGGACTGTAACCTGGAGCTGTGAGTTGAATAAGCCTCTCTTCCCCTAAGTGGCTTGGGTCAGCGGGTTCGTCGCGGCAGCATTTAAAGAAACTAAAACCGACAGGGTCTCAGGTAGCCTCTGCTAGCCTCCAACTCACTGTGTAGCCAAGGCTTGCCTTCAATGCCTGATCCTTCTGATACTTGCAAAACATGGTCTCAAGCATAATGATTGTAGGCATGCAGCATCTTCTCTCTCTCTTTCTCTCTCTCTCTCTGTCTCTATTTTATCTATTTTTCGGGACAAATTCTTTGCTATGCATAGCTCAGGCTGGCCTTGAACTCTCGATCCTTCTGCCTCAGCCTCCTCAGGCTTGGGGTTACAGGATGCCCAGCTGCTTCCTGCCTTGTGGCGCGATGCCAAGTGGTGGGACAGTCAGTCTGCAGTCAGGGGAGACTGAGGGAAAGGGCGTGGCAAGGTCACCTGTGCAGCCAGAAGAGGGAGAGGCAAGTGGCATCGTAGTCTTTGCCCAAACCCTCCTCTATCCTCCTACAGTCTCGCAGGGCAATGGAGGCGCCCCAGGACCCTTTCATCCTCGCAGCACCTCACCTGTCCTTCCCTGGCCTGTGATTTCTCACCTCTGACAGCTGTTGCTCTGGCTTCTTGCAGCTCTGGAGCTCAGGAGCAATGCCTGGCTATGCCCACCCTGATGCCCCTGGATCCACTTTTGCGGGTGTGATAGTTAGACATAGGTGTCAACTTGACAATCGAGGGCTGAACACTGGGCACATTTGTGAAGAGTTAGTAGTGGGCAAGCCCCTGAGCAGGCCTGCAAGAGGAGGCTCGGCCCACGGTGGGTGGGACTTTTCCCTGGGCAGGAGGGTAAGATGGAGGGCGGGAGCTGATGCAGGGAGTTGGCATTCTTTGGCATACTTGACCACACATGACTGTCTGGCAAGTGAGGATCGTCCCTCTCAGCAGTCCTGTGGATATGGTGTGGCCAGTTCCCCCGGCCCCTGGTGTTGGTGTGAGTTCTCCTACCAGGCTGGAGTAAAGAATGTAATGGGACAATTGTAAGAGAGAATAGAATCCCTTTGTTCCTCTAAGCTCCGTGGTCACGAGTTGATCTGCGGTATGCAGGCAAACTGTGAAGAAGGGCATCCAGGGTCTGCTAAGGGGGTCTAAGGACCATGACTACCTGGGGCTATGCATCCTGGTGGGTCACAGCCCAGGAAGAAGGTAACACACTTCACTCAGACTTGAGTAGGTACAATGAAGGGTGTGTGTGTGCCTATGATACCCCTCCCAAGTATGAGTGACATCCTGTCTTGTTCTGGGCTGGTGGGGGGGCTGTGATGATGAGGGAGAGAGGAAGAGTTGGGCAGGGAGCCCCAAGGCCTCTTCCGAGGGGAAGGGCTTTCTCTGAATTTCACAAAGCTTCTCTCAGGGACTTCTGCAGCTTGTTGCCATGGGACTCTGGATGCTGGTGGCATCTTTGATCACAACCCTGGGAAGACAAGATCCCTGGCTGTCTAGCTGTCTGGGGAGTCTCAGAATTGGAGTGGTGCTCCCGGAAAAGCCAGGCCAGAAGGTGGGAAGGGTGAGGCCATGGTTACCAGGCCCCCTGGCAGTCTCGCAAGAGTCATCGTGAAAGCAGAGGTGGTCCAGCCAGTGGTCCAGCCAGCTGGTCCAGCCAGGTGGTCCAGGCAGGTGGTCCAGGCAGGTGGTCCAGGCAGGTGGTCCAGCCAGTGGTCCAGCCAGTGGTCCAGTCAGCTGTAGCAAAGGTTGCTGCTCACCACCCGAGCAGGTTTTCATCCTTTCCTTCTCTGCCTCTACTTCCTTATGCACAAGTGGGGGCAGCAATAGTGTCCTTTCCCCTCTCAGAGAGGGCCAAGGCACTTGGCATCCCGCAGAGGAAGAACATCCTTGGAGCACAGGGTGGAGCATTGTGATTTGTCACTCACTGTGTGCTCTGCAGCTATGCCTGGGGTGAGTTATGTGAATGGTTATGCCAAGCATGTTTGCCCGGGGACCCAGTGTTCTGGTGGGAAGACACCCAGTGTCTCTCTTAGCTGCTTCCTCCAGGGACTCCCTAGCCATTCAGTAATAAGCCCACATAGAGCTTACTGTCAGCTCTAGAATCCAAGGTTTGTGGTTATCAGGACTTCCTGGTAGTTCCTTCCCCTCTTCTCCCTTCTTTTCCCCGTCCTTTCCTTCTCCTTTCCTTTCTTTCTTTTCCCTTTTCCTCCTTCCCCCATCTGCCTTCCTCCTTCCTTCTTCCCCTCTCCTTTCTATCCCTCTTCTCCCTCCCCCTTTCCACTTTCCTTTTTTTTTTTTATTTCTTGAGACAATGTCTCACTTTATACCCCCCTCCCCTACCTCTGCCACTGGCCTTAAATTCACAGCTACCTTCATTCCTCAGCCTCTTGAGGAATATGTGTGTGTGTGTGCGTGTGTGTGTGTGTGTCTGTTTGCCTTGCCCTTGGATTTCTGTGGGTATTATTTCGAGGAGCTTTGCTTTGGAAATCCTAGTATGAGTCCTTTGTAGCTTCCACAGGAAACGCTGGTAACATCCCCTAAACTCTGACAACCATCTGGGGTTCAGAGCGTAATGGGGGTCTCTTCTTCATTCCTGGAAAATCTGCATAGCTGAGTGTGTGGGAATAAAGACTTCCTTGGCCTCTAAACAACCATGCCTGGGCTTGTAATGGCTTTTGTATTTCACTCTGGTAGACACCAGGGGCCTCCCAATTTGCGCTTGATTTTTAATGTCAGCGGAAATCTACTGGGAATTAACCGCAGCAGCGACAACAAAAATCTTTTGGAAATTGAATAGAATGCCTAGAAAAGTTCAAAGTCTGTTACCCTGTTCAGTCTAGGTCGCTATTCATATGAAATGTCATGCAAATCAGTTCTTATTTACTGAGTATTTTGCTTCAGGGACAAAAAAAAAAAAAAAAGCTAAGAAGAGAAATCTGCTTATGTTTAGCTATCTATTTTTCCAAAAATAGGAGAGCAATTAAAGTTTTGCCACATGATGTGACTAAGGATGTCAGAGGAGGAGAATGTACCATCTCGGGCTGAGAATCTGCCTCTCACGAGGGGCTAGATGACAGATGATTAGACCATGTGTCCAGAAGAGAGCCTGGGGACCCCAAAACTATGGAGCAATGATGTTATGTAGGGCAAGGCATGATGGTGTTGTGGGGTTAATCTCCTGGCTGTGCTCCCCAAATATGTTACGGGGTCTCTCTGGGGTCTTTGTGTGTCCAGGTTCTTGTGTTCCAACTTATGGCCTCCAGATGTGGAGTACCATGAGGGGCAAGGGAGTGAAAGATGGCTGCCAGGTCAGGATTATTTACAGGCCTAGGCAGACTGGGGGCGGGGTGGGTAGAAAGTGGCTTTTCCTCATTGGTTAGCTCCAGCTTCTGTAAACCGGATTGGAGCTTTTGGTCCTCTACATGTCATTGGTCTGTTTATGTTGGGACCCAGCCTGTCGATCTTGTGCAGGATCTCAGGGGTAGGGCTTACCTACAATGGAGAGCTCATCTTTATAGCCTTTTATAAACAGTGGATTGGGGCCGGCTGGGCCTTTATCTCTGTGAAGAATTACAGTCAGTTCCTCCAGATCAATAGGGTGTCTTCCTTCAGGGTGACCCCTGCCCTGGAGGTGACCTTCAGGGACTTTCCTAGCATGGCTGCTCTAAACCTGCCTAAATGAGACAGTCCTTTGTGGTGAGCTCCGCGACAGCTGAGTTTGTCTCCAAGAGGGGTTGGAGGGGTCCCTCACGGATATTGCAGGATCCTGATTCTCTGGGCCCTGGTTTCTTTTTTGAATTGAGTTCTTAGGGTTCTGCGATATCCGAAGCTATAAATACGCAATTACTACCCAGGGGCTTTGGGAAAGCTTGATCTCTCCAATCTCATGTCATTGATTGTTTTTCTCCTTGCTATGATAACATGCGGGACAAGAAACAATTTAAGGAAGAGTTTATTCTGGCTTATAATTAAGTGTGTGTGGGGGAATGCAGTCCTTCATGGTGAAAAGAGCAAGAGCAGGAGGCTGGTAATGTATCCGCAGTCAAAAGGCAGAGGATAAATAAGGAGGAGGGCTGAGCTAGGTAAGACCTCAAGGCCCAGCCCCAGCGATCCACTTCCTTTAGCAAGTCTCTGCCCCCTAAGGTTCCAGGACCTTTTCAAACAGTGCCACCAGCAGAGGACCAAGGGTTTACGCACACGAACCTGTGTGTATGTGTGTGGAGGGGCACCTTACAGTCAAATCAGTGCTCACATAGCCCTCCTGGGTAGGAATGCCCAGCTCCGTGTCCACAGAAATTGCTTTCCTTAGCAGTGGTTATGCTCCTAAGTGGCAAAGCCATGATTTGCACTCAAGTTGGTTCAATCCCCTTCTCTTTCTTTCCCCTTCTTCCCTCCCTCTCTCCCTCTCTCTCTTCCTTCCTTCTTCCCTTCCTCTCTTCCTCCCTTCTTCCCTCCCTCTCTCCTCTTTCTTCCCCTCCCTCCCTTCCTCTCTCCCCTCCCTCCCTCCCCTCCTCCCTCTCTCCCTCCCTCCCTGCCCTCCCTCTCTCCCCTCCCTCCTTCCTTCCCTCCTCACCATCCTTAGATAGCTCAGGTCAACTCATGGTGCAAAATGACTGGCAGAGACCCAGCCATCACACTTGTTTGCAGGTGGGAAGGAGGAAGGAAGCCGAATACAGCTGGAGGTTCCTAAGTTGATATGTAGGAGAGGAAGGGAAGTGACTCACTCCTTCATGTCACTGGGATGGCAAAAGATAGAAAGCAAACTGTCTGCAGATCCACTGGGCCGCTCCTTCCTTCTTTCCCTCCCTCTTTTCCTCTTGCCCCATTTCCCTTCTTTCCTTACTTTTCTGGGTGCTGGCATCAAATCGGGGGTCAGGAAAGTAAGTTAGGAAAACCACATTGAGCCACATCCCCGGCCCTCTGTTTCTTACAAAAAACATTTTGTTTTTGTTTTACATTTTTGAAAAGAGAATGCATTTGCTGGACTCAGGTACAGGCAGATTGAATTCCCTTGCAGAAAGCTCAGAGAGAACAGACGACTTTTCCATAGGTGTCTGCTTGCGGGTAGAGCTGAGGTCTCCTGTCCTCCTTCCTCTCTTCATTTGCCTCCAGATGAACCCCGCCAAAAGGTGTGGAATGATTACCGGCTGCCTGTCCAAGTCATGGACGCTTTCTCAAACAGATGTCAGCCCCGGCCTGGGCTCTTCCTTCATCCATGGGAGCTGTGACTTTAGGCCTCCAGACAGGACGTAGAGCTGCAGGAAGTGGGGTGACCTTGGGCCTCAGCCGCCTCCAGAGCATGCCAACCATGACTGTCGTCCTCCTCCAGGCTCCTCGCTGGAGCAGGCTGCGGATCATGAAGGAAACAAGGCCCAGAGGGATTTCTCACACTCGCACACCCTGTTTCTCATTCAGGCTAGGTCTTGTCACAATTATTCTCAATCATGTCTTGTTTGGCCAGACAGTGCAGACCTAACTGGGAATCCTGCTCCCTGTGAGAGTGAGGGGTGTCTGTGGAAGCCACTCCAGGGCCAGGTGACCAGCTCAGTCACCACAGGCTATGAGGGAGGTGTCATTGGGACCCAGGAGACAACGTACTCCATCACTCTCTGGGGATGTTCTCAGAGACAGGCAGCATGGCAGTCAGGTGGCAGCCGGCCTGCACTGCTGCTGACTGGTTGCAAGAACTTGGCCAGCATGGCTGTTTGGCTGCAGAGTGATGATAAACTCACGGCCAGACAATTTGTGGGAATGAGGGAGCTTTATCTTGGTTACTGATTGTCTGGTTGCAGTTCTTAATCCAGCTTGGTAGGAGAGCTCAGGCCAACACCAGAAACTGGGGGAACTAATTGGTCACACTGTTTCTACAGAGACTGCTGAGAGAGGGACAATCCTCATCCACCAGAAAGCGTGTCTGTCCACCTATGCTGAAGAACAGCAAGCTAATGGGTCAGACTTCTCAGTCTTGTCTACCTGCTCAGGGAATGGCCCCGCCCACCCATGGTGGTGGGTGGCTGGGTGGTTCTCGCTGGGTCTTCCCACATCAATCATATACTCTTTTACAGGTTTGCTTAGGACTTGCTTTAACTGTTACTTCTTCCCAGAGGTGCCCACATGCCAGTCTTTAATTGAAGTTTAACTGAAGTCAAGTTGATACCTGTATGTCTAGCAACCTAGCAGGCACGCGAGTCACATTACCTGAGCCTCCGTTTCTTCCCTTAGAAACTAAGCCCAATAAACTCTGCTTTATGGAGTTCTAGAAAAGAGATTGCACTAGAAAGGGGCTGATAATGGAAGAGGAAGGAGACCAAGGGGAGGGGCAAGTGGGCAATGGTGGGGTGAATGATGAGAAATCTTACATGCATGCTTGAAAATGTCACCGTGAAACTTGTCATTTTGTGCAATCAATATCAGTTAATGATTTCTTGAGACATTGTTAGTCCAGACGGGGGTGGAGTATGCTGTCCGCCTGCTTCGACCTCCTGAATGCTGGGCTGATAGAAGGTGTGTATCACCTCACTCAGTTTTAAGAAAAAAAAATGTAATGGTTTAAAATGCTAGATTTAGGGGCCTGTCAGATGGCTCAGCGGGTGAAAGTGCTTGTCATGCAAGCCTGATGACCTGAGCTCAAGTCCTAGAACCCAGTACAAAGCTGGATGCAGTGACATGCATTGGTGGTCCCATCGCTGCCGTGATGAGATGGGAGGCAGAGACGGGAGACTCGCATGGAGGGCCGCAGGCCTGCCAGTACGCTGCTCACCAATAGAACGTAATTGGCTTCTTAAAGCTGTTCTCTGATCATACATGTACGCATCATGGTATGCTTGATCCTGTACTCATACATCACACACACACACACACACACACACACACTCACCACACATACCATAGAACACAACACATTGTTAGTTAGAAGCAACTCTTGGTAATAAGGGTTATAATAGCGTCTATGCTACAGTGTCATGAGGTCTCTGGGTTACAATGCTTTGCTCTTCTGTTTGAGATGCTACATGGTGCTTCATCGGGGCCAAGAAGAGAGTTTAGGGGCTTCTCCATTCTCACCATGGATCGCTGTGATGGATGAGAGGGATCCCTGAGCTCTGTATTCTGATTCACTCAGACCTGGTCTCACCTGAGACCCCGCTGAGCAATCAGGCAAAGACAGTGGAAGTCAGTTCAGCGGTAAAGGTTGAGATGCCTTCACCCCATGAGCCATCGTCATCCTCCCAGAAGGACATGCTTCCAGAAGACCAATGAAGTACTAGAAAGAGCAGTATATCCTTTAGGGCTTGCGGCAGCAACAGTATTATTCTAATCCATTTTACAGCTGCCTATCAGCCCCTGCCAGTCTGGGTCTTCTTGGGTTGGTTATACCTTTAACTCTAAGATTACTTGGATCTCAAACAACAAGAAAGTAACCTTAGGGATCATTTTTATCATGTTTTATTTTATTTATTAACATTATATATATATATATATATATATATAACATTATATATATAAAGAGAGAGAGCGCAAAAAGCATGCATACATGCCTGCATTCTGTGGCACATGGGCAGAGGTCAAAAGACAATTTTCAGAAGTCTGTTTTCTCCTTCCACCATGTAGGATTCTGGGATTTGAACTCTCATCACCAGATTGGCAAGCAGGCACCTTACCTGCTGCACCATCTCTCTGACCCATTCTTCATTCCTTTCTTCTTTTCCATTTTCATTTGTAAGTGTCTATGGGGTGCATATGTAGTTTGTACAGGGCTGGGAACACCTGTGGAAGCCAAAGCTTGACAGCAGGAATCATCCCCAGTCACTCTCGTATCTTATGGTTGTCTCTAACTAAACCCAGAGCTTACCCTTTAGGACTCTGAGCATTCCCAGGCTCTACCTTCCGGGGTTGGAATTGTGAGTGGGTCACTGGGATCTGGGGCTCCAAACACCAATCCTTTAGTTTGCTCTTTAACTGCTGACCCATCTTCCCAGCTTTATTTATTAGGATTTTTGCAATGCTGAAGACTGAGCCCAGGATCTTCCACATGCCAGACAAGTGTGCTCGTCCTCAGCTACATCATCAACTATCTTTATCATTTGGGAAGAGAACAAACCAAAGGCAGAAGCCAAAGGCGAATAACACAGTGAGTGATGTTCCTCTTGATCTGTCTACTGGGTTCCAGCTTGTGATATCAAATCCTGCTTATCATTATCTTCATATTGTCTCTAATGTTAACTACCCTTCCTAGAAGTGGAATGAGAGCAAGAGGCACAAAAGACCTTGAATTACCCCATGTCCATGCTGATTGGCCCCCCAAATATCCTATAAATTGATTAATTCTATTAGTATTCTTCATTTATCCACAGTGATCTGAGTAGTTCAACCATAGCCCTGTGGTTCACCTCTTGGTATTAGTTTCTTGGGTACCAATGAGTTTTAGGGATGCTTGTTCTTCATTGTGATGGGTATGATGTTTTCGTCAGTAACCAACATTCCCCAATAAGCTTCGTCATGATTCAGGGAGTGCCTTTGTGCCTTCTACAGAAAATACAGCAGGCTAAGGAAACAATCAATTAAATTAGAAAAGGCTAAGCAGATTGTTAAGGAGAACATTTGCTATCACAAGAGTTGAGTTAGCTGGAGGCTGTTTCATGATAAATCGTGGGGACACTTGATGCATCCTCATTAGGCCCTCGCTCCAGAGACAGCGCTGAATATGCAACGAAAGGCAGAGATTTCAATGGAGTGTCAAGGAGCTGGAGACTCCTAGAACGCGCATGGTCTTCAGCCCATCTGGTCTTGGAGACCAGAGTGCCTGCTGGGAACGGTTGAAGGACGGAGAAGGACGTCCTTGGGAATATGGCTCGCCTGGGTTCTTGGGGTACAGTAGTTCTGCAGTCTGCCCAGAGAAGTTTCTAGAAGGGGTTGGGCATCAGCTCTAGTGGTCAGCATTGACTGGCATGGGTTCCCTCTCGCTCCTGACTCTTCTCTCTGGGACAGCAGCTGTCTCCATGGGCGTTGCCTTCATTCTGGGCTTGTTCATGTTTTAATTCCCTTCTTTCTCCATCCTGTTCTTTCTCCTATGGTTACAAATGCCTTCTTTTTATACATGTTGCTGCTTTGCTCTCCATCAGCTTTCTTGTGCTCTACTTTTCAATTGTCCTCCGACCTGCTCTCTCCTCTCTCAAGCTTTCTCTGAATTCTACCTTCCACTTTCAGTTTTATCTCCCTTCCTTGTTCATGTCCTAATTTTGCTGCTGTCTTCTTACCTCTCTGTATTCACTGAAGATGTTTTCAGAAAAACTTCAGCACTTTGAGAAGCATAAGAACTAGAAGGAGAAACATTTTACCACAAAACCCGTTCTCTCTGAGAATCATCAGGTGTGGTGGTGGCTGAATAGCCCTGTGTCATTTCCTGCATGTATGTTCTGTGTGCCACTTCACTCCAGGAAAAAAAAAATCACCCGTCCTCAGATCTGTTGTCCATGGACTGAAGAAAGTTGTTATTCTATTTGCATGGTTGAACTTCATGCTGCACAAATATATAATAATTGAACTGAGAAAAGTGCTTCCTTAGGTTGCTGTTCAGGGCTTCTGGAAGGTTCTTCTGCTCCTGAGATAGGTTAGATTCTCTGAGCTCTGTATTCTTCCCTTTCCACCACCTGGGCCCCCCCTCGGCCATGTGCTCAATTATCTTCACCGTCGTCATTTCTTTATGTGATGCCTGTCACTAGCAGGTAGTCAGAAATCCACAGTCTCACGCGGTTCTGAAAGAACCTTTGCCTCACTGGGTTCTGGTTGGCTCTCCTTGGAGTGGTACTGCTGCCAGTGGTACCCACATTGAGAGCTCTTGTATATATAGAAAAACAGGGAACACATCGTATCAATGAATCTGCCAATTAACTATTTAGAATTTCTTTCCAAAAAAACCCATCCAGACCTGTCCTGAGACGTATGGGGATTAAGACTCCCCAATACATGAGCATACTTCTCGCTCTTGAGGACCTGGAATCTAGTGTTGGGTCCCGTGATAGTCTGATATAGGCGCCAATGTAACAATGAAAGGCTCGCGCTCTGGGCACAGTTGTGAAGTATTAGCAGTTGAAGTAAGCCCCGAGCAAGCTAATTGATGGGGGGGGCATACCAATCTATAGTGAGTGGAAGTTTTCTCTGCGCAGGTGGATAAGACAGAGGGAAGTAATTCAGGATATCCTTGGTATGCTGTCTGACAGGCGAGGATTGTCCCTTTCTCAGCAGTCCTGTGCATATGTCGTAGCCACTTTTCTTGACCCGATGGTGACCTCTCCTGGACTAAGAAATGTAACTGGACAATGATAAACAAGAATACAGCTCCTTGTTCCTTCTTTTTTTTTTTTTTTTTTTTAAAGACTTCTTTTTTTTTTAAATTTTTATGATTATTATTATTATTTATTCAACTGTGCGCATGTGCGTGTGTATGTGCGCGCGCGTGTGTGTGTGTGTGTGTATGTAGAACCACGGACGAATTCGCGAACCACCATGGACGCCTCCATCTCCTTCTGCCCTGGGATTCACAGGCTCCGCCCTACCATGACCAGAAGCGCAGGCCGCCCCCGCTTCCGCCTGGCGTCTATACGTGGGATCTGGGATCCGAACTCGGGACCTTCCGCCTGCAAGGCGGAGGCTTAACCCCTGAGCCACCTCTCCAGCCCCTCCTTGTTCCTTCTTAAAGCCATTTGGCCATAAATTTATTGGCAAAATGCAGGCAGGTCCTTTGCCAATTCTTTCTTTTTTGACCTCTGCATCTGGACCACCTGCATTTGATTGAAGCGGGGATCCTTGGCTCCTCTTCTGTCCTTGTCATGTCTGTGGTATGGTCACCGGCTGTGACATCTATCACAGTGATCCATGATATCAGAAGGTGAATTTATTTTGGTTGCAATTTCCCAGCATACAGTTCTCCCCATTTCAAATGCAGACACAGGTTCCGGAGCAGGACTGTATGGAATCTGCTATCAGGTGGTGCACGGCATGTTTTCTGTATCTCCACATGACTTTTGTTTGTAGATATATCTGTGGCTAATTTTCTTCCTCTCTCCCACTTCTCAGACCCCAAGATTCCTTCCAGAATTGTGAACAGATTAAAAAAAAAAGACAAACCACTTGGTTGTGAAGCTACATTGAGTTCACAAAAATATCACTGAGCCCTGCCATGGTGACTTGGAGCCAATTCATTCCCAGGAACTGCTTAGGAACTGATCCAACTGAAGGGACCTTGAAGCCTCACTTCCCCCTATAGGAGGAAAGTTTTGAAGATGACAGGTCACTCACTGTGAGGAATGAAGCAAAGATTTACCAGTGTCTGTCTGCACCTGCCAATATCTGTCACACTGCACACTTTAAATATAGGTGGTTAATTGCATGTCAGTTGTACCTCACAAGACCCAAAGTCTCTCCCCTTCCTCTAACTTGGAACAAGCCATTTGGTTTCATCTGACTGTCTTTAGCCTCACCAAACAGCCAGCCATTTGGTTCTGTCAGATTTCATGAATGGTATTTGGGATCATACAGATAGAGTCTCACAGTCATCTACGACAGAAGAGAACTGGCGTTTTTCCTCACTACCAGCGTTCAGCCTAGATAAAGGACAGAGCTGGAATTCAAATGAAGGGAGGCCAGAGGGGAAAGGGAGGAATAGGATGAAGTCATAAAGAACCAACTAGGTTCTAGGGAGATGCCCAGGCGAGGCAAAGTGTTAAGTTAATTTGTATCAAAAGTCAACTCTGCTATTGATCAGAGAGAACTGGCTTCTGATTTCTCTGTTCACTGACATGAATGCTGGGGAGTCAGGTGGACCCTTGACTACATCTCATGGCTGGTTAGATAGACGCATGACCTTTGTTTGGCAAGTTTCTCAGCTGACATTAGCTTCAATTTCCAGTGTGAAAAAGGGGGATGAGAATATTTATCTCCTGTGGATGTTGGAGACACAGACGTGATAATAGAGATGCAGAATTACATAGCAGAGCATGTGTTCTTTTTTTTTTTATTTCTACTCATAAAACTTTAACAGGTACACCAGTTTCTTCCCTCCCTCCAACCTCCCACCGCCCTGTGGCCCCCTCCCCTCCTCTTCCCTTCCCATCCCCCAGTGCCTCCCCCTCCCATCCCCGGAGCATCCTTTAATGTGCATGCCAGACTCTCCTCTGGGTCCTCCTCTCCGATGAGGTACAAGGACCCAGTGGCATTTCCCAGAACACTTTCCTGTGTTCCCCTTAAGCATAGGAACACTACTGTGGCTGTCAACAGAGCACGTGTTCTTATCCTCCCCTCTTAATCTTTAAAAGTATCTTATGAAGGTCTGGGACACGGCTCAGTTAGTAAAGGGCTTGCCATGCAAACATGGGGACTTGAGTTTAATTCGTTACCAACCACGTAACATCCAGGAACAGTAGCATGTGACTATAATCCCAGTCCTGGGGCGGAGGAGACAGGAGGATGCCCGGAGCTTGTTAGCCAATGATCTAGCAGAATCAGTGAGCTCCAAGTTCAGTGAGAGACCTTGCCCCCAAAATAAGGCAGAGAGCAATTAGGAAAGATATTCATCATTGGTCTCTGGCTTCTACATATACATGCATATGAACAATAGACATATATAGGACTGGAGAGATGGTTCAGGGGTTTAAAGCCCTTGCCTTGCAAGTAAAAGGACTCAAGTTCGGATCCCAGATCCCAAGTAAAACTTCAGGGAAGAAATGGCAGTAGGCTGCACTTCCTGCCTAGGAAGCCCCAGAGCAAAGCCATAAGGAAACAGAGCAATTCAGGATAATTCCCAAAGTCACGCTTGGATCTTCACAGGTACACACACTCAAGTGTCTTCTTTAATCCACAAATACTTATCCACCCACCAAAAAAAAAAAAAAAAAAACCTACACTCAAACAGCAACAAAATAGACACATACTCACACTGATCTCTTTTACCCGTATGAATACATATTTTTTGGGTAGCTTCATCAAGTCCAGCGAGGTATTTTTATACACTTGCATTTTCTTCCTAATTATAGAAGTAATTAATTCTAGTAGTTTTGAAAGAATGCAAAGCACAAATCAATCAATGCGGAGAAAATGTCTCCGTTTCTGTATGAGCTTTTGAGAGAAAATGACATCCCAATTTACAAATGTTCGTCCTTGCTGTAGTAAGCCTATTGGGGCAGAAGCTTGATGGGGAAAGGGTGGGAGAGCAGGGATGGCACTGGACGAGTTAGGGGGCTTGAGTTGCTGCCTTTGGTGAGCTCCCAGCTCTCAGCGACAACGTTGTGTTGGTCAAACACCAGGCATGAGAAAAATAAGGCATCGCTTTAGATGGCAAAGTCCAAGAATACATGCTCAGGGTTGAGGCTGGAGTCTGGAGGTATCACGTGACCCAAAGCAGCTCTTCCACTTCTGCCATTGCCATCTTAATGAGGTCAGACCCAGGGAATCAGACTTACCCTTGACATGTCATTTTGTCCCAAGCCCAAGCACAGCTGAATCAGCTGGCCAGCCCCACAGCCTCCTTGAGACTTCCCACCCTCTGCCTCCCCCTCCCCCAGTGAATTCTCCACCAACACATTTGCTCCTTTATTTTTTATTATTGCATTTTTTTGCTTAGTTATACAAGCTCAATAGATAACTCCCTTCTTCTCCCTCCCCCCTTCCTTTCCCCTGTTGTCCCTCATTCCAGTCTCCCCACCCTTCCCACTCTCCCCCCTCTCCCTCTTACCCCTTTTCCTTCCCTCCTTCTCTCTTGGTACTTCCTGCCTTTTTAAAAACTGTTGCTTTTAGAGACAGGATCTTGCCGTGTAGCCCCTCCTTGTCTCAAACTTTAGTCTCTGCTTCCTGAGTGTCAACTTACAGCTGTACTCTACATGCCCAGCCCTGCTCTGTAAACTTTCAGTTTTCTCCTTCCACCATGGGGCTGCCTCTCCCCAGACTAAACTCAGATGCCCCAGCTTTGGGCCAAGTCCCTTTACCTGCTGAGTGGCCACCTTGCCGGTCTCCTGTTCCATGTTTTCTGCTCCCCAACCCCCAAGCTGCTCCGTTGTCTCCACACAACAGTTCTTTCTGCTTCTTACCTCATAACTATGCGGCGAGTCTCAGAAGGGCCTTTTGGGGTCAGTTCTTTGACTCACCCCACCCCCTGCACCAAGGATCATGACTAGAGTGCGCCCGGCCTGCTGGTCCAATTCCCAGGGGCAGGTGGCCCGGAACAAAGCCGGTGACTGAAGCATCAGACTGGAGCACAAAATCGTTGCTGACCACTCGGCGACTTCTCGCAAGGGGAGCTCAGGAACCCTTTGATGTTGGTATTGTGGGTGCAACAAGGAAAGAGCTTTCTCTCTAACGGTTCATCTCCTGTGCCCATCTTGTGCCTGACTTCTGGCGCTGTCCTCCAGGGTCCCCATAACTGTCCTCACCGCACGTCCTGCAACCACCTCTCACATCCAGGCACACATTGGAGAGGCTGCAGCCACACGGTGCCCTCTACAACTAGAACGTTCTTCCATCTTCACAGACCATGAAAAAGTCCACGTTGCGTCCTTCTTGGTGACTCCCTGTGAACCTCTGCAGTTATGCCCACTTTATCATGACCCAGAGGATGTGGATAGCAACAGCGAGGGCGTTCATTGTATGTTAATGAATATTCATTATTCTATTTGCTTTTCAGGACGCTATTGCCACGGGATGAGGAAACAGCCTTTGAGGGGGTTAGTCAGTTTCACAAGGTCACAGGCTAGTAGATTCCAACTCCAAGGGGCCTCACTGCCGAGTCTCACACTGCCTCACTCTTCCTGAACCTGTACCACTTGGGCGATTTCCCGACAGCGGGTCTGCACCTGGAGGACCCGGGGCATCTGCTCCTGCCTAGTGCCTAGGACAGCGCCTGAGCATTCAGGAAATGCTTACTGAATAAACGGATAAACAAACAAGTCTCAACAGATCCCTCCCCACCTCCAGTAGTCCTTGAGGCAGGAACTTGGAGAGGGAGGTGGCGGCTATGATGTCCAAGAGGAGCGGCAGCAGATGGTAGGGCTGGGATCTGGGACCTGCTCCCCGTTCACTTCTGCCCCCTCTCGCCCCTCCTTCCCACTCCGAAGTGGACCCCACTTTAGGAAGATGGCCAGCTGAAGCTACCACGCCTTCCAGCAGGAAGCACCTGGCTGGCCCTTTGCAAAGCGCTATTTCCCTTCCATTTGCCCCTCCCTTTTCAATTGCTCGCAGCCAACTGGTATTTCTTTCTGAGCAGCTGAGAACACCAGATGGAAGGGGAGGGGGAGGGAAGCGAAGGGGAGAAGCAGCAAGGGGCAAGCGAGGCTGTGCATGAGGGGGTGGGGACCATGCAGAAACATGTGAGGTGGGGACGGTGCCAGACAGGTCAGCGGAGGCAGGGAAGGAGAAAAGGACCGAGAAAGCAAGCAGGCACCATATGTGTGCACACGCACGCACACATGCGGCGCTTTCAACATACCATTAAAATAGAGAGAGAATCGCTCTGGTTTCCGTAGCAACAAGGCCGATCGGTTCCTCAGTCAGAGAAACTTATCGGGGTGGGGGGGAGGCGGGGAGGAACAGCATTTGCCTGTTAAGGAGCCTGATGAATTGGGGGTAATTATACAGCGTTCCGCCACCACTAAAGAGACACAAATACACTCCAGAAAATACTTTAAAGAGCACAGAGCGCCGCCAATCCTACGAAAAAGAAGAGGGTGGGAGCGAGGGATAGGCAGCAAGCAGGGGGAAAAGGGCTACTGGAATGTTCTAGGTGACTACCCCGGGCGGGGCAGGGTTGGCATGAGGGACCCCTGGAAAGAGCTCATTTGTCAGTCAGGAGGGGTGGGTGGGTGTGATTCCTCATTCAGGTAAAGCTGGGTATGTCTGGGCCCAATTCTAAGGGGCCAGAATTCTGAATCCAATTCCCCTTCGTCCCTTTAGGAAGTGGATGGGTGAATTTGCAAAGTCTAAACAGGCAGGATAAAGAGGAATTTGGCAATCAGAACGGTGGAATTTGATATTCAGGTCCTGCTCCTATGGGGATGAGCCGTTTCATAGGCTCCGCACAGGGAGTGTGGACAGTAGGCGAGGCTCTGAGCAGTGAGTCATGCACTGCACTGGCTGGCTTGGGAGAAGGGAAGGAAACACTCTCTCTCTTGTGTATTTGAAAGCACAGGACCCGAGATTAAGTGTGTAATAATTGATAAGTAAAATATGGAGAGAGCAAGGGCCGGCAAGATGGCTTAGTTGGAGAAGTGCTTGCCTTAAAAGGAGGAGGACCTGAGTTCAGACCCTCACACTCATGTGAAAAGTGGGCATGGTGACATGCGCCGTCATCCTCTCTCTGAGACCTTTCCTTTGAGACCCTGTCTCAGAAAACAAGGTGGTGGGCTGGAGGGATGGCTAAGTTAAGCCGCTGCCTCACAAGCAGAAGGACTTGGGTTTGGATCTTAAATCCCATATAAAAATGCCAGATAGAAATGGCGGCGCCTGCACTTCCTGCCTTTCAAGCCAGCCTGAGAATCCCCCAGCCAAGCAAAAAGGAGGTAGAAGCGATCCAGGATAATCCTGATGCCACTCTTGGGCCTCCACAGGTACTGCACAGTGCCTTCGTCCACACACACACATGCACTAAGTTAATTAATAAATAGAAAATAAGGTGGGGAGGGAATGACGGAGATCTCTGTTGTAGACTATGGCTGTCACACACATAAGCACCTGCATCTATCACATACAGAACATGTATCAGCATATGCACAGCACACACACACACCCCACACACACCATGCACTTTTACTACACATCCATCCATACAAATACATACATCATACACATGTGCCACATTCTATGTACACACACCATTTACATGCATTACACATCAGTACATACATATATGTAAATTATACACATACACCATACACTCCACACACACAGATGCACGCACATACACATATCACAGACACGTACAACATACACATGCATCACACACACTCACACATACCACACACTCCACACACACAAATATACACACACCCATACATATACATACACCATACACATGTACCCCACACTTCACACATATATACACAAACACCATACATATCAAGTGTACATTACTATATGTATACCTACATCATACCATACATACACATACTTTGCACGTGCATCACACATACACACCATACTCACACGCCCACACATATACATGTATCACACCATATATATACACACACACACCATATGTATACTAAATACACACACACTATACATATACTGCCCTCACACTACACATATACACATAAAGACACATGCACCACACACATCTCATGCATAAATACACCACATCTTCCCCCAACGTACACACTTAAGAGATTCACAAGGTCTTTCCCCTGGATTTTATAATAAGCGAACAATAGAACGAAAAGGCTCTCCAGTGGAGCTGCTTGCTGGTGGGCAGGTAGGAATTTACTATCATAGTCATCACCCATACTGTGGCTTTTTGATGCTATAACTGTCTTGGAGCCATCCATACTCCTGTTAGTAACCCCCTTCACCCAAGCTCCTGTAAGTAATCTCATTGGTTCACTAAGGTGATTCACATTTGCTAGTAAGGCATAGGATCCCTTTACCCAAGTTCCTGTTAGTAATCTCAATTGGTTCACCAAGATGATACGTGTTTTCTAGTAATTCATAGGAACCCTTCATCCAAGCTCCTGTCATAATCTCATTATCTCATTGGTTCATAAGATGATACACATAAGAGCCAGGGGTCTCAGGGAGAGCCTCTTCATGATGCCCCTCCCAGAGATCCTTGCATGTCAAAGCACTCTGAACAGTAAGGCGAAGGTCACATCAGACGCTTTTAAGAACTGAGGGACAGCTTCAGGTCCCCCCTCTCCCCACTGGATCAGTGGCGTGTCAAGGCGTGTTGGGTTTGCGCCATCAGACATGGGTTTGAGGGCTGTGTGAACTGGCAGGAAAGATAGGGAAAGCAGTGGGTGACTGATCCCACCTGCTACTGACAGACCCCTGGCCTGGTGGTCTGAGTTGATCACAGACATGCCTCAAAGAGGCCCTACCAAGGCAAGGACGCAATCAGGATCCAACAACTCCACAGAGAAGAGACAGGAGCTGCGTTATCATCACACTCTTGAGAGAAACATTTTGCTGCTTTCTAGACAAGGAAAGAGTCTCAGAGAGGTCGAACAAAGTGCTCAGGGTCACGCCGCTAGCCAGAGGCATGCGTCACATTTACAGGATGTGCCGGTGGCCACCAGTCTTTTGGTTTCTGCATCCTATTGACTCTTGAGACCCCGACTCTCTGCAGGCTCAGAAGCAGTAAACGTAAGTCAGCCCTCTAGAGGGATGCTTCTTTCAAAATAAAACTTGGTTGGGCGGTATAAAAGAGAAATTTGTGGAAATGAGAGGAAGAGAGCGGGTCCAGAGCAGGGGAAAGTCTGTATCATTTTGTGCCGGCGTTGCATCAGATTCGGAACCAACAATAACCAGATTTTCACATTGCTTCCCCCTCTCTAGTTACCCTCCCCTCGGCCCCCACCACTTCCAACAGATTGTGCTCTTCCTGTTTATAAGAAAGGAAAATTGGCTTTCCCTTTAGTCTCTGCCTCCTATCCTGTGCCATCCGGGGCTGCCTTTCTCTTTCTCCATCTTCTCTTCCTTTTATAATTTTAGTTAGCTAGCTAATTAATTAATTAATTAAATCCCAGTACTGCAGATTGAACCTAGAGCCTCACACATGCCAGGCAAATGCTCGACCATTGAGTCACACCTCCAACCTGCTTTCTTCCCTCCCTCTCTCCTTTCCTCCCTCCCTCCCTTACTTCCTTTTCTTTCTTTTTTCTTTCTTCCTGCTTTCAAACAGGCTTCTCCGGATGCATCCCTCAGTCTCCCAAGGCCCAGTTCTTTTCTTTCAGTCATTTTTTTCTTCTTTCTCTTTGTAACTTATTTCTGCTTCTAGACCCCAAGCACATCGACTGATTTTGGGCGCCCTGGGCAGTGTCTCCCTCTGGCCGCCAGGGGTCGCCGTCGGGCAGGCGGAGCCTTCTGTCCCTTCCTGCAGCTTTGCCGGGAATGTGGAGCGTGGCTCCTGGATACATCAGCCCACAGCATTAATCAGCCGCAGCCTCTGCAGTGCTTTCGAAGGGAATAAGAAACCAAGGGTGGGGGCTTCTGCAGGCAGCTGGAGCCCGGGGTCCTCCACCCTTCCACCCCGGAATCACAGCGAACACTGCAGCTAGACTAACCACTGGCTCTGACTTAGGGTGCCCTCCCTCTCTTAGGGGGGTCTCTCTAGGGAATGAGGTTGGAAACTGGGGGGCGGGTCTGCCAAGCTCATTTTCTCAGGAGAGAGTATATGATCCCTCCCTCACTCTGGGGGTCTTGCTGCATGCTTCTCCCAGACCACCCAGGTCTGCCTGGATTCCTCCTGTTCCCACGTGAGTGCTCTTCGTTCCTGGCCATTCCTCCCGTGGTTCTCTGCATGTGCCTGGAAGCCGGGCCTCTGCTCTGCCAGGCTGCTGCGATCAGATGGATCAGATGCGATGCCAGGAGAGCGCGCTCGGGCACGTGCTTCTTTGAGCATGAATTTTTCAGCGCTCATCTCTTGGCCGTATTTCTCTCCATTCCTTCCCACTGATCTTCTTCAGAGATGGAGCTGCTCCTTAAGATGTGACACAATTACCGCGTTCAGATTGAAGATGGGGGCAAGGGAAAGAAAGAGGAGCAGGGAGGGGGCTAGCTCCTTGCAGGCAGAAGTGGGGCAGGGAGGTGAGTGTTGGGAAGCATCATTGAGCAGTTTTATTTAAGGAGGGGAACCAAGAATTGAGGAACACCCACTCCACCTTTCCTTCCTCTTTTCTCCACCTGCCTTTGACTTCCATCCCTCCTTTTCCTTCCTTCTTAGAGGTGGACATGGCACACATGTTCGAGAGTGCAATGCACATATGCATGTTAGCAAGACAGGTCAGATCTTTTTATGATAGGGTTTAAAGAAATAAGGCACCACGGCAGGAGAAATGACTTCTGATGGAAGGATCTAGTAAGGGAAAAACACAGGATGTGACTTGGGCCTTGAGTGACTAGGACTTGCACAAGAGGGAGAAGCAGACTAGGCAGCAAACAGTCAAGAAAGACATGAAAGCAAGTTTTCACAGCATCTTGAGAGAGCAGTGAGCAGGCTGAAATAGTTGGGTAAAAGACAGGGATGGATCCCGTATATGTGGCATGGGAAAGCACAATTGGGAAAAGGAAGCCTTTGGACCCCAAGTATGGGATTGGAGTATAGGCCTTTATATGGAGAAGCCCAGACAAAGTCCCATGGGATGCTAGGTGTGTGGTTTAGGGGACCCCTCTAAACGTGCTAAAGGGCTAAGGGGCTGGGGTGTGTCTGGATGGGGGGCCTGGTTAAGAGACCCTTGTGGTGGTATAGATGGAGACCCCAAGGCTCATTTCTGTATTGGGAACAGGAAGATTGGGCTGCATGCTGGCTCCTCAGGGTCCCCCCCCCAACCCCCAGCACTATCACGGCTGATGCTTTCCCTTCGCTCTTCACTAAGAAACCAACCGATGGATGTTGCTGGAGAACTTCCTCCTTGTGTTAGTGTCTCCTGGGGGAGATGTGAATATACCCACCCCAGACCCGACAGTGATGAGACCAAAGTAGTAGCTCTACCAAAGATCGATGTAGGGAAGCAGTGAGTTTACTGGACTGACTTACAAAACTGCGGAGAGCGAGTTACTTACAAGTGTGGGTGACCCCTTCCCCCCAAGAGCTGGTGAGCTCAGCTGTGTCATGGTGCCAACCTCTCAGTGAACTTTCACTCCTTAGACATTCTGGAACCTCTCCACACGTCCCTCTGCTTGGGAAGGAAGGGCAGGAGGGAGTAAAAGCCCCAAGTGAGGGTCCAACGATTCCTTTCTCTCTCCTCCTACTGGGCCGTGTCAGCAGTCTATTACAGCTACCTAAACCTAGCTGCCTTTGTGTTGGGCTGTTCAGTTAGTTGTCATGGTTACCAGGTCAGGGTAATCTCTACTCCCAAATGGTGATGGGATGATCATGGAAGGCCACGCTGTGATAATCTCCTGTCACTCTTCATTGGGGAATGGAGAGGAGTGGAGGAGAGCTCCCTCCTTGTTCGGCTACCGACTCTACTTGCCTGTCCGTGTGCAGGTGATGCAGGTTTGCTTCCTGTCTCCTCCTCCTGCAAGCGATTGTCCTGCTGCCCAACACACAGGCAAAAACCAGGAATTGAATCTTTTTTAAAAAATACATTTATTTGACGCAAGAGAGAGAGAGAGAGAGAGAGAGAGAGAGAGAGAGAGAGAGAGAGAACGCATGCGCAAGAGAGAAAGAATACATATGCCAAGATGCTGTGGTGCATGGATGGAGTTCAGAGGGTAACTGTTAGAAGTCTGTTCTCCCCTCTTACCATGTGGACTTCCAGGGATTGAACTCAGGTCTCCAGGTTTGGGAGCAGTCGTCTTGCCCTTTGAACTTGCTTGTGGCCCTTATCTTGTCCTTTCTTTAAGGTTTATTTCTGAGCCTGTAAACTCAGCACTCAGGGGGCTGAGGCAGGAGGATAGTGAATTGGAATCTGTCCTGGGTTACATAGAGAAACGCTGTCTCAAAACAGAGAACAGACATGTTCATTTCCCCAATACACAGACACTGCCCATCTTCACAGGAGCCTCCGCTGGTGGGCTACCTGCTGGTGGGCCAACCCACTTTCCCTGGAGCTATATTGTCAGCAGATTGAGACCTGAGTGTGAATCTACCATTTCCATTTCTTCGGTTTCTGTTCAGGTTGCTTGAGTCATATTTGGATTATTGATCTGCCAAGATCGTTTTCCATTCTCAACCTGCGGGTGGGTTTCTGGCTTTATATTAGTCTTTTGGACCTATTTGGGCCTCCCAAACTACCTCGCCAAACATTGTTTTTTTAGTTTCATGACATTGTACTCATCTAGATTTTTCTTTCCTTGAAGTTTTCCTGGCTCCTCATCCTAGACTGGACTCTGAATGCTCAGGTCCATGTTAAGAAATTCTTCCCACCTCCCCCTTCTCCTTCTCTCCCTCTCCTTTCCCTCCCCTCCTGTCTCATTGTGAAGATGTATTTGTCGGTATAGTTCCAAGGCAGCCATACCACGGTTAGGATGATGTCTCCTAAATGGGCCTTTGTCTCAGATCTTTCTTCACTTAGCCCCAAACTGTTATATCCAACGACCCGTCTGATAGCTCCACCACCTGAGCGCCTCTTTGGAATCATAAATTTAGCATATCTAAAAGAAAACTCTTAATTCTCGGCTGTACCCAACTGCCAGCTGGCTTCAATCCTCTTCGATGTCCCCAATTCAAGAACTGGCATGATCGTCCTTTACTTTAGCTACTTATCCCAGAACCCCTGAGTCACGCCTCAGCCTTCTCTTCCCCATCTCTGTTTCCGTGTCTGACCCATTAATGAGCTGCAGCTGGCCAACGTCTAACATCTCCAGTGGGCTCCTTTCTCCCCGTGACCCCTGCTTCCCTCCAGTTTAGTCTGCTGCTGCCTCTCTCACCTGGCTTGATGAACAAGCTTTGGTTTTCCTTCCTGCTGGGTCTCTTTCTCCTCTCTCCCTAGCTCATCCTTTATGCATCCGTGGGAAGGGACTGATCTAGCTGGAAGTAACTGAAGATCCTTCTCTCTGCTTTCGTGCCACCCTTTCATTTCCTACTTCATCTGGAATCTGGAATAATGTCCCTCTGCCTTGAGTGGCCTCCACAGTCTTCCATGGCATGCCTCTGCCCACTCCCTCTACCCCACATTTAACTAAGGTCATGGTGCAGGAACAGTCTTTCCTCTGTTTGTCAAATATCCCTTCTGGGTTACCAAATGTTACAGGGTCCCTGTTCAGGAGCCAAATGTTGCGGGAATGACTGCCCCAATGTTGCAGAGTTCTTGTGTTTGGGAGTCGAAGACTGAAACCTCAACATGTGTAGAGGATTAAGGTAGAGTTTATTAGCGGAGAGAAAGACTGGAACTCATGGACTCCATACATGGGCACCCCGGAGAACTCATGGGCCCCAGGCGTGGAATCCATGAGAGGCAGGCAGGGAACAGACTTGTGGCACTCCAAGTGCCATGAGGGGGCAACCGCCAAAGATGGCTGCCAGGGTCAGGCATATTTATACACCCAGGCAAGCCTAGGAAACTGACTTTTTCTCATTGGTTAGCTCCCACTAGGACCCAACCCAGTTGCTCTTGGGCCCACTTGGGGCTAGAGATCAAGTTGTTGGATATGGAGGGCTCATCTCCACAGTTCTTTCATAGGGAAGTTGGCCATCTTATCCCTGGGAGGACTGGATGTTACTTGAGTCATATTTGTTCCTCAGCAGGAGTGTTCCTTCTAAGTGATCCGGCAGTGGGGGATGACCTTCAGGAATTTAAAGACCTTCAAAAACCTTGAGAGACCCAGCCCAGCATGGCTGCTTTAATCCTGCCTTAGTTGCTCTCTTCTCAGAAAGGCTGAACATTGGACACTCTCCCTTTGTGGTCTTGGCGCTTGCTGATCGTGAGCCTGGATGTTTGTGCTTTTCCTGAGTCCCTTTCCCAGGGAGCTGGGACATTTTACTCTTCTAGATTTTTCCTTTCTGTAGCAGTTCGACTGCATGATTGCTGATAAATCCCCATCAAACGGCTTAAGGGAACAAGGGGTTTATTTTCTCTTACAATTGTCCAGTTACAGTTCTCAGTCCAGCTTGACGGGACACCAACACCAGGGCCAAGGGAACTGGCCACACCATCTTTACATAACAGTTGAGAGAGGGACAATCCTTACTTGCCAGACCAGCATGCTAATTTTCTCAACCCAGCTCTCTGTATTTTATCCCAGGGCCTAATCTCACCCACCACCAGTTGAGCCTTCCGTATCAGCTAGACACATCTCCTGCAGGTTTACTCTGGGCTTAACTCAACAACTAATTCTCTACAAATGTGCCCAGAGCTCAAACCCTCAACTGTCAAGTTGACACCTGTGCCTAACTATGTCACTTCCTTGCGGTTTTCCTGGATCCTCATTCTAGACAGGACCTCTGAACACTCAGGGCCATAGTAAGGAATCCATCTCACTATACCCTTCTCCCAGGGAGAGGCATCTCCTGGCATCCTCAGACCTTCACTCTTCTCGCTCTGCAATACAAAGCCTCTTGACCACTGTCTGTCCCCTGGGGTGATTGCTTTTTGAATACCCCACAGATTGTCATCACCCAGTGAAGACCCTGGATGTGAATTAGTAATGTCGTATGTCAGGTAAAAATGAAAGAGCCTGTATGGTTACCCCACAAAGAGAGCAGGGTAAAGGAGTGTGGGGATCATCAAGCCCAAGCCTGCTCTCCAGAGAATTGATGCATTAGCATCTGGAATGGACCTCTGGGAGGTGAGTTGCCTCTTATCCGTTCTTAGATCACTTTTGTTTTTCTCAGATCTGGCAAGGCTGAAACTTCCCCCTGCAGCTTCTTCCCTGTGCATTTGAGACATTAGATATGTTAATAGATGGACCACAAGATTATGCACATATCACAGTAATCAGGTAACTCGGCTTTGAGACATTCATGGTCCATTCCCTTTTAGCAACCAGTGTCATGATATCATGTCAGGTCCCACCCTGGCAAGTAGATGTCACTCCTACCTTTTCTTTGTTAGATTGAGTATACATTTAACATAATCCTGTAAAGAATTTGGCCTTGCTCTTCAGTGATTCTTTTCCTATAAATACTCATGTTTGCTACAATAAAATTGGCTTAAATGATGGAAGACATCCTAGGCTCCCTCTGACCTGATGCCTGATCAATTCCTAGTGCTCCCACTTCTGTTTCCTGCATATAAGTCCAGCTTTATGCTGGTTTGTGGACCCGGACAGAGGAGAAAGAGGGCTTTCTGTAGGATGAGACAAGGAGGGGGAGACCATAAACACCTGTTCCCCTGAAAGGGGACAGTGGAGAAAGGAGATGTGTGTTGATGTCTTGGTAAGTGAGATACACATGGGCCTTACACCTCTCAGCCTGCAATCCCAGCACTTGGGAAGTGGATCCAGGAGGAACAGGAGTTCAAGGTCACCATTAGCTACCTCAGTTAGCATAGCCACCTCAGTTAAACTCCTTAAAGTCCTTAGAGACATCCACGGATCCATCTCCTTGGAGACCCTACATCCCATGAAGTTGATGAGATCAACAATGACCGGCTTCAAACTTTAGATGGGACTCAGAATATAAATAGTTCCCATCCTTTCTGAGTATGAGTGTGCTGCAGACTATTAAGAGAAGGAAAGATTTAGAAAATCAGAATTGCATACTCACACGAAACAGCACTCTCTACTTTAGAAGAGTATAGCCAGATATGAAGACACATGTCAAAATTGCAAGAACATTTTTCCCATCCAGAACAGGGGTGGAGAATGGGGGGGGGATAAGGAATCAATACATACATAAAACAATGCAGGGGGTTACGGCCCTTCATAGACCAAGGCTGATGATAATTCAGCTGTCTGGCCATCAGCTTTTTCTTTAATATAAAAACCGGTTATTCTTCTACTATGAAGGGCTAAATATTTAAAATATTTGAATGGTGGAATATATATATATTTCATATATATATATGAAAACAAACAAGCATCACTTCAAATTTTATTACTCAGAAATATCTGTGCTAATAATGTTACTTTTCATTCCTTCTCACAAGGCCTCTCTTGTCTGTGTATACACATGAATATAGCATGTATACTTTGGTGCCTTTAGTTGTTATTTAAACATTGTTAGTAGTTTCTAATACAAATCGCCTAGGAAGAGACCCTCTTTGGGAAGTAACCCTTTGCACACCCCCTTTAGGTAACAGATGCTCAGCTAATATCCGCCTATCTTTTGCTCTAGGAGAACAGTATGTACAATATGTCTTACTTTCAAAAGAGCCTAAAGCTAAGTAAGACAAAAGGGTGGATGAAATTAGACAGTAAAGTCCATGCCCCCTATTTTCCAGTGTGTCCTCACTTCCATTTGTTGCTACTGTTGTTGTTTGTATGTGTGTGATTGTATACTGGAGTGTGTGCCTTGAGTGTGTGTGCCTTTGGAGGCCCAAGGGTGACATTGGGAACCATCCTAGATTGCTCTACCTCCTTATTGTTTTTGCTCTGGGGTTTCCCAGGCTACAAATGTAGACCACCACCAGATCTGCCCAGCATTTTGAAGTGGGATCTGGGGAATCCGTACTCAGGTCCTTTTGCTTGTGAGGCAAAGGCTTTCACTCCTGAACTATCTCCCCAGTCCTTCCACCATTTTGGAAAGAAATGGAAAAGCCTATCAGAGGAGGAGGAGCACAAAGTGCTTCACGAGCTATTAGCACATCTCTAGGCCAATGGAAGCTCGCATGGGAGAGAAAGAAGAAGGAAGGGAGGGATCTTATCCAGACGCATAGAAAATAGACCCTCCCTTCTCCCTCTCCTGTGGTCACACGCTGGAGAAACACTGTGGCAGAGCGTACTGGACACAGTGTGACCCCAGATAGCTTCGACATCCAGAGCCAGGTTTGTTCTGCTGGAAGTGTGCACAGCTGAGTCCCCTTAGGAACAACATCATCGCCCATCTAACAAAGAGGCACTAGAGTTGGTCTGAGGGCAGCCGAAGCCTGGCTTCCTCTAGCCCTTTCGCTGGGAAGTAGACTTTCAGTCACGAGGCAGGACTCAGGACCCTCTGCTAAGACAAAGGTATCAAGTGGCGATGACAGTTGCTCTAGCTGTAGGATGGGGCTTTTGGCACGTGGACCCCACTTTTCATTTTCATTTGTCTCTGTCTTGGGTAGGACGATGATAACTGATTGCTTTGGCCTGAGTAAGAACCTACCCCAGGAGGCCTTTGGGAAGGAAGCATGAATTGAGCATGATTGATGAGCGCATAAGGTCATGCGTTTGGCTTTTAAATGTAACCTGATAGTTCCCACAAAACAGAATAATGTGTGTGTGTGTGTGTGTGTGTGTGTGTGTGTGTGTAAGTTTATGTGCATCCTTTGCCTGTGCCTCTTAGCCAGGTATTTCTGAACCTTAGAGCAGAGTAAGGAATTTGGTGTTACCCCGAAAGAGGACTGGTCTTCATCCTGGTTGCTAGGAGGCGACCTTTAAACCCACGGACTGTACCCAGTGAGAGGAATGATTTTGGTATTCATTGCTACGTCTTGGATCTGGAGTCCTCCCAAAGACTGTGTGTTAAAGGCTTGGTCATCAGCTAGCTGTTGTGTGAATTTTTTTTCCCCTGTGGAGCTGCCACATAATCTATGCGCCCCAGATAGGAGTTCCAAGACAGACAAAAATAACAATAAACTGAGGAGTTTATTTGGCTTATTTACAGAAGTTGCAGGAGATGGTTATTGACAGGAACAGGGACGATCCAAAGGCAGCTCATGTCAAAGCTGCTGGCTTCTCAGGGGTCCCTAGATGGAATCCCTTCAACTAAGCTTCCTCTATATGTGTGAGGGAATGTATGGGTGTATGCATAGCACATAGGCTGTCATGTGGGTGTACACGTGCATTGTAGCTCCTCCCAGCCCCTTTATTTCTAAGGGAGTATCAACAATCAACAAATGTGATATTAACAGTCTTGGACAAAATGATGACTGTGTGTTGGGAGGAAACTGTCATTCAATACCAGTCTGAGGTATATTGGGAGGTGGTAAATCTTTGGGATCTAGGGAGAAGAAATTAGGACCCTGGATCTGTGTGCTGGGAGGGGATTTGGGGTTTCCTGCCTCTTCCTGTCTCTCTTTGTTTCCTGCCATGAATGTCCACTGCTTAACTGTCCGACATATTTTGCCTTGAACAGGCCCAAAGCAATGGGTCCAAGAGACCATTGATTGGAACTATAGACTGATCATTTCAAGTTTCTTGTTACAGTGCAGAAAACTGATGTCTACGATGGACCTCGGGACCCCCTTCTCATAGCTACACTAAGCTTCGTGGTGTGAGTCCTACTTCTCAGAAAGATAGAGACCTGGAGACTGAGTTTAGTCACATGGACAGTGTCACATGCAAGGCATACCCATGCATGGAAGCCCCAGTCAAATCCAACTGGCTGGAGCTTAGGTTGGCAATACTCTGTATAATGTCACAGCTCTGGCCAGGAGGGAATGACACCGCCCAGACTCCAGGAAACCAGGGACCACACATTTAGAGCTACTGCTGTTATCTACTGGGAAGGGACTCAGTGGCAGAGTATGAGAAGAAAAGGAGCTTCAGGGAACAGAAGAGGAGGCCTAAGAGGCCACTGGACTTGACTTTTTAGAGGGGACAGCTATCGATCTTTGAAAGGTTAGCTTCAGGGGAGTTTGGAGGGTGTGACTCAAGAAGGTATTATGTGAGAGGGAAAGAAGGCCACCAACTGAGAGAAGAAAGCATCTGGATATTTACACTCAGCAACCAAAGCCACTCCTTCTGGGAACCTGGCTAAAGGCTGATGGGCTGGGTCAGTCTACTTAGTGGATCTGTCCATTCAAGGGCCTGTCTGCTTGGGGCAGACAGAGGATGCTGGAGAAAACTGAAGTCTGACATCTCAACTTGTTGCGGTAAAGAAACGTGCTAAGCCCGACGTTGAGAACACAGATCAGGAGCAGATATGGAGGCTTAAAGGAGTCCAAGGGAAGAAACAGGAGTAGACCAAGCTATCCAAACATACCTTCTGCAGTTACCCCGACAGAGACAGGGGGTCCGTGTTGGAACCCCAGCTGTGTCATCTTGGGTTGATGGCCACTCTGTGCTCAGTTTTCTCTATGGCAAACTGAGATGCTAATAGTAATTAGCATCTGGGTAATTTCACTGAGAGATGAAATGAGCTCATATGTATCCTGTACACATGCCAGATAGAAATGTGTCAGCATTTAGCTTTGTGGGAGCACGAGAAAAGCATCAAAAATGGAACGAAGAGTCTTCTAGGAGACTCTTGATGGTGGAGGCACATGGCGGCCGACTCGTGGGAAGTCAGGAGGGGCGGAGCATCTATCCATGCACGGGATGTGGACACGTCAGCTGGTCCGGGTGGCAGATCCAGCCATGGATTCACCTCGAAAGAGAATGGGGAATGAAGAGGGCAAAGCCACAGAGGACCTGGAAGGTGTAACATCTCCAGCAGGAAAGGAGAAGGAGCAAACGGGGGTGGAGATACTGAGAGGTGCTGGGAAAAACTGAAGTCTGACATCTCAGCTTGTTGTAGGCAAGAAACGTGTTGAGAACACAGATCAACAACAGACATGGGGGCTTAAAGAAGTCCAGAGGCATCAGGCTCACAGGGGTCTTTCTCTATGAAATGAAGAACACACAACTGTATGGTATAAAAGCCTCTGTCCTTGCCACGCTCCAACAACCATCCCAAGGACAAGGACAATGTCTTATTCCACTTTGAGTGTCTCCCTCACTTCTGCCTACAGTGGGCCCTCACCCAGAAGACTTTAACCCCGAGGATCCTAGTCTGGTGGATCCAATCCTGCCGACCCTCGATTCCCAGAGGTACATAGTAGGTTTCTCAAATGTAGAAAAGAGTATCTCAGTCTCCTTCTTACATAGATACATTTCACCAGACCCTCACTTATCAATCCTCTTTCTCAGCATAGGCTCGTGGTTTGAATCCAGTCCCAAGGGCTTTCTGTACTTCTTCCCAAGACCATTGAGGTCCAGGGGATGGGGATGCAGGTCAGTGGGAGAGTGTGTACTTAGTATGCATACTAAGTATGCTTGGTACTGTCCCTGACATCTATCAAAAACCAAAGCAAAAGCAAACACAGTGCAGAGGTTGTTTTGAAAACAGTCTACTCCAGCATCTACACTGTAGTTGCTGTTCAGATACTGCAGCTACATTGCACATTGTCAATAAATTCATGACAAAACTTATGGAAACAAGGGGTCTTATTCTGGCTTGTGAGTGCCTGGTTAGAATTCTCAATCCAGTTTGGCAGGAGAGCTCATCAATATTAGGGGTTGAAGAAATTGATCACATCATATCCACAGGATTTCTGAAAGAGGGACAAACCTTCCTTGACAGACAGCATGTCTTTTCTAAGTATGTGGAAGAATGTCAACTCTCTGAATCGCCTCCCTCCATCTCACTCCATCTTACCCACCTTCCCAGAGTTGAGTTTTTCCCTCATCAATCAGACAATCTCCTGCAGGTTTGTTCAAAGTTTAATTCAACTACTAAAATTTTTTTTTAAAAATTTTTTTTATTATTATTATTTATTCAACTGTGTGTATGTGCGCGCGCGCGTGTGTCTGTGTGTGTGTGTATGTGTGTGTCTGTGTATGTGTAGAATCACGGACGAATTCGCGAACCACCATGGACGCCTCCACCTCCTTCTGCCCTGGGATTCACAGGCTCCGCCCTACCAGGACAAGAAGCGCAGGCCGCCCCCGCATCCGTCTGGCGTCTATACGTGGGATCTGGGATCCAAACTCAGGACCTTCCGCCTGCAAGGCGGAGGCTTAACCCCTGAGCCACCTCTCCAGCCCAACTACTAAAATTTTTTACAAGTGTGCCCAGAGCTGGAACTTTCCTGAGTTGAAACCTGTGGCTAACCACCGTTACCCAATCTCAGTGAGGCAGGCCTTTCCCATGTGGGAGCTCACGTCTAGAAGCCCATTTGTTTTTTTGTTTTTTTTTTTTAAATTTTTTTTATTATTATTTATTCAATTGTGTGTGTGCACATGTGTGTGTCTATACGTGGGGTCTAGGATCCGAACTCAAGACCTTCTGCCTGCAAGGCGGAGGCTTAACCCCTGAGCCACCTCTCCAGCCCCATTTGGGTTGAACACTGTGTGGGGATTGTCCGCCATTGCTGAGGTGGCAGTACTGTTCTGTTCTGTTGCCCAAAACACCCTGCGAGTTCCTTGTCATTCAGGGACTTGAACCCAAGTAAAGGTGGATCCTTGGCTTTGATGCAGAAATTAATTTTAGGATGAACCAGTATGAAGCAGAGTTGGGGTTTATTAAAAGCAAAAAGAAGTCAGATTAGCTGCTCTCTGTAAGCTCCAGGTTCAATAAGAGGTCCTGCCTTAATGAAGAAGGTGACGAATGACCAAGGAATATTCCTGACGTCAAGAGCAGGTCTCCACACGCTTGTATATGGACACATGTGAGTGCACCCACAAACATGCAAATATGTACACATATACACATATCACACACGCATGCAAATGAATTAATAAAAAGACATACCAGATGTGGGCGTGGGCCTCTCAACGGAGTGTCACAGCTAAGTATCTTGGCAGGAGACATGCAGGGGACACTGAAGCTCGAGGTCTCCATTTCTTGAAGATGGGTGCCAAAGGCATTCCTCGAGGTCTCAGTTGTAGTGTGCCTCCTGTGCCAGTGTAGCTGTAGGCTGACTCCTGTTGACTTTCCCACAGGGGACAGGGATGGATATTTTGTCCTGTATTGGAGTGGGGTCTAGGGCAGAGGTGTTTTTTACATATTTCTTCCTGTTCTCTGGAAGCCATCTAGACATTAATTAGCACGTCTAAAGGATGGGCACAGAACTTTATCACTGTAATTGTATCACCATGTTCCTGACCTATCAGCAGCCTATTCTTTCCCCACAAGAATGGGGCCATTAGGGCATATTAACATTTTTAAGGATTGGCAGGGCTGTTTTATTGGTTATGGTCCCACCTATTGCTGACCTTGCACGGGTAGTCTGTCTGCCACTATTGACGTCATCCCTGGTGCAGTGTACAGATGTCATCCCCTGTTTCATGGTATTTAAGGGATTAGATTCCATAATAAACTTGACTTGGTTTCAGCTTTTCCAAGATTCCCTCTTGACCCAGCCTGATTCAATTCCCGTTGATCCATAGCTAGGTAAGTGCACAGGTCGCAGAACCTCAGAGAGACATATATACCATTTTGGTGACTCTCAAGTCGCATCTCAAGAAGTTGCTAAGAATTCTTTTCTTGTTTTCACTCTCTTTTTGACAAGTGAGATGACGGGGTGGCTATAGGAGGTGCCTTCGACAGAAGTACCATCGGGAGATGAAACCAGTAGCTACTAGGGTTGCGTGAGGAGTTTAGAGCATATCTTTTTACTATAAAGGAGGCGTCTGGTGAAATTTCCAGAATATTCCAGGCATAGCTGAGGAAGAAGCAAGGCTGTAGGCGAAGGGTAATTGTGCTGGAATTTTTGCTTCCCAGCTGGTGAGAGGCTTCAGTGAGAGAGATTCTGAGCAGGACTCTTGTCCCTTCTGGTGAGCTTCCCCGCTTTCTGATCCGTTTCTAGTTATCGACAAACGAAGACTGCCTCTCTGGCCCTTTGCATTTCAGTTTCATGTCTTCGCGCTTCATTTGTCAAATTGGACCATGATATCCACAGAACTGAGTTTGTGGATTTGGAATTCTAAAATATCTAAGATGATGACCAGCATGGAAAAGTAGTAAGTTGTAAATACAAGAGAATTTGTGTCTGCTCGCCCGTAAAATCTGTGTTTTGCATCCTTAAGCCGTGGTCTGCAAATCCGACTGACTAAAATGCACATTTGCTTTATTACATGTAATTATACACATAGATTTATATCTGTCTGTCTGTCTGTCTGTCTGTCTGTCTGTCTGTCTGTCTATCTATCTATCTATCTATCTATCTATCTATCTATCTATCTATCTATGGCATCCTTTTTTCCTGGCACTGTGATGGTTAAATTCAAGTGTCAATTTGACAGTTGTAGGCTGTTTGGGGGGACACAGCTGTGAAGAATTAATGGTTGGAGCAAGCTCCTGAATAAACCTGCAGGTGCTTGTTTAATGGATGTGGAAAACCCAGCCCATAGTGGGCGGTGCTTTCCAGTGGTGGACTGGATAAAAGGAGGTGCAAGGAGGAGGGGTTTGCTCTTCCTTGTTCTGTGTCGTTTTGCTATTGGGTCCGCTCCTCAGCATCATTGACTCTACAGCGTCGTTGCCTTCTTTGTTGCTGCTGCCACTGCTGCCTCCGCACTCAGAGCGCTGTGCTTCCCACCTTGCCGCTGCTCCTGCTGCTTTGGAGCCTCTCGTAGGCCTTGTTCCCTCTTCATGGCTCACGACGGAGCCCAGCGTCTTCAAGCCTCCAGCGGGACAGAGGCTCAAGACTTTCTCGGGATCCTTCAGCTTTATGAGACATTTGGGTCAAGCATGAAGATCTGTGGGTGGCTACTTTGAAGGACACTGCTTTTATTATGAGTTGATTGTACTTACATACACACACACACACACACACTCTATCGATACTGTTCTTTCAGAGAACCCACCTGCCTAACTCAGGTACATAGGTAGGTAAAGTCTGGCTTAAAGTTAGCTTTCTAGAAAGATGCAGGTCCTATGTGTCCGGCCCCAGGTTTTGGAAGAATTCCTGTGTCGATGTGACTTTGGATTAGTACCTGTCAGCTTTACTTACTGCACATTTCTCAGAATACTTTTCATGTTTTTTTCTCTTACGAAAGATCGCTAGTCCAAGTCAGCTCCTAGGTCTTGGTGGGAAGTTCCCGGGACTGACTTCTTCTTGGAAAGATGTAATTCCATAACTTAACTGCTCCTGGGAAACATAAGTGCTGGCTTGAGGGGGAGAAACAAAGGCAATCTCATTTCCATGACTGATAGCATTTGACACAAGGGATAGAGACTAGACTTTGACCCCAATTAGTGAAATTGCTAATGGCTATTTACAGACATTAGCCCAGTGTCTATGATATGATGGTATAACCTCATTAATTCAGACTTCGTTAATTTAGAAGTTGCGGTCTCTTAAAGAGCAAGCACGATCCTTTACATTCATTTCAGTCTTAATTGTCGAAAGATTCTCTGCCAGAGTCAGGAGTATGCACAAGAACATGGGGTTGGAAGTGGGGGAGAGGGACACACAAACACACATGAGTATAAACTAAGCAAGTGAACACTCTCTGTGGGTCAGCTATTACTTTGTATGTGAGTTGTTCAAGAGAAAACAGGTATGGGGTAGATATGATTGTGTGGCCTAAAGAGTTAACCAAAGAAACCACGTGGTGCTGATTCTTTCTTTCTTCTTTCTTGCCCATGTGCTCGTGGTATCTTGGCTTCTCTCCGGTGTATGTTGTTTCCTTCACTAACAAGTCCTCCCGAATGCCTATGGTTGCTGGGGCTTAAAAGCTTCAGTTTGCATCTGACATTGTGTTCTCACTGGCTCCAAACACCCAGTGCCCACTCTCCTATTGTTTCTTGCACATCTCAAACAAAATGACTGTCTCCTGTAAGGCCATTGCTGTGGTTTGTCTGCATGTTACTGATGAACTCATGACTAGGCATATTAGGGAGAAGAAGGAGACTTTTATTCTTGCTTGTGATTCTTAGTTATAGTTTATAGTCCAGCTTGGTAGGAGAGCTCAGATGAATACCAGGAGCCAAGGGGATTGGCCATGACATATCCATAGGGATTGTGGAAATAGGGGCCAACTTCACTAGTCTTCAAGTGTATTAAAAGCATGCCAAACTACCTGAGCCAGTCCTCTCCTTCTTATCCACCTGCCCAGGGAATGGTCCTACACATATGGGCTGGGCCTTCCCTCATTAATTGGATAATTTCTTTACAGATGTGCCCAGAGCTCAGCCTTCTTTTCTCACGCTGACCCTTATATAACTAACCAGCACAGTCTATGTGACTGATAAGACCATACACTGATAACCCTTGATTTAAAGTACTTTGCCCATTTGGGGCAGGGGCATATGCTGCAAGCTGTGGCCGCCTTAGCAAAGTATTGTCTCTCAACATTGGGACCCTGGGCAAGCCAAGTGTTTGGAATTTGATTGCGTGGTTGACTGTACCAATGGAAGGAAGTATTGGTCTGCATAGGCTAAGACTCCCATAGTTACACAATCACCAGGCATACCTCTAACTTCCCATGCTCTTGATTTGGCATCATGCAAGCGTAAAACATACCCCCTGAGTGGGGAAGTGTGGGAGTCCAAGGCCCCTGTTCCTTCTGTTGACGTCATACAGTGCACCAATCCTGGGTGTGTGTGTGTGGGGGTATCCCCTAATCCCCTCCCATAGACGCTTGCTAAGAAATTCTTACCTCAGCTGGGGCTCCAGCCATCTATCTGTACGGTAATTTTAAGTTTTCTGTCTCTAGCTTAACTCTTCTTCATGTTGTCTGCATGTCTCCACGGGTGTAGATCAAAATCATCATACTTCTCCAACTCTTCATGCATGTTATTTTCCCACTTCCTAAATTTCCCAGTTGAGTGAATGATGAGCAGACTTGGGTACCTTCGGCAGTCAGGAAAGTAACATTAATGAATTATGAGGCTGAGCTGCAGCCACGGGAAATGGCACCTGCAGAGCTGGCCACGGCCTTGTGTGGATGCTGCATGTTTTTGTTCTCTTACTTTATTCAAGCATCCGTCCGCCACTACTATCATTTCCAAACGACCTGCCTAAAACCAAAAGATGACTTTGCATTGGGATCATGTGACCAAAGAAGTTCCTGCTAGGGAGATAGCTCAGGAGTTAAAGTCTTTGCTTCACAAGCAAAAGGACTTGAGTTCCGATCCCCAGATCCCATAAAAAAATGCCCAGTGGATATGGCAATGGCCTATAATTCTAGTCCCGGAAGGAGGAGGTTGGGCGACCACAGAGCATAACAATAAGGAGGTAGAGCAATCCAGGGTGATTCCTGAAATCACCTTTGGATCTCCACAGACACACACTCAAGTGCCCTCTTGTACACACACACACACACACACACACACACACACACACACACACACACACAATGTTTGCATGAGCTGCATGTGAGGAAGGGGGTTGTCCTGGTGCCTTTGGCTTGGTCTTGGCTTCAGACCTGAAGTTACATAGTCAGCTTCGCTGGCCTTCCTAGGGCCCTGACCCACCTGATTTCCTTCAGGATGTTTCTTTTCTACTCGACCTAACTGGAGTGGATAGGGTCCCTGTAGCTAACGACTCCTGGCTAAAGGCTTATTCCAACCAAACACATATCTATACACTTGTAATTTACTGCTGTCACGACAAACAGCCACAAGTTTAGTGGCTCAAAATGGCACAAATTTATTGTTTGGTTCTATAGGTCACAGTGCGACACACATCTTACTGCCCGAAAGAAGGAATCGACCAGGTGGATTTTATTTATTTATTTTTTTTTTTCTAGAGGCTCTAGGGGACAATCTCTCCTGCCACTTGTCGGAAATTTCTGAAGTCCAGAGAGCTTGGACTTCCTGGGCAATGGGTGGCAATGTTCCACCCTCAAAACCCTCAGCAGCTGGCTAAGGACATTCCTCTGGGCTTCACATTTCTCCTGCTTCTTTTCTGGCCAACCCAGGTTAGGAAAGGCTTTTGCTTTTTGAAAGACTCACATGATTAGGCTGGGTCCACCTGGATAATCCAGGATGATCTCCTGCCTTGAGGCCTTTAATCACCTCTGCCAAGTCCCTTCGGCCATGTTGGACAACACACTTACAGGTTCGGGGATTAGTAAATGGACATCTTTGGGGCCCTGTATGTTCATTTGTATTCTCTCTGTTTTTCTTCTCTGAATCACCAGGAGCCCTTTATATATATATATATATATGTAGTGAATGCTGGATTTCCCTCGCATGCTTTGTGTTTAACTTGGTATGACTTGCTTCCCTGTCTGTCACTCAGAGTTTACCACATGCTTCGGTGGCATGGTCCTGTCTTCGCCATCAGTCTGCACAATATACAACACCGGCCAGACACCCCTTCCCCTAACCCTTCTCCCTCCTGCCTGGTCCCATCCTGGGCCAGGCTGACGGGCAGCTCCTCCCAGCCCCGCTGTGCTGCTTGTTGGGTTTGGAGCTTTTCTGAGGTTCTGCTGCTTATTTACATGTGCCAGCTGTTCCCTCAACACCTGGGAGATGTCACAGCTCGTATCTTTAATTTAATTAATCCTCCAGCCTCCCAGGGAGGTGAGGCCTGCTCAGATGGGAAGTACAAAGATAGAGATGTGGGGGGTATCTTGGACTTTTCCACAGTCACCAAAGGGGAGTCCAAAGAGGCCCAGGTTGTTGGCGCACCTCAAGCGCCCTCTCAGGTCTGCACAGCTTCCCGGTGCCACTCACTATCTGCCACATGACCACTGGACTGAGTGGTGCACGCAGCTGTGAGGGGCAGGGGAAGTCCAAGGTGGACGCTGAAGCCCCGGGTCTTTTCAGGAGAAGGCACATCTGGCAGGATTTCACACTGCTGGCTGGCCTAGATTCAGGGAAGAAATGAGGTCACCAACATGGCAGATCCTGTGACTTGGGGGAACTTTAGGGGAGCTCAAAAAGCAAAGGTTACTGTAATTAGAAGCATGGTAATTGTAAAATGTAGTGAGATTCACTGTGATGTGTCTACGCGTGCACAGCTACTGTACTGACTTTTGACTCCACTCCTTCTTTCCTTTCTCTCCATGCATTTCCTAGGCTCTTACAATAAGTCACTTGTGCTTAAAGGACATTGTGTTTGTTTGTGTATTTATTTATTTATTTAATTATTATTTATTTATTATTTATTTATTTATTTATTTATTTATTTATTTGTGTGTGCTTGCATGTGGATAGGGTGGGGGGGCAAGAAGGGACTTGAATATGATGGCCCAGGGGTGACATGAAGAATCATCCTGGATTGCTCTACCTCCTTATTGCTTTGCTCTGGGATCTCCCAGATACTACCTTCCAGGGCCAGAATTCTAGGCTGCCGCCATATCTGCCTGTCATTTTTACATGGAATCTGAGATCTGAACTCAGGTCCTTTTGCTTGTGAGGCAGAAGCTTTAACCGCTGAGCCATCTCCCCAGCCCCGTGCTTTTAGAACATTAAAAAAACAAGTTTACACAAATGAGAAGAAAAAAATCTGCTTTATCAATCTTATTTTCCTTGGCACTATATTCTCTGTTCCCATCTATTTTCTAGCAAATGATAGGATTTGATTATGGCCTTGTACCACCCCTTGCGTATCTATCTGTGTATTACTCCATATGTGTATCATATTTTCTTCATCTGTTCATCTGCTGATGGGGACTTAAGCTGATTCCACATCTTGGCTACTGTGATTAGGGCTGCGATAAACATGTTCATGCAGGCATCTCTTTGGCATGCTGACTTGATTTTCAAGTAGTTTTTGTTTAACATTCTATCCTGGTTTGTCTTGTTTACATTCCCACCAATGGGAGAGTGAGATCTTACAGGACTTCTGATCTCAGGAAAGAGTCGATTCCCAATCATTTGCAACCCCTGTGTGACGTTTCCCCAGGACCTCCCTGGCTCTCAGCTGCTCATCCAAACTGGTTCTTAGAGGTCTGCAGCCATGTTCTCTCATTGGACTGTCTCCCTCTGTGATATTTAACTACAGGTGTCAACTTGACAATTGGAGGCTTAGTAGTTGAGTGAAATGCTGAGCAAGGCTGTAGATCTTCTAACTGAGGGGAAACTCAGCCCATGGTGGATGGGACTGTTCCCCGAACAGGTGGATAAGATGGGAAAAATTGGCTCAATAAACTTTGGCATACTTCGGCATACTTGGACACACATGTCTGGTAAGTGAGGTTTGCCCTCTCTCAGCAATCCTGTGTCTATGGCATGGCCAGTTTTTTCTACTCCTGATGCTGGGATGACCTGTCCTACCAAGCTGGAGTAAGATCCATCACCAGACAATGGGAAGCCAAAATAAAGTTCCCCGTTCCCCCCTAAGCCATTTAGTCATGAACGTATTGGCAACATGTAGGCAAATCCTCCCTTTGATTTCCTACTCCTTCATCTGCTTACCCCTCCCCCCACTTTAGGCTTCGGCTTTGAGTCCCTTATTCTAGCAAAGCTTTCTTGACCCCCTAGGGCAGTACTCAAGGGTGCTCAGGTCCCTCTGCTGTGCATTCTAATAAAGCACATCACCCTTGTAATTACCTAATTCATTATCTTCAATGATGTGATTACATTTTAAGGTCAAATTCTCTTCTTCGGCTGCCACAGACTCCATGTGGAACTTACCTTGCTTGCTCTTTTATCCTCAGAGTGTAGCACGGTGCCAGAATAGAGTTAGCATTTAATAAGCCTTTAGTGAGTGAATAGCTTTCCAGTAAAATCCCGCCAGTCTGCCAGGGAAGACATTACTGGAGAGGTGGGGTGGTGGCGCGTCTCCAAAGCTATTGCAGATTCTGAGGTCAGACTTCTCACCTTACGTGTTGTTCAGTCTTCCAACATTCAGCTCCATGATTCTTTGTCTCTCAGCACTAGTAACTATGGGGCAGATTCTACCTAATGGTTGGGGTGTGGAATTCATGGAGGCTTTGGTGGCTGTGGCTGAAGGAACAGACGTAGCGGTTGGAATCTTCCAGACTTGATGGGGCTGCTGCTTCCATGAGCTCACTGAAGCTGTCTGCTTTTACCAGACCTGCACAAGGTCAGACCTATCACCACTTCACTAGGAAGGAGAAAGATCTCAAGAGGTACCACGCCTATTTCAGAGACTGGTGAGTTAAGGCTAGATGGGGGGGGGAGGGATATGCCCACTGGTAAATTTCTTGTCATAGTTAGGCACAGATGTCAACTTGACAGTTGAGGGTTTGAGCTCTCGGCACATTTGATTTGGGCTGATGGGGAAGGTCCAGCTCATGGTGGGTGGGACTAGGCCCTGGAATGAAATACAGAGAGCTGGTTGAGAAAGTTGGCATCCTTGTGTACACTTGGCCAGACATGCTGGTCTGACAAATAAGGATTGCCGTTAGGTAGAGATGGTGTGGCCAATTCTCAAGACCCTGGTGCTGATGTGCGCTCTCCTGCTAAGATGGACAAACAACTATAACCAGGAATTTTAAGAGAAAATAAGCCCTTTGTTCCCTTAAGTCATTTGATGGTGATTTATCAGCAACCGTGCAGGCTAACTGCTACATTGACATTGCTCTAGCAAGCACCCAAACACATGGAATTTAGTAAGCTTCCCATGCACCGAAGAACATGGAGGAGGAGGGAGATTGGTGGGGAAGAAGACTGGTAGTGGGAAAAAGTAAGGGACTGGGACCGGGTGATGGGGTGAAAATACACAAACTCATTGTATTGATGTACAAAAGTCTGAAGGAATGTAACTAAATTAAGAAAAAGGAATGTTCAGACAATACAGGTCTAGAGTTGGCTGTGCTACTCTCCAGAGATACATCAAAGAGCATCTACCCTTCCTCCTGGTCACCATCCCCTGCCTTGTCTCTATGCTTGGCTGGCTCCTCAATGCTGTTGCTTTCAGGAGCAGAGGAGCCTTTTATTCCTCTAATTTGAGGAGGGAGGAATGATAGGTGTGTGACTTCCCACGAGAGTGCATTGAAACGTCTTGAAACTCTCCCCGACTTTGTTAAAGGGCAGCGAGAAGCCAGCTTGATAGTCAAGGTCACAAGTCCTCTGGGAGATGGGAGCTTGGGGTCCTGTTGTTTATCTGCTTCAGCACCAGATTCACAGGTGAGGCACAGGAGGACTCAGAAGCTCACTGGCTCATCCGACATGAATAACTAGTCGGTTTATATATATATATATATATATATATATATATATATATATATATATAGCTGTGGCCAAAGGCAAAGAGATCAACTTGGAGGAGAAGTGGTTTATTCTAGCTCACGGTTTCAGGGGATTTAGTCTATTGTGGGAGTGTGGTAGCAGAGCACAGTAGCCGAGTGACTATGCTAGAAGGCTCTCTCCTTTCCCATATTTATTTCATCTGGACCGCCAACCACTAGGACGATGAGTGACACACTCAAGGTCGGTCTCACATTCAATCCTCTCTGGAAATTCATGAGGAGGTGTGCCTTACCAATCTCTTAGGTGCTTCTCAACCCAGTCAAGTCCGTAGTCTAGATTATTGCAAATCTACCTTTTGTCAACACCCCAGTGCATGCCCTTAAACTCCAACAGGACTCAGATCAGCGTCTTTAGGCTTCTATTTAGCTCTCTTCATTCTTCCATTTCCTCTATCTACTCTGATGGTTTGGGCCTGTACCTGAACACAGACATACATACACTGCAAACGATTCTGGCCTGGAACTCCCCGTCTATCAGTCCTTGTGTCTTTCCTCCTACTCTCTCCAAAGATACTTACATGGATGGACTTGCTGAATTAATTCTGCTGAATTAATTCAGTGTGGCTCACCTGGGACACAAGACTGTGCCTTTTTCTCGCTAGGCCTTTCCTGTGTGTGTGTGTGGGGGGGTGGCTAATGGTTGGTGGCATTATCATAAAGCTGTGGAACACATGTCTTTTTTTTAATACATTTTTAATTATTTCTGCTCATACAAACTTAATAGGTAGACCAGTTCCCTCCCTCCCTCCTTCTCCCCCCGAACCCCCTGTTCCTCCTCCCTCCCTCCCCATCCCCCAGTGCCTCCCCCCCAATTCCCAGAGAGTCCTTTATTGTGTATGCCTAACTCTCTTCTGGGTCCTCCTCTCCGATGACATACAAGGACCCAGTGGCATTTCCCTGAACCCTTTCCTGTGTTCCCCTTAAGCATAGGAATACTACTGTGGCTGTCAATCCCTTGCCTCCAAGGATCTTGGTGCCTTTAGCCGATGCTAGACTTTGTGAGGTCAATAGTGTGTTGGACATTGCGCCAGGCATGCAAAGTCCTATTATGATTGCTTTGGCCCTAACTAGTGTGGAGACTCTTCAAATCATTGCTCCTCCCATCCTTTTGCTCTTACAATCTTACCGCCCCCTCTTCCGCAAATGTCCCTGAGCTTCAGGATGGGAGGAGATCAGACTGGCCTAGTTCTATGTGGTTGATATAGAGTCTCTGAAGTTCTGGATTGTGATTTGTTGATTTTTCTTTTGCAGTTTTGCTGCTCCTGCAATGCCCTTCACTCCATCCTGATGGGCACTGTATGTTACCCCCTGGTCAGAGACAAAAAGCTGTTAAACTGGAGTCTTGTTATAATAGCACATTCAAGGGTAGATGTTATAAAAGTAGGAAACCTCAGTGAGGGAGGGGTCAGTCACCCATTTGCAAAATGATTACTTTTTATCTGCCAGACTATATGCCCTCCCCTTCTGGTGAGATCATACCCCCTCAGTTGTACATGATCAGGAACGAATGTCTGTGAACTTAACCAGGTATCACATTACTTACTTGCATTCCTTGATGGAGGCCTATTTTCTCTGCTGTAACATGGTCCCCTCTCTCCTTGTGTCTGGTATGGCCCTCCAACCCCATCCCTTCTGTTTATAATCCTTGCAATTACTGTATTACATAGGTTTACCTTTGAGTGTCTCAATGTGGGCTGAGTAAGTTTGGTACTAGGAGCCACCTATTAGGGAGTACATACGGCACTTAATTTTCTGGGTTTGGGATACTTCACTTAATATAATTGTTTCTAATGACATCCATTTCCCAGCAAATTCCAGTAATTCATCATGTTTGATGGCTGAGTAGTACTCCATTGTATAGATGTACCACCGTTTCCTTATCCACTCGTCAACTGTTGGACATTTGGGTTGATTCCATGACTTTGCTATTGTAAACAGTGCTGCTATGAACATGGTCGAGCTTGTGCTATCGAGGTGAACCTCTGCTGCATGGGGGGTTATTCTCAAAAGTGGGATAGCAGGGTCATATGGCATTTCAATCTTTAATTTCTTTAAGAATCTCCAGACAGCTCGCCAGAGTGGCTGTATGAGCCTGCATTCCCACCACCACTGTAGGAGAGTTCCCCTCGCTTCACAGCCACTCCAGCATTTGTTGTTGTGGAACACATGTCTTTAAGTGAAGGACCAAGTCATGAGGCAAAAAGATACAAAACTGGGAGGAAGAGTGAAAGGGAAGAAGAAGGGTTGTAATGGAGTCATAGGTACAGGTCTCAACCTGACAGTTAAGACACATTTGTTAAAAATTAGTGCTTGAGTTAGCTTTAAGCAAACTTGCAAGAGATTTTTTAGTTGACAGGGAGGGACTGGCCTATGGTGGGTAAGACTAGTCCCTGGGCAGGTGAATAAAATGGAGGGAGCTAGTTGAGGAAGTTGGCATTCTTTTGTATTCTTGGCCAGAGATACTGGTCTGTTGTAACAGTTACTTCAAACTGTTTGCTGTGAGAGAACATTCAAAGTCAAACAACTTAAGAGAGAAGGGAGATTTATTCAACTTACAGTTCCAGAGGGGAGAAACAGACTTTCATGGTGGAGGTAACATGGTTGGTGGCTGAAGCTGGAAGGCTGAGTCACTGCAGACATCCAGTAGGCTAGTGGATGAGAGCTGAAGATTGGAGGATTCCTGGAGGATTCTCTTCTTCTAAGTCTTCTGTTCTGTGGTTCCTTTTATATGGTCCACTACTGGGAGATTCCAATGAAATCTAGGAGGATCCAATCAGATCTAGGGGTGGTCTTTGTACTATAAATGTATTGATCCAGATAATCTCTTCAGGTGGTCTTAGTAATGCTGGGTATGTCAAGTTAACACCCAGGATTAACTATCATATCTGGCAGATGAGGATTGTCCTCATCAGCAGTTGTGTAGGTTTGGTGTGGCCAGTTCCCTTGGCCCCTGGTACTGGTATGGGCTTTCCTTGCCAACTGGACAAAGAACTGTAATTGAACAATCATAAACCAAAAGAAAACCCCTTATTTCCTTAAGCCATTTGGTCATAAATTTATGGGCCACATGTGGAGTAAATTCAACGAACTGGAAAAGAGAGCAGAAGGGATTGAGGATTAAGGTGTAAAATTATCATAAACTCCTGCATTCAACCAGACTCTGGGTGGTTATTGTCAGAGTCTGTGTAATCAATCGCTATATCACTCGCGTTTGACTAAATACTTGGAGCATGAACCATGCAGACTCAGATCAAAATCAAAGGTCTCAAGAGCTGGGAGTACAGCTCAGTAGTCGAGTATTTAGCTAGTGTGAGCAAGGTCCTGGGTTTGGGTCCCAGCAGTGAAAGATGAAAGAAGACATATTGTTAAGATCAAAGGTAGCTTCATACCATCAGAAAAATGGCAAGAGAAATAGTGTGGCCACTTTGAGCAGATAAGTTGATGATGGAAAACTTGCAAGGGTTGTACAAGTCATGGATCTGAGTGGCAAGGTGACATCGAAGATGATGGGTAGCGACAGGACTGAAGGGAGGTTTGGGGAACCAGGAGAGAGAACAGAGTCCTCGCTGACCCTGGTCAGCAACAGGGCACTGTCGTTGAGGACCCTTGACCCTGGGTGTTGCTGTTGATCCTGAGAGCATGCAAGTATCATGTGTATTTACGCATATGCATGATACTAAGTGTGCTGCCCAATCAACTGGTGTGGAACAAGCACAGCCAGGTACCCAGCATCCCTTAAGATGCAGAACCTGATGCGCGCTCTCTCCGGAAGAAATGCAGTGTTATAAATGTTTAAAACAATCTGTCAATTCACACCTCCCTGAGAGGCTGATGAGGACTAACGTTGATGTGGAAGAAGAGGAAGATAGATGCTTTCCTCAGTGGTATACCCACTGCTCTACGATGTTTGCCGGAGCATGAATCACGTCAGGCACACGTCTCAAAGAGGAACCAGATGAAACACAGTGGTCACACAAGTGAAAAGACGTGAAACTAGGAGGGAGTCTGGTAGGGGAGATGAAGAGGTGAAAATATCATCAATTCACTATATTCATGTATAAAACAAAATTATCTTTTTAAAAATAAAGTGATCTCTCAGAGCCACTCTCTTACCAGTAGGGTGTGGGAATTTCGACTGCTGTGCATCCTTGCATTTCAAAGTCTTTGTTTTGGTCCTTGTGTGGGGTTTGCATCTTGTCAGGTTTGATCTGAATTTCTTGGACCCCATGTTGAACCCCTCATATCCTAGGACTCCCCCATGTTGGACCTCTAATGTTCTATTGCTCATTTCTTGTTCTCCACTGCTCACTCATTGGCTTCCTGCTGACTTATCTATCTTCTCCTTTATTACTGATCTGTAGTTCTTCATGCACTCTGGATACAAGTCCTTTAACAGATAACCCTATTGTGAATATTTTCTCCCACCTCATGATGCTTTAGAACAAAAGTGCTTAACTTGAGTATCGGTTGGTTCCCTTGATCATATTTCTTCTCTTTGTTGGCAGAGGTTTTATGTTCTGCTTACCAACTCTGCCTACTTCATGGTCATGACGATTTCCTGCTCTGTTTCAACAGGTTACTGCTTTTTCAAAATTGCTTTTTAAATGTTTTATTGTTGACAACGAATGGTTTTTGATTCCTCTGAGAATAATTACTGAATCCATGTAAATGTTCTGTCTTAAACAAATCATGGCAGATTTATGCCAGATAGCTTCAGAAAGTACCAAATGCTAGCGATGATTGGAGGTAATGAGGTTGAAGGGATTTTCTAAAAACAAATTGTGTGTGTGTGTGTGTGTGTGTGTGTGTGTGTGTGTGTGTGGTGTGTGATAAAGAGAGAGAGAGAGAGAAAGAGTCAGAGGACAAGTTCAGATGTTGGCCCTTCTTGTTTGAGACAGGGTCTTGCTGCTTCGTAAGCCAGGTCAACTGGCTTGTGAGTTTCTTTGGATTCTCCCATCTCCACCTCCTTTCTCGTCACAGAAGCACTGGGATGACGGATGTGCGTCAGTGTAACTGGTTTGGGCATTGGGGACTTGAACTCAGATCCTCATGTTTGTGTGGTAGGCATTTTACCCACTGAGCTATTTCCCCAGCCCCAAATAGCTTTCATTGCTTAAAAGAAAGTAATTAGCAAGAGTTCCTTTTAATGGCAAAGAAATGCTCATTTTATGATCAGGCAAAAATGGTAGAAACCACTCTTCTTTTGGTTGCAAAAATTGAAAACTTGATTCCAAGTAGCTCACGGGAGGGAAGGGGAGAAGAAAGAAAAAGGAGGTGGAGCTGGTTCAAACTAGAATGAGTAGGAAGAGTAAACAGATGGGCCAAACTGAGACACAGCTGAACTTAGGTATCAACGCAGCAACACCTTGGGGCTCTGCTTTGACATCTTTCTCTGTCCTTGTACTGGCTTCCCTGGGCATGTAGGCAACGCAATCAAGATGAAGAAATCCATCACTCCACTTCTATATTCTTACAATTTGCAATATGAGAAGAGACACTGCTTTTGAGTGTTAAAATGTTACATCTCCAGAAAGGCTCTGGTTGAACTTAGAGGTGTTGCACGCTCATCTCTGAACATGTGTCTATGGTCCATGAGATGATTAGCCAGGGCCACATATCTATTGCTATGATAGTGCAGGGCAGGAAAAGTCTCTCTCTCTCTCTGGCAATCTACTTTGTACACAGGGTCAATTTGTACATTAGGAGGCATATGTGCATGAACAAACACCTACATGTAAGCATGTATGCACCCACACTGCTACATACAAACACATATGCTTATGTGTGCACACTTACACATAAGCATGCATGCACATAATCACTGCTACTGTCTGTCAAATTGAGGTGAGAAATAAAGGCAGACCCTTTCCATACAAAGAGTTTCCTCAGCCTTTCATGGCAGCTCTGCTTTTTACAAGAATCTTCAGGCCAGGATCTGTGTTAAGTGCTGGAAGTACAGGAAAGAAAAGCCATTTCCATTTCAAGGTCTGCATCATCTTTTGCGGAGACAGAAACCACACAAGGCAAATGCAAGGCGGTGTGATGTTCACAGCACGGTGGTCTGAGCAGCCTCAGTGGTGTTCAGTAAATCGAGGTAAATTTTCTTTTTTTCTTTTTTAATATGTGCATGTGACATGTTATGTGTGTGCTCACACGTGTGGTCAGAGAAGAACCTTTGGGTGCCATTCTTTGTCTTCTTGTCTTGCTTGCTAGGTCTCTCCTTCCTGCTGCATCAGCTGGGCTGGAGGGCTGTGGCTTCTGGAGATTCTGGGTCTCTATCTCCCATGTCCTGCTGGTGCACTTGGGGTGATGCTGTATCTGGTGTTGGATCTGGGGATCTGAACATTTATGTGGCTTGGACAACAAGGGCTTTGCCCAGCAAGCCTTTACCACCCTAACCCCTAAACTAACTTTTAAACAGGTGATTTTTTTTTTTCTGGCAGATAAGTAGAGAAAGGATAAGGGAAATATCTCAGCTTGGCAAAGGCACAGAGGCGTAACACACTAGGGCATGTTCAATGGGGATTTAAGTCCAGCATGCTCCATTCAGGCCAATGAGGCATGCATGCTGGCATTATAAAGGGTCAGCAGGGGATGGCATCTTTAATGGGCAACATGAAGGCCACTGGGGGTTTTAGTCCTTAGAAGTGGCTGTACTTCTAAGCAAATGAAGTTCAAATTCCTGACCAAGGAATCTGTCAAGGGCTTTTGTGAAGGGCGCAAGAAAAGACCTCCGTTGGCTTCTCATTAGAACAAGATGTATGGTTCAGAGTTGTTGCTACTTAGAGATGTGCACGTGTGAGCTAAATTCAGTACAGTTCTCTCACTGAGCTCTGTCTGTTCTCTCTCTCTCTCTCTGTCTTTCTCTCTCTACCCCATGTGTCTGCATACTCTGGCATCTTTTTCTCACTTTAAAATGCTGCCTGCCCTGTGTCATGTTGACAAGGAGAAAGATGTGCTGAGAAAATGTCACTGCTGAATGGTCCCAAGGGAAACAGCTTTGTTGTATGGCAAGCAGGTGGAAAAAGACAAAGGGCTACCAGAGTCTACAGGGCACGGGTCAAAATGACTAAGCAAGAGCAGGCTAAAGGCTGCCTACTGATGCCCTTTTAGCACGTGTTTTAGGGAAAACTAAAGGTAGGAGGCTATGTTAGGGAAGGGTGGGGTGAAATTCCTTTTGAAATTCCTTGCCAGCCCTGGATGCAGGGGACAATGAGGGAGATTGATTGATGGGTGAGTTTAGGTTCTGAGAATCTGCAACCTTTCTTGTATCTGGTGAACAGCTTCTCAACCTGTTACACATTTAAGTCCCTAAAAGGTTTGTGTGTGTGTGTGTAGATTTGTGTGTATATACATATATACATGCATGTTTGTGTGTAATGGTGTTTGCATGCGCGTGCAGGTATGTTTGTATGTAGGTACATATGGATGTGTATGCATGCTTGTATGTAAGAGTGCTCATGTGTATGCATGCGTGTGGTGTAACTGTGTGTGCATGTGTATGCATGCATTCGTGTGCATGTATGCCTACGTTTAATGGTGTATGTATGCATGCATGCTTATGTCTAGTAGTGTTTTGTGTATGCATGCTTATGTATAAGTGTGCACACATATGCATGTATGCTTATATGTAGCAGTGTGTGTGCATACATCTTACATGTAGATGTCTGTCCATGCACATATGTGTTGAGGCCAGAGGACATTTTGGTTGGTATTACACAGGCACCGTATATTTATGTTTTTTTGAGATGTGGTCTTGTTGGCCTGGAATTTGCCAAATAACCTAGATTAGCTGGTGAGTGAGCTCAGGGATTTACCTTTCTTTGCCTCCCCAGCGCTGGGGTACTATGCTCAGTTTTTATGGGGTCCTGGGGATCTAGTTCAGGTCCTCGTACTTGCAAGGTGAGGCCTTTACTAACTGAACCATCTTCTTAGGCCCAAAGTGGTTTTGACTGGGCAGGAGGAGCAGAAGTCAAGGGTTTGCAGGGCTCTTATTCCAGTTCTGCTTCAGAATGTGCAGTGTGGTTTTTCTAGAACTTTGAACACTATCATAAGCAAATGGACAAAGCCATAGAATCTTCTGCAAATTCGCAGGCAGGAGAAGACTGGTTGTGTTTCAGGCACCTTCATGGATGTACTGAAACCAAGCTCTTCAACTCAGAATGCAGCAGGTTGGGTTCTGCAAGAAACAATATTTGTGGCTTTCCAGGGAAACTAGGAATATCAATTCTCTTCCTCCTTGTTGCAGAAATGAATTTAAGACTGCCATGATGGCTGGCATTTAGCAAAGGCTTTGTGCTCACAAATTCCACATTTATCTATATCCATGCACCCCAACTGGACATTGACATGCATAAGAAAACATAGAGGTAGAATTCAGGTCCAGGTAGAAGTCTAGACAGATACTTCCGGCCTTTGACTTTGTGACACCACACAATGTTCCAGAACTATGCAACTGAGTTGTGAAAAGATCACAAGAATGTCTCATAATGCTTCAAGTAAGTTTTCAACTTTGCATTAAGCCACATTCATACCTATCCTTGGCTACATATAACCTATAAGGTAGACATCCTAGATCAACTAGTTTCAAAACACTGATGTAGTAGGCAGTGTTCTTTTTAAAAATTTTTATTTATTTATTTATGTATTTATTTATTGCATGTATGTGCATGCCATGGCATGCATGTGGTGATCAGAGGACTACTTGTGGAAATCTTTTCTTTCCTGCCACCATGTGGGCTCCAGAGACAACACTCATGCTATCAGACTTTGTGGCAAGTGATTTTACCTAGTAAGCCGTGGTTGGCCCCAAGTATTCCCTTTCACTCACAGATGCTCTCCGCACTCATGATGTATCTGATCGCAAGACAGGAGAATGGATGCTTTCTAATCTCTCATTTACTTATTTCCTGAGCATATAAGAAATTAAGTTTTACATTTGCAGTTTTGGGGGAATTTGAATAAGTAGTGGTACATGATTGTTGCCTTCAGGATTTTCAGATATGAAACAAAGGTAAACAAATAAAGATAACTCTATGTAGGACATAATAAAGTATCACAGCGTAAATGTCAAGGGCCAGGCCAGCCACATCTCATCGTCCACTCCAAAGCAATACACGTTTGCAAGAAACCCAAGAAAATGCACAAATGCTTCAGAAAGAAGTAGGTCAACTCCTGGGAGCTGGAGATGTGGGAGCTTGTTTTAAATGACCCCTCCAAAACTCATGCTGAAGTTTAATTACCTTGTTAAGAGGCAGATCTGCCAAGCAGTGATTGGAACATGACATCTCTGACCTTTGAATTAACAAATGCCATTCTCACAGGAGTTCCTAAAATAATAAATAAATAAATAAATAAAGATGCTTGGTCTGATTTTCTCTGCCATACTTCTTCGTCATACTGTGACATTACACATATCTGACCAGATATGATGTCATGCTCTAGGACAAACAAACTTCTGTTGTTTAATAACTTACCCAGTCTGCAGCATTCTGTTACAGCAATGGAAAAGGGGCTGAGCTAGTAAACCTTGTTTGGAGGATGTTGCTTAAGGCTCTGACCTTGCTTCATGTAGTTACTTCTTTGTTCTTTTTTTTTTTTCTAACTCCTTTTCTATTCTGCTCAGCCAATTTGCATCAATTTCTTCCCTTCCTTACACTTTATTTATTTATTTATTTGCATTATCTTCCTGGAAGCTGCCCAATGTAGCCTAGAACTCTTAAGATCCAGCCTGTGGGTTGGCAGCTCCCTCATTGGTGTAGACTCTGCCACATGTTAGAATTGTCAGTTTCCATGTGCGGCCGTCCAGACAACATGGGTGAGATGCCGTGCCTGGAGTGACCTGCTTGTTATCCTGAGAGAGAAAGGGGAAGGTCCTTTCCATCCTGTTAGAAGATGGAAAGGAGAAAGGGGAAGGTCCTCGGCAGAATAGGGTTTTAAGCTGCAGTCTCCATGTGGCATGGTTCCACAGAGAGGAGAGGTAATGCCCAGATGGGGGAAAAGGGAGGAGACTCAAGGAGCTGAAATTTATGCCAGACGTTTGAAGTAGAGAAATTGTGGGCAATCTGTCTAGGTCTTTAACTTTTGTGGAGTCTGTGGCTATAAGAGTTTTTCTCTTCTGGGCTGGGGAGATGGCTCTGGGATTAAATTCTTTGCCTCACAAACAAAAGGACCTGAGTTGGGATTCCTAGGTTCCATGTAAAAATGTTGGGTAGATACGGCAGCAGCCTATAATTCCAGCCCTGGAAGATTGTATTAGTCAAGGTTCTCTAGAGAAATATGTTAAATTAGCTCACAAAATAAGATCAGTGTAGTCTAACAGTAACTACTTACTCTTGAGCTGAATTCTCAAAAGACAGGAAAATCTTGAATCTCAGTCACACTGGACAACTGAAGAGGCTGGGTTGCGAACAGCAGCCAGTGTGAAGATGCTGGGCTCCAACCCAGCTAGGAACAGCACAAGCCCAGGAGACTGGGCTCTGGTATCAGCAATAAACAGGGACAAGGTCCACCAGGGTGGGATCCTACATCAGCGAGGAGTAAGCAAAGCCCAAGAGGCTGCTTGTAGCAGCAGTAGCAGAGAAGAAGGTAGCAACAGACCAGTGGTGAACTGAACACAGCAAGCCCAGGGGCCAAGGTGGTAAGTCCCTTGTGCTTCCTCTTATCTGGTCCACCACAGGAACGCTCCATGCACTGTGGGCTGGATCTTCCCTATCAATGGAGTCACCACCTGCAGGCTTGTGCGAGGTCTTGCCTAACCATTAAGCCTTCACAGCTGTGCCCCACACTGAACTTGTCAAGATGACATCTGAATCTAGCTATCACAAAGGCAAAGCCTGGGAAGCCCTAAAGCAAAACAATATTGAGGTAGCGCAATCCAAGATGATTCCTGAAGTCACCCTTGGATAGCCACTGGTGTACACACACACACACACACACACACACACACACACACACACACACACACCCCTTATGAGCACCCATCCTTCCTTCGTGTTAGTTACACAAAAATGTATCTTCTTGCCTATACTCAGCTTTCAGAATAGAGCCAGGTGGTGGAGATAGAGCTCAGTCTCCTCTTGATGAGTGTCTGGTTGCGATGGGCTCACAACTGAGTGTTCTGTGGCAGGAGGAAAGCGAGAAGAGAACAGCCATTACCAGCTCTTTGGGCAGTGGCGGGCTCTCAGAAGCGACAGTGGATAACCAGGTTAAAAAGCAGAGACAATTATAACTAAAAAAGCATTGTGGAGGAGTGAGGGAGAGTCCAGTCCTGGTCTAGTTAGGCAGGTGTGTTGTGGGGGTGCTGTGACAGGCTCAGAGGAGACTTTTAGTTTGAGGTGGGGGGATTCCACATGCTTAGGAAGAGAAGGGATAAGCCAGAGAGACCAGAGTCTCCCGCATCTGCTGCTTGCTGGTTACATGGAAGTTCTGACCAATTAGCCCAGCTTCCCAACTCCTCCTAATGGCCTGAGGTCAGGAGGGCATCTCTCACTTCCACGCCTGTCTCATCATTGCCTGAGTACCACAATCAGCTCTGCAAGTCGACACTGTGCAGGCAGGCAGAGAGGGACTGGGGTGAGGGGTAAAATGGGGGAAATGCTGGCGAGAGGCAGAGGGTTAAGGGAGGAAGCAACCTGGACCCTTTGGTTTTGCAGGAGTTGGGTGACAACAAGCCTCTGGCTCATGCAGGGCAGGGAAAGGAACTTTATTCTGTATCTGTGGACTGTGGGACAGAAGGTACGGTTCTGATGAGTGGGCTTGCAATTCTGGAACTTTCCAACAGACCTGTTTGGGAGGGATGATTAGAGAGGTTCCAAGGCTTGTGTGAGGATGCCATTTTCTGCCCAGAGAGACAGGAATCATGGTCTGAAAAGGAAAGCAGTGACATGCAAAGCTGACCAGCTTCTTGGGGCATCGCAGTAGGTGGCATGCTGGGAAATTGAGTCAGCAAGGGCCCAGGATTCTGTGTGATACTTAGGGTTGATGTCTAGTAGTCAGAATTAGGAATCATCTGATCCCTACCTGTTGCTCTCTACTCTACTCTCTCTTCCTCTCAAAATTCTTTTCATTCTTTTTTTTTTTAATATTGTGGGGAGTGCTGGTTATTTTGAGATAGGCTGGCTTCAAATTTCTAGGTGTCTAAGGATGACCTTGCATGTCTGTTCTTCCTGCCTCCACCTGAGTGACAGTCAGGTACCACCATACCTAGGCTTACGTAGTGCTGGGGATCGAAGCCACAGCTTCATGCGTGCTAGGCAAGCACTCTGCCCACTGAGCCACACACCAGCTCCTTTCATTCGTTGTTTAAAATTCTTAGCATTGCCTTTAGGAGCCATATTTCCCTTTCACATTGAGAAGTAACTAAAATAATTCCCACAGGACGCTACAGGGCAGAGGCTCTGGATTCGCTCAGCTGCCTTTGTGAATCTCCTTTAGTGGGACGTAATTTTGTGGAGGTAAAAATTCAGAGAAAATGCTTCTGAGATGCCTCCTACTTTGAACTTCAGCATTGGGGCGATCCATGCACATCATATCTGTAATATGGTATCCCAATTGGAATGTAGCTATCTATACCTATATACCTATATTTATGTCTGTCTGTCTGTCTGTCTGGGAAGGGATAGGTTCTATTTCCAATAGAATGCTGCGTTGCTTCTCAGCTTGTTTTGACTCTTTGCTCTTCTGGACTTTTAAGAATTTATTGTAATTTAGGAGTAATCAAATATCAACATCCATTAATCTGATCATGAAATTCTAAGACAACTCTATTTGTCCACTAGTGAAAGGAAAAGAGCAAGGTCTGCAACTTCTGGCTGTTAGCAGTGCTCAGAGTTTGAAGCAAAGACTGCCTGTCAATCCCACGCCTGGCCTGAACATCTTTCTTTACTCTTCAGCGACACAGACATTCTGCTAACTCGTTCTCTCTAACTTTTAACTCTCTTCATATCAAGAATTCACATTGATCATTCTATTTCTAAGTTCAAGATTTTAACTCCTTTCTGATAACCTGGATGTTAGTTTTTTCCGCCAAGCAGTCCTTGTTTGTTTACTTGTTCGCAAAGATTTTTTTAAGTTGAAACCAAACATTTCAAGTTTATCAGGCTGAAGTTTCTAAGCCGTGTATCAGTGCCCACAGCAGCAAGAGAGAAGCGAGTCTTAGGACCTGCTTTGGGCTGTTGAACAATTATATTTGCACTGATTTTACAACCTTGTGGCCATTCATTTTGAAATCATCATTTGAGGCACCTACTTGGCCACTTAGGTTTTCTCAGTCGATTTCTGCTTTAAGCTTTGTGTCTCAGCTTAGCAAAAGAATCACTTAGGACAATTTTTGAAGTAGGGCAATGTTGCTTTCTTGCCTCTCCCCCATTGCAGGATTTTAATAGATAAAGCCAAAGCATGCCACGCCCATAGACTGAGGAGATGGTCTGCAGACCCAGTGAACCCCATCTCCCTCTCGCTTGTCTGAAGTAAGATGGAAGCACTGATTTCATTCCTGGTGACATTCTACCTCACTCCTGGGAGACAGGCCTTGTGCACAGGGAGGGCCCATCTCTCTCCAGTGAGCGCAGTCTCCCAAGATTTCGGCTTTGCTTCTGTTGACAAAGGCTGGACTCTAGGAAGCTGGGCAGATGGAAAAGTGAACTCAGACCAGCCCAAAGCCCAAGAAAGAGAACTGAACCGAGGCCTAGCCATTGAACTATTTGTCCTGGAGCCTGGAGGTCACACAAAAATAGTAGCAATTCTGCCTTTGAAGATTTCGGTTCTCCATATTGGTCTCTTCTCCCTAACAAAGGGTCTTTGCAAAGCTTTACTGGTATGAACCAAACTGCATCCAGATACTGATGAGTCGTAGACCTCAATGTGCTGTCACAGCATCTTCCATGGATAACTAACAGACAGTTGAAATTGACATGATCCATGCTAACATTCCTTGGTCTTTCCTCATGCGTGCTGCTTTGAAAGTCTTCCTCCTTGTCATACATGATAATTCTAGGTTTGCTTCTGGGGATTGAAGTCTCAGAGCCACCTGAAGTCACCCCCATTCCATGCTGGATATAACTAGAGTTCCCATTATCTCTGGATTCGCTTCTCATTGCCTCAATCCATCCTACCACTGTCATCCATGCTTCCACCATCTCTCTGTGTTGTGAAAGGGTCTCAACCAATAAACCTGCTTCCTCTCTGGTCTTATTATGCTTATTTGTAGCATGAAAAAAAATCAGTTGACACTAAGCTGGGGAGAGATATCTCAGTCGGTAAGATTCTTGTTTGCCTAAGCATGAGTATCTGAGTTTGATGCTCAGAATAAATTAAAAAAACCATGCATAATGATACCTGTATTTGCATACCTAGCCTACTGGTCTACCCCAATTCACCAGCCCCAAGTCAATAAAAGATCTTGATCTCAGAAATCAAGGTGATTGGCTACTGAAGAATGATACCCAAGGCTATCCTTTGGCCTTCACATGTACATGAACACTTTAGTGCAACACACACAGAGGTAGGGAAAGAAAGAGACAAATACACATACACGCACACACAGAGATTGAGAAAACGTAAGTCCTGTTCTCTGGCAAACATATCCCATTATGCTTATTTTATTTTTCGTCTCACAGAAAAAAAGTTGATATTTTTTCAAAATTAGGTCAGACTAACTCACTCTGAGGGAAAATAGACAATGGCTAGGTCACTCTAGGCAGATAGGAATGCCGTGAGGAACAGCTAACAAGATGGAAAATCTTTGGTTCTTCTTCCTACTCTGGTGAACACATTTTCTCCAGGGAGAAATTCGAATTCCCTGTGGACAGAAGGAGCCAATCATCAAAGGGGGAGGAGGCCTCAGCCCAGCCCAGCCAATCCTGTGGCAGGTGTGTCTGGTACTAATCAATTCTGGACCTTCCTCTTCTTATTCTTTCCTTTTTCCTCCTCCTCTTCCTCCTCCTCCTCCTCCTCCTCCTCCTCCTCCTCCTCCTCCTCCTCCTCCTCCTCCTCCTCCTCCTCCTCCTCCTCCTCCTCCTCCTCCTCCTCTTCCTTCTTCTCATCCTCTCACTCTGCTCCAGTTCCCCTGGCTTTCTTGCCATTTGCAAACATGTGGGATGTGATGTGCTGTAAGATCCCTCATTCCCTGTCCTTCTCCTGCAGAGCTCCTGTTTTTCAGCCATCAGATGTCCCCCGGGCATCTGCATGGCTTCTTCCCTCTCCTCCTTTAGACCTTCCTAGGATGTTCTTTTCTCACTAGTGCTTCTCTAACTCTCCTGTTCTCTGGTAAACATATCCCATTGTGCTTATTTTATTTTTCGTCTCATGACTGGCACACTGTAATAGACAACTATTGCTGAGTAACAAATCTAGTGCCTTAAACAGCAGTCATTGATTTTTGTCTCAGGCACATGTGTAAGTTGGCCAAGGGTTAGGTGATATAGGCTGGACTTGACTTTGACCATTGCTTCTACCATCAGGTTGCCTGGCCTGGCCTCCTTCCTGCACTGTGGCTCAGGTGGGCTCCAAGTGAACCCACTGTGGGCAGCAGTTTCCCAGAGGAAATGTATCTCTTGTTGATAAGTGGGATAGAGGACTACCTGTAAGCAATATGTTCAATTTTCCCTGGTAATGACAGCTTGTGCATGTTTTTTGTTATGTAACTGCTTCTGTCTTGGCTTAGATGGCTGTTTCTATTAGTCAGATAAAAACCCCTCCTGGGGCTCACTCTGTCACTTCTGGATATCTTTTTCTCTGGGTGACTTGCAACCTACATCATTCAAAGCTTACCTACCTCCTCACTTGGCTCTTTCTACATAGCATTTCAAATCTCTATGTAACATGCCAACCATGGTTCCTTCTGTCTCTCCTCCAAGAGACTTCATGAGGGTCAGTTCTGTGTCTTGTGCATTGCTCAGTTAGCCGTGATTAGATCTTCTCTTGGTGTTGACACTCAGCAAAAATTACTAAGTGCTGGTGGGGAGGTGGCTCAGGGAAAGGGCTTGCTGTACAAGTTCTAGACCCCAGAACCCATGTAAACATCTAGACCTGGTGGCACCAGTCTGTAATCCCAGTGCTGGGGGAAACATAGACAGGAAGATCTCAGGGTCTCCCTGGCCAGCCAATCAGTGGTCTCAAGATCCAATAAGAGCCCCTGCCTCAAAAATTCAGGCAGAGAACAATAGATGAAGATAATCTGATACAGATTTTTTACACACACACACACACACACACACACACACACACACACACACTACCTGCACATACACAAGATCATTCACGATGGATACATGCATATACACACAATCACTGAATAAATATGAGAACCAATGATAAAGGGTATTTGAGGATGTATTAGAAGAGACAGTGGAGGGCAGAATCCATCCCTGCTTGAGGATCCCTGCCTGACATGGCTGAATAGGAGGCATGAGTTTAATCAGATAGAAGCTCTTCCCTCACCCCCACCCCAGGACTGAGGTGGAACCCAGGACCTTGTGTGTACTGGGCAAACACTCTGCTGCTGAGCGATTTCCCCATCCCACCAAAGCCTGATATGACATTAATAACTCTCTGCTTTTGTGTACATATGTGTGTGTTTTACTATTTGCTCATGGTAAACTGTCCGTGTTTCTGTAGATTTTTGAATCTCTGAAATTTTCTCAATACTACATATGCCCTTTGGATCTCTGAAGCTCTTCTCTGCATCTGTAACATACCTGCACTTCTCCTCTGGTGGAGGTGAGCTAAAATACTCAGAAGGATTCAAGCAGTCGGTGCTGCTCCAACTTTGTGCATGAAATGCTTTTGTGTCTTATCCTTACATGTCATATCTAAACAAAAAATATGTAACAATAAGAGGATATTCTAGTTCAAAAGTGATCTATTAACATCACAGGTAAAGAAAAAGTTTTAAAAAAACCACCCAGTGTTCTGTAACCTAGCTCTCTGGCACCTGCCTTGCTTCTACAGAGATTATGCTTATGTAACTTAGAAATATAATAATTAGAAAATGTAGAAATGTGTACAGTATTTCACCCTTGCTAGACTACGTGCTTTTCAATCGTGCAAATTTTTCTTTCTAAGGCAAAGTAAGCATACTCATATCCATTGCGCATAGAGAAGAACTGACAGAAGAATTTAGTGGTGTCCTTAAGGTTACTTGTCCAACGAGGACTGAGTAGGTACTGAGTTTCCAGCCTTCTGTGCCGCACAGATTTGGGAAGTTGAAATGTCAGGTCATCTGCTGTGATAAGTATTACTGACTGTTGTCAGGATTTGAAATCGCCAGTCCACTTGACAGGCAAACGTGAAAGCACTAAAATTATCCCAGGTGAAACCAGGCAGTGGTGACTGACAATCTTGCCACCCTGCCACCATGTTTGTGAGGGCAAACTCAGGGCAGTCTTAAGGGAAGAGAGTAGGGCCAAAACGATGGCACGAAAGACTAGAGAAATGTGTGCAAAGGGAGGAAGCTTTGCCTATTAGGATGTAGAATATGCCAAGTTGTCTGTGAGTGTTCTAGAAACTTCTTTGCCAACATTGCCTTTCTCAGGCTTTCAACGCAAGAGCTTTATTGTCCTGTCTCCTGCTTTATTCAGTCTTGATAAGAATATCTGACCTATATCTCCCAGATGGAAGGGTCTGGGATTTGCTTTTTGGGACCAGGTACCTGTTGTGAGCTGTGGTCTCCAGCGTGCCCTTTTTGATCATTGACTGCAGTGGACATTCTGTGTGATTCGGTTCTGTTCGGAATCAGGTCCTGAACACAAAACCATTTATCTTGGACCATGCTGTTCTAACTGGCTGACACCAGCTGATACTTGATCCGGCTACTAGTTTTGTATGTGTGTATGCGCAAATCCAGAATGTGGTTGGGGATACGAATTGACTGGGTGTTTGTTGGCAATGTTGCTTTTTCTCTCCTACTTGTCTTTAACTATAGCCTGTGTTATTTACCTAGAATGTGGCACAAAGTAAAAAAAAATGAATAGACACACTGAGGATGTAGATTTCTCAGATTGCTTGGACTCAGAGGTCTGTCTGTTCCTTGTCAAAATAGTTTTGTGATACGGTGATTGTCTGGCCCCAAACATGAATACATCATCCTTGCAGACTATGAATCTTGGGCTGCCCACCTGTAGCTCATTCCCACTTCCATTTTCTGTAAAGGTTTCTAGTTTAGTCATCCTCCTTTTTTTTAAAGGGGAAATTCAGTTTTTTTTTCTTTATTTTTGGGGTAGGAGACTCAGAATTTAGGAGACAAAACAATCAAATAAAAAGAGGGTTGATTTTGGACCTCCATGAATGGTGGCAGGCAGAGAGAGAGAGAGAGAGAGAGAGAGAGAGAGAGAGAGAGAGAGAGAGATATTGAGATATTGTTAGACGAGTGTTTATCTATATACCCAGAACTATATCTTCTATAATTCCTTATATAGCACTATGGTAGACTGGGAGTCACTATAGCCACTTTGCTAAACGGAAGATTAATGCCGAGAGGGGCTGAGCAACTTGCTCAACTTTATGTTACTTGAAAAATGCTATGATGAGCATCAGAAGACTGTACTATACCCAGTGATAAATGTCTCTCCCCACCAGCTGCTATGTTAGGAACAGAAGGCAGTGGGTCCCTTGTAGGATTCTCAGTCACCCCCCTTCCCACAGGAAGCTGAGTATCTGCTTTCTCGCACCTTTTCCAGCCAGCCTCTGCTCTACACACAGTCACTCATTACTTTCCCCAGCAAGGATGTCCATCCTTCGCCACCTCTGCTTGGTTGAGTGTGGGAAGCCTATCCCTGTCTACTTTTGGGGTCCACAAAAGCCAAACTAAGCGTACCCTTGGAGGTGGATGCCGAAATGCTTTTTTTTGCAGAGAAGGAAGGAGAACTCTCTGGCTCATGCTCAGGGTCTTGAGGGCAGAATTCATCTTGGCAGTAGGAAAATAAAATTCACTTCTGCTCAGAAGAGATTTATTTATTTGTAAAGTGCATTTATGTGTCTGGAACCGGTGGAATGAAAAAAAGAAGAGCCGGTCATGGATTCTGCTCTCTAGAGATTAGCAATCAGTGTAGACTCAATAATGATGCAGCGAAGTGTAATCATCCAGCATCAGACAGATTTATCACGTGCTATTAGCAGGCCCAGGACACACACCTGTGGGGCTCACAAGCTGCTTATTCCCAGCAGACCAAGGAAAAGAGAATTCTTAGATCACGACATCTTTGCTATCTTGCCACTGCCTTTTTGAGAGCTTCTCTTTTAAATTAAATCTAACTTTTTATCCTAAGGTTCAAAAACGAAGTGAGTTTTGGGCTATACATTCAGATGGCCTGACCCTTGGCCATTCACTGTGGTCCAGTGCTCAAATATTTCCACTGATTTCAAGTGTATTCTCTTTAAATTAATTAACTTATGAGAGAGAGAGAGAGAGAGAGAGAGAGAGAGAGAGAGAGAGAGAGAGAGAGGATTCTATGGTACTTGAGTGGAGGAAAGCAGGCCTCTTTCAGAAGTTGGTTCTCTTACCACATGTGCTTCTAGGAATTGAACTCAAGTCTGAACTTGAGTTGACACTATGTTGAGCTATGAAACCAGCCCTTGAATGTATTTTTTTCAAGGCTGTTTGCATTAGTAATACAGGTAAGAACATATCTTTATTGTACTTCTTTTCCTACTTAAAACTTAACCTACCATACGCCATCCCTCACTACTTTTTCTCTTTTACAATATAATCCCAGGTGTGAATATATAGATCAACAACTTTTCTATTGATTCTTTTTAAAATGCAAAGCAATACTGTAGTTTACTTAACCAATCCCTTGTGGATGGTAACTTGGAGGGCTTCCCAACTCTTTGCTTTTAAAACTATTGTTGCACAAAGCATTACATCCATCATTTCATATGTAAGCAAGTGTATCGGTGGGAGAAATATCAGGGGGTTCGCTCACGAACCTGCATGTTTCCCTTTTCTCTTCAAGCCATCTTCATCACCATGCCCAATTTGTTTGTTTTGCCAGAGATTTCTGGGCGTTAGTTTCTCAAGGCTATGATAAAATGCCTGACACAAGCACCTTAGGGAAAGAAAGGTTCACCTTGGCTCACAGTTTGAGGGGTGTAGTTTATCATGGTGAGAAGGCATTGGTGGTAGGAGCATAAGACATCACATCAGAAGTGGTGGGGGGGGAGAAAAAGAGAGAGAAAGACAGAAAGAGACAGATGGAGAGATAGAGACAGACAGACAGAAAGGCAGAGAGGGACACACACACACACACACACACACACACACACACACACACACACACACACACTGGTTTCTTCTCCTTTGTCCCTTTTATCAGTCAGGACCTGGTCCACAGAATGAAGCTGCCTGCTTTCAGTGTGGGCCTTCCTACCTCAGGGAGAACCCTCTCACAAACATGTCCAGAGTTATATTTTCTAGGTGGTTCCAAATTCAGTCAAGTTGATGGAAGATTCCCCAAGCATCCCCTCTCCCAAAAAATAAACAACTCAGCAGCAGCAAGAATAGCCAAGAGGCTGCTTAGAGGCTGGATTCCAGTCATTTGAGTAAACACCAAGTAGGATCTTAACACTTCTTATGTCTGTCTTAAGACATTTAGGAAGTTGCTTATTCCTATACACCTTACTAACATGATTCACTTTGTTACCAGATCCTGTTCTCTGACTCCACCAGTATTTATTTTGGCCCAGTTAGTAGCTTATTCAGCTCTGGCATATCTGTTTAGCCAACAAAGGTTTGTGATGTATGTGGTAGACCTTGGATTCTGATGGACGTTGGAGCTAGACTGGACTAATACTTGATCCCTGCTTTCTAGCTCATAATACATACAGAGACATAAGCAGCTGGCTAGGAAGTGACCTGCACGGTAGGTACCACTTTCAACACTTACACTAGGCAAGCTTTGGCTCTGGCAACCTTCACTGTCTTGTGTAAACTCTCCGCAGCGTTCTGGAATCCCACACTGCCACTGGCCATGCCCCTTATATAAAGCATAGGCCCTGCGTCTGAAAACTTTGGTTTGTGCTTTGATAGATGATACATATCAATGTGTAGCTTTTCTGAATGACCAGATTTTCATCTGGAATGTGTCTGAGAATGCAATGATGTAAGAATTTGCAAGTGCTTTGTAATTATCATTCACATTCTCCCTTCCCAATGGCACTGTGAGAACAATCAAGAGTTGTAAGGGATAATTTCACCGCTAATTATCATCTGTGTCCCGGGTTCTTTAGAGGCTCTTGAATCCCTTCCATTTTTTTTTTAGACAGATTTGTTGGGGTCACCGACAATCAAAAGCTGTCATTATGACTCCTGCAGCAGCTGCCTGTGTAACTTCTCTGTTCTACTGGAGGTGGGTTTGGCATGCTGCTTAGCAAAGCCCACCTGCTTTCCTTGCTGCCAGGGTTGAGCTTACCATGGTGCCACTGAGCTGATGATCTCGCTTTCAGTGATATAGGGATAGTCTTTACGGCGATGTTCCTGGAGAGGGTGCCAGAAGTTATTAGAGCTGGACCTAAAGAATTCCTGTCTGGGACTGGGGAGATGGCTCAGGGGTTAAAGCCTTCGCCTCACAAGCAAACAGACCTGGATTTGGATCCCCAGGTCCCACATGCAAATGCTGGGCAGAAATGGCAGTGGCTTATAATTCCAGTCCTGGAAGGTAGAGGTTGGGAACCCTAGAGCAAAGTAATAAGGAGGTAGAGCAACCCAGGATAATCCCGATGTCACCCTTGGACCTCCACATGCACACACATACTCAAGTGCCCTCTTGTACACTCCCCCCAAATGAACTAAAAAAGCCTCAGTAGAATCCTAGACAGACTAGTGTATTCTGCAAGTGGACAAAGTAATTATCCAATTTCCCAATTGATTCTTTGCATCTTTCTCTCCTCCGCTAGAGGTTACAGGGAAAATCTCTCTAAATAGCATTATGTTGAGCCTCAGTCCCCCTAGTCTTGATCAGAATGATAGAATTTTAGAACTATTATGTCCTTAGAAATGCATCGATCTCAGCGTTTCCTCCTCTTGCACTGTGTGAACAGGGAAAATAAGGCCCCGTGGGGTTAAGCCACACAATCCCGATCATCTGACAACCAGAAGTGTGAGCTGATTTCAAAACATCCCCTTTTCACCTGCCTGAGTCAATTTCACTCACAATCCATATTGATTCACCATCTTAATTCATTCTTCTGAAAACATTTCCGCAATTCCACCCCTCCCTCCAGCATTTCTTCAGAATTTCCCGGCGCAAAGATCTATTGAGAGAGCCTTTTTGGGTTTCTTCCTCTGATCGCACTTAATGAAATCTCTGTTTTCTCCTCACCAGACACAAATTATTCTGAATTTAAGAACCTATCAGCTAAGTCAGGTTTAAATCAACTCGCAGCTTGGCCTTGTCAGAAGGTGGGGCCGGTGGCTTCCCCTCTCCTGCATTGTTCTTGAACGAGCATACGAGCGAGTCCTTTCTGTGAGAAGAAATGCTGTGATTTTATTGCCAGTAAAGTGAAGCGGGAAGCCAATACTATCATTTTCATTGAAGGTTTTATTTCCCTGGCGATGCCTGAAGAAATTGGTGCAGTGAGGAAGCCAACCGCATATAAAGCATGGAAATCTGTGGTGCCTGCGTCCACTGAAGCCCGGAGCGCGTGGGGAATGAGGGGAAGTGTGTGCAGCCGGGAAGGGGTACATCTTGATGTTTGTGGAAGACCTGTTTTGGAGGCTTCTTGCTGGCCTGGAGCTGCTGCCGTCTGGAACTTGGCTTTTACCTGGCTCAGAGGAGAGAGGGAGGAGGCAAGACATCTAGGGTATAAAGATGGAAAGAAGGAAAGAGGGAGGGTGTAAGAGAAACAGGACAAAGGAGAAAAGGAAATGGGAGAAAATGCTGCCTAGGCGCAGAGAGCAAGAAGCTGAGAAGAACCCCCCGAGTGAATTAATGAAAATGTGTTTTGGGAGCTGGGGAGATGGCTCAGTGTTAAAGCCTTTGTATTAGCAACAAAAGGACCTGAGTTCAGATCGCTAGATTCCAAGGAAAAAAATGCCTGGGAGATAGGGAGGCAGCCTGTAATTCAGGCCCTGGAAGTGGAGCCTGGGAAACCCCAGAGCAAAGCAACAAGGAGGTAGAGCAATCCAGGGTGATTTCCAATGTTATCCTTGGGCCTCCATGGGCACACACACTCAAGTTCCCTCTCATACATATGCCCGCACACATGTATGCCCCTAACCGCATACAGAACACACTTGGGCACACACATGCACGTACACACGCACAAAGAAAGAAAATGTGCTGTGGGTCAGTAGTAGGATTCTGTGTTGACTTTCTTCATGTGAGATATTCAGACACAGAACACATTTTTAAGGCTATTTATTCATTCACGTTCATTCATGTGTGTGTGTGTGTGTGTGTGTTCAGATGAGTGTATGTGGATAGATGTCTGAACACACACAGGCCAGAAGAGGGCGCTAGGTGTCCTCTTCCATCACTCCCTGGCCTAGCAGAATCTCTTACTGAACCAGGAGCACAGAATGGAAGGCACTGGATTTGAACCAGCTGGAAGGAAGAGTGTGTGATAATCCCAAAACACTTTGTGATTGTACTTGCTGGCGGGGATGTGGGTCATCATGGGGCTGGGGAGACTGCTCCGTGGGCCAAGTCTCTTGCCCTGTAAGCCTGATGGCCCGAGACAGTCCCAGAGCCTCTGATGGAAGAACAGAAGGGATTCTTGAAAGCTGTCTTCTGATCTCCACTTTGCATCATGGCCTGTGCGTGGCCACACCACACACGCACACACACAACAACAATAATGATAATAAAAAGTTGTAGCTAGTTTATCTGACAGCTGAACCTAATGAAATTACCCAGTGGTGTACGTGACCTGGATGATTCTTGATGCCTAGACAACTTGACACCTTAATGCATTACTTTCGTTTGGGAAGCTGCTGCTTATCCTTCTAATAGTTCCTCTTTCCCTGTCTCATTGAAAAGTGTCTGTTCCTATCACTTGTGAGTTGAAAATCTCTACTATAACCAGTTGTCTCACCTTCCTACAGATTCACTGATTCCTCACTGGACCTTTTGTGTATCTAAGCTTTTTAGTGACCGATACTTTTTATATCACTCTTCTGTCTAATCACAAGCCACCACCCCCGGCTTCTTTCAGCGCCTCAAATGAGCCATTTTGCCTTATAGGTGCCATATATTTTGTACACTGCAGTAGGCTGGATTCCTGTGTTCACTTATAGCACATGCTGAAGCTCTAATTCCCACTGTGGTAATGGGCTTAGGAAGTGGGGTCTTTGGGAGGCAGCTGTGTCACGTGGACTTTGGGATTAGCACCCTCTGGAAGAAGGGAAAGAGCTAACTGGCTATCTTTTGATATGTGATAGGAAGAAGATACCTGGACTTTTACCAAGACCTCAGCCCTGTGGTCACCTCATTTCAACCTCTACAACTGTGAGTAGCCAATGTTGAGTGACTCAGTTAATGGGAATGCATTTTTCTGGTCAGAGCCAACTTATGACCTTCCCAGAGAAGCACATGAATGATTGGCAATAGGATGAAGAGAGAGGTGAGGTTTATTTCTGCTGCCAACCAGCAAGGGACTAAGCCTCATTGGGCATCATGTAGCTTTCTTGCCTGTGACACGGGCTTAACTTGCTCACCCATGTGAGCGACCACCTGACTTCTGGTGCCTAATAGGACATGTCTCCGCATTTCCTTATTGATACGTAAGCATCAGACACTCATGCTTGGGAGACCGCATTTAGTGACACCCACAGTGCATTCAGACTAGGGACTGGCGATTTCATGGTCTTTGGAAATGTAGGCCATTGACCGCAGACACTCAGGATTCAAGTTTCTAACCAGAGGACTTAGAAAATCACTCAGAAGACAGTAGAGGGGTAAAGGGATAGTGGTAGCAAGATTAAGAAAATAGCCTCTTTATAAAGAAAAAAAAGGGAGGAGGGAGGAAAGAGAGAGAAGAGAGAAGTAGAGAAGGGAGAGACAGAGAAGAGAGAAGGGAGAAAAAGACAAGAAGAGAGAGAGTGAGGAAATGAGGGAGGTAGGATGGGAGGGAAAAGACACAGAGAGAGAGAGAGAGAGAGACATAAACAGAAACAGATGTAGAGAGAGATTAGAAATATAGAGCTTCATAGACAGAGGGCCTGATATGTTAGCACATGCCTGTAATCCCAGGACTCGGGAGATGGGGGCAGGACAATGACAACATAAGGCCAACCTGGGCTACATGGAAAGACCCTGCCTAAAAACAAACAAAAAAATCAGAAAATTAAAAACTCACCCTCAAAGACCAAGGGACATTGGGGGTGCTGAAGTCACCAGTTGTCTCCTGGCTTATCCCCAAGGGCATAGAGACGGAAACAGTGTCCAGTGAGAAAGATCAGAGTTAGTTAGCATCAGCACAGAGCAAGAACTCCTGCAAACTGAGAAAACTCTCATTAAACACACTTTAATTTCTGTGTGTTCTCTCTACTGTACCTTAAAATAAATGTATTCTTTATGATCTGGAGAAGTACCTGCTCTTCTCATTTGGAAGGAATATAAATGTTGGTGGGGTGTCTCTGGAGATCGTTACCACCTATCATCATTAAGGGATAAAGTAATGAGAGAGCAGGACATTAACTAGTTAGTTGAGAAATCTACAAAAAAAAAATAAAAGAGGAATTGGCACCTCAGGGCTTCATGTTGAAAATTGTTCTGGCAGAGAAGAAGATATGCTGAGCAGAAAAGGAAAAGGAAAAGAATTACCAGAAATGCTAATCAAAATACAATAAACATAAAAATAGGGGCAGGAGAGATGGCTCTGGGGTTCAGGGCTTGTTGTGCAAGTATGAGGATCTGAGTTCAAATCTCCAGCACACAAGTAAAAGTAAGGTAGGGGCGATCATCTATATCCCCAGTGCTAGCTGCAGGGTGGGCAGAGACAGGTAGATCCTAGGGATTTACTGGCCAGCCATTCTAGTCAAAATGCTGAGCTCTGGTTTCAGTGAGAGATCTTGTCTTGGAAATTAAGGTAAAAGGTCAATGAGATGGCTTAGTGGGTAAGGCATCTGCTCATACACCTGGAGACCTGAGTTCAATCCCTGGAAGTCCACATGAAGGAAGGGAAGGACCGACTTCTGAAAGTTACCCTCTGACCTCTGCCTGTGTATTAAGGCATGGCATCATACATATACTCTTTCTTTTTCTTCTTCCTTCTTTTCCTCTCTTTCTCCCTCCCCTCCAAAACAAAGGTGGAGAAGTTATTAAGGAAGACAGCAAATGTTAATATCTGCATGGGCAAATACACCTGTATATTCCCTTCCCACACTTTCACACATGTTATCTCTCTCTCTCTGTATGTCTATCTCTCTATTTGTCATTTATCTATTAATCATTTAATATCTGTCTCTTGTCTGTCAATATATATTGAATTAACTTAAATAACATTGTACTATGGAATCTTTATTTGGTCATATAGCATATTTATTTTAAACGTTCTCATTGTTCCATACTCAATGAATGGTCTAGACGGAAACATCCAAGAGTTAAACCAGAGATTCTGAATTCCTCCTATCTTTGTGCTGCAAGGATGCCTTTCTTGATGGAAACAACAGAAACACAACACATCTCTGAGTGGAAATTGTTATTGGATTCTTTCCCGAGTTCACCTACCTTAGAGAGCACGCTGGGTGTCTCCGGCCTAATGAAATGTCATCTTTTCATAGCAGGTGATGATATAATTGTTTTAAGTAAACCGGAATGTGAAAGGTGAATGTGTTTATAGCATGGAGCATAATTCATTGTGATGCTTCCACTCATATCTCTGGCTCCATAAAAGATGTCATCTTGCAGGACGTGTGACCTTTCGCTGTGTTGCCCTTTACCAATTACCACAGATTTCTTTTTACTCAGAGGAGCTGGGGTTGGGTGGTTTAATTTCCAGTGCTCTGGTTAACTGGCTATTGATGTTGAATCTCATTTTCATGGAATATAAATTCATCTTCTCTGGATGATGATCATAATTTTTGACCTTTCTGTTCTTGCTAGTCTCTCCTTGGGCTCATCTCTTGGACGAGTAACTCATTTCCCCCCCAACTAGAAACTCCCTAGTCAATGGGATAGAGCTGTCACTCAAAGTTGTCTATGATCTATGTCCACATGTCAATTTCACCCCCATTTACTTACTGCCCATATGCCTCATGTTCTGCCTTACAAATACCTTGGCCTTTCTCTACGCCAAGTTTTCTCTTTAAATAAGATGCTCATCAACTCTTTCTGCACAGTCAATGCCATCTCTCTGTCTTTGTTACTCACGTCAATTCACTTCTCTGCAGAGCCTTCCTCTATCTCTTCTTCCCTCCACCTCCAGGTTTTCTTGATATCTTCCTCAACTAAAATGTTACATTCCTGATTGATCTCTACATTTCTTAAGAAATGGCTTTCTTCTTTAAGCTTTACCACTAACACTTCTTTTCTTTTTTTTTTAACATTTTTTTATTATCTCCGCTCATACAAACTTAATAGGTACACTGGTTCCCTCCCTCCCTCCTTCTCCCCCCACCCTTTTGCTCACCCTCCCCTCACCCCTCCCTCCCCACCTCCCAGTGCCTCCCCTCCCCCAATTCCCGGAGAATCCTTTAATGTGCAGTGCCTGACTGTCCTCTGGGTCCTCCTCTCCAATGACATACAAGGACCCAGCAGCATTTCTCTGAACCCTTTCCTGTGTTCCCCTTAAGCATAGGAACACTATTTTGGCTATCAATCCCTTGCCTCCAAGGATCTTGGTGCTTTTAGCAAATGCTAGACTTGTGGGGATAATAGTGTGTTGGACATTGTGCAGGGCATGTAAAGTCCAATTATGATTGCTTCAGCCCTAACTTGCACTAACACTTATTTTCTATCTCACTTGTCAGATGATTCACCATTTTCTTGAATGTCTTTTATTTGTGACAGATGACATTTCTTGTCAGCGCTCTCCGACCCCCAGGTCATACCACATGCCCTGTGCACAGTAGGTGTGCATTAAGTGAATGAACCCAAAAGTCACAATTTTGTCATGAAAATGGGTCAGAATGTGCTTTTCTCTTTCTTGGATGATTCATAGAACACTTTAGGATCTCACAGTGCGTGTGACTTAGTATAATTAGCCCCAAGCCTCATTAGAAAGGCTGAAGAAAAGTCTGGATGGTTGAATTTTCAGGTTTAAGTTTTTGAACAAAAGTGAGAGCAAGTACATTTAGCAAACCAAGAGACTGACAGATCTGAGAGGAAAAATACAAGTGTTCGGTGACCTCACATGAAATAGCATAGGGAATTAGGAGAAAATTAAATCCATCTAGACTTGGAGTAATTTGTCCAAGGGAGTCTAATTGTTATGTTGAAGTGTGATCAAAACGTCTGTGTTAATACCACCCACCCTCTCCCAGGGGTTTGACTTTAGGAAATATACCAACTTAGCACTGTTGGGCATCAGGCAGAAGCACATCAGCTTCTCTCTCCAGCACCAGAGTCTCAACTGGGGATGAAGTTTTATTTCGTTTCCTGCCCCAACACCTTCAGGGCATGGTATTTATTTCCCAGCAGGCACAGTCACTGCCCACAATGCTATGCCTTGCTGGCTGGTAAGGATTCATGCAGAAGTCATCTGCTTGCAGAGAAAAAGAAGAAAGAGGCTAGTTACCAAACACTGATGGCAGGGTCACATCTGCGATGCCAGACCATGTGGTGAGCAGGATCGGTCGAGAGATCAGAGGAGGAAGCTACAGGAGAAGTAGGAGCTCCTAGGAACTGAGGAGAACTGATAGGACCCTACCAAGTACTGTTGGATGATGGCTAACTAATAGAGCAGGGTGGGGGAGAAAAGTCTCCAGTTCATGTATCCATGGGGGAGCCTACTAGATAATTTCATAGCTAGGTTCACACAAATGCCTCTGCTTAAACAATGGGACATGCAATGAAACATAGGGCATGAATATGGGAAGAAGACTTTTGGGGAAAAAGAGTTGGCACAGATGAGGTAAATGAAAAAAGATAGTGAAGAGAGTAATTATGAAGAAATATATATTTAATGTATTTATATAAATATATATAATTTCACATATGTCTAATTTCATATGTATGAAATTGTCAAAGATCAAAATCCATCAAAAATGGGGGAATGACGGAGGGATTTTACCCCTCATAGAAGGATAAAAATCAGGTAGCAATTGGCCAGCTGCCCAATAAGCTCGCATGAACCAATCAAAAAGTAAATGCCTGGAAAAGAAATTAAGAGACCAAACCAGGTAGAGTTAGTATCTATCTCAGAAATTTGTACAAACTGAAACAATAAAGCAAGATGGATTATTACCATGGAACACTCTGGAATATTCTGGAAAGTTCTTCCACAGCACACACACACACACACAATCTTTTTTTTATTAATACATTTTTTATTATTATTTCTGCTCATACAAACTTAATAGGTACACCAATTCCCTCCCTCCCTCCTCCTCCCCCCAAACTCCCTGCTCTCCCTCCCCTCATCCCTCCCTCCCCATGCCCCAGTGCCTCCTGCCCCAATTCCCAGAGAGTCCTTTCTTGTGCATGCCTAACTCTCCTCTGGGTCCTCCTCTTCGATGATGTACAAGGACCCAGTGGCATTTCCCTGAACCCTTTCCCGTGTTCCCCTTAAGCATAGGAACACTGCTGTGGCTGCCAATCCTTTGCCTCCAAGGATCTTAGTGCCTTTAGCAGATGCTACACTTTGTGAGGTCAATAGTGTGTTGGACATTGCGCCGGGCATGCAAAGTCCAATTATGATTGCTTCGGCCCTAACTTGTGACACACACAATCTTGATGGTTTTAGTATCCAGGAAAGGACCTAGGTGTTAAGGGAAATTGCTAGTGTAGCCCACCTTGCACTGACATACCTGTTCCTTCAGTAAAGCCCAGTCTCTGTTCTCTTGTTTCAGAGAGTTGGGGAGGCATGCTACAGGGAGCATGGGAGAGGATTCTCCAAACAACCATATTCCCAACATAGCGGCACACAGTTAGTTTAAAAATGTCCCCTCTTGGGAAAATTAAGTTGATGGGAACATCCACGTAGAAGCTTCTTTCTTAGATTCTCTGCTCGTTTTTCTTGTCTGGTGTCACCGTGGGAACTGTGTGTTCATTTGGAGCCGTCTCTCATCCTTATCTGTCTTGGCCTGTGACATTGCCAGACTCTCACTCTGGCTCTTCTCATAGTTCCATTGAGTGTTCTGGTAACAGCTTCCTACACAGGAGCCCCCAGCCGTCTTGGAGTAACTCCCAGGTAGACAGTTAAGTGCAGTTGACTATGTAATGCGACCTTCTACATGGTAGATTCTACAGTGTTACAGTTAGAACGAGATCACTTTGCATCGTACAGAGAAAGATACAATGCCAAGAATCATTAAGGATCAGAGGTCTCCAATCATAGAGTTGAAATCAGAGAAACTCCAAAAGTGAATTCCTCCCTGTTAAGTTATATCCACACAACCTTCAGAGACCATGCAGATCCAAGCCAAGCTTTTAAGTTTCCCTCTTGTTTGGGTTATTCTCAAAGTGCTATAATGAAATTCTTTTCTTTTGCCTCCCCACTTCACATAACCCACACATCACGGCAATGGGGTCATGGGGTGGAGTCTTTTCGACCCTTCCTCGTGGGCAGGAACAGAGAAGCCGAGGTTTGTGGTCATCTGGCCCAGGTTCTTGTCCTCTTCTTACTCTGTCTGGGCACCCAGGTCATCGGGTAGTTCACACCCTGATGATTTTTCCCACTTGAGCTAATTCTATCTGGAAATGCCCTGATTTCAGCCACACGTGTGGTTCATCACCAACCCCCTGTGGACATCTAAGCAAGTCAAATTGACAATCAAAACCCGTCATCACATCTAATTTATGAACCTTTCCTATGCACCAGAAACTGATTTTATTCATGAGAATCAGTGAAAAAGGGTGTTTTCTTAAGCAATTTACCAACCTGCTCTGAACCCAAACTTTCTTATTTGGAAAAATGGACTCATGACCTCCCTCAAGGGATTATTATTGGCATAAAGCAAATGAAAACGTAGGCAGAACATCAGGCCCATGATTGGTCCTTGTATCACTGAGAGAAAATTTCAGGAAATGTTCTCTTGGTGTTGTGTCTTGATGCATTAGGATCTTGGAACTTAGTTAAGGCCTGGGGGTCTCCCTTTTGTTTTGATGATCAGAAAAGAGGACAACAAGAGAGAATAAAAAAGCACTTAATAATCAGGAGACCTGATTATTTAATTCTGCATCTGTATAAACTATTTAGAACCTATAAGCATCAGTTTTCGCCTCTAGAACTTAACAATAGCTTGTGTTTTCCTAGTCTGCATATATAGAATTCTTGAGACCAAACAAAATAATTTAAAATAAGGAACATATTTTTTTATACCTTTTTTTTTAATTTCAGCTCATACAAACTTATTAGGTACACCAGTTCCCTCCCTCCCTCCTCCTCCCCCCGTACTCCCTGCTCCCCCTCCCCACCCCTCTCCCTCCCCATCCCCCAGTGCCTCCCACCCCAATTCCCAGAGAGTCCTTTCTTGTGCATGTCTGATTTTCCTCTGGGCCCTCCTCTCCAATGACGTACAAGGACCCAGTGGCCTTTCCCTGAACCCTTTCCCATGTTCCCTTAGGTATAGGAACACTGCTGTGGCTGCCAATCCTTTGCCTCCAAGGATCTTGGTGCCTTTAGCAGATGCTAGACTTTGTGAGGTCAACAGTGTGTTGGACAATGCGCAGGGCATGCAAAGTCCAATTATGATTGCTTCAGCCCTAACTAGTATAGAGTATCTTACATATCATTGCTCCTCCCATCCTTATGCTCTTACACTCTTACCGCCCCCTCTTCCACAAATTTCCCTGAGCTTCAAGATGGGGAGAGACTAAGCTGGCCTAGTTCTAGGTGGTTGATATAGAGTCTCTGAAGTTCTGGATTGTGGTTTGTTGATTTTCTTTTGCAGTTTTGCTGCTCCTGCAATGCCCTTCACTCCATCCTGGTGGGCATTGTATGTTACCTCCTGGCCAGAGACAAAAAGCTGTTAGAGTCTTGTGATAAAAGCACATTCAAAGGTAGATGTAATAAAAGTGGGAAACCACAGTGAGGGAGGGGTCTATCACCCATTTGCAAAATTGTTACTTTTTATCTGCCAGACTATATGCCCTCCTCTTCTGGTGAGATCACTCCCCCCTCAGTAGTAAATGATCAGGAACAAAAGTCTGTGAACTTAATCAGATGTCTCATTACTTATTTGGGTCCTTGGTGGAGGCCTATTTTCCCTGCTGTAACATGGTCCCTTCTCTCCTTCTTTCTGGTGTGGCCCTCCTACCCCATCCCTCCTGTTCATAATCCTTGGAATTACTGTCTCTAGGTGGGCTGGGTGGGTTTGGTACTAGGAGCCACCTATTAGGGAGTACATACGGCGCTTAATTTTCTGGGTCTGGGATACTTCACTTAATATAATTGTTTCTAATGACATCCATTTCCCGGCAAATTCCAGTAATTCATCATTTTTGATGGCTGAGTAGTACTCCATTGTATAGATATACCACAGTTTCCTTATCCAGTCGTCAACTGTTGGACATTTGGGCTGATTCCATGACTTTGCTATTGTAAACAGTGCTGCTATGAACATGGTCATTCTTGTGCTATCGAGGTGAACCTCTGCTGTATGGGAGGTTATTCCCAAAAGTGGGATAGCAGGGTCATATGGCATTTCAATCTTTAATTTCTTTAAGAATCTCCAGACGGCTCGCCAGAGTGGCTGTATGAGCCTGCATTCCCACCAGCAATGTAGGAGAGTTCCCCTCTCTCCACATCCTCTCCAGCATTTGTCGTTGTTAGTATTGTGGATTTTTGCCATCCTGACCGGGGTGAGATGATATCTCAGGGAAGTTTTGATTTGTATTTCCCTGATGGCTAAAGAAGTGGAGCATTTTTTCAGATATTTGTTAGACATTTTAATTTCATCCCTGGTAAAGTTTCTTTTAAATTCCAGGGCCCATTTTTTAATTGAGCCATTGGTTTCCTTGGTGTTTAGTTTTCTAAGTTCTTTGTGCACTCTGGACAATAGAGCTCTATCAGATATGTGGTTAGTGAAGATTTTCTCCCATTCTGTGGGTTGCCTTTGAGCTCGCGTTACAATCTCTTTATCTGAACAGAAGCTCTTTAATTTCACAAGATCCCAACTGTTGAGAGTTGGTAGCAGTGACTGTACCATTGGATGTCTGTTTAGGAACTGTTGGCCTAGCCCAATCAGCTCGAGGGAGTTCCCTATCCTTTCAACTATGGTTTTTATAGTCTCTGGCCTGATATCAAGGTCCTTGATCCATTTGGAATTAAGTCTTGTACATGGTGACAAGTATGGGTCCAGCCTTAATCTTCTGCATGTGGAGATCCAGTTTTGCCAGCACCATTTGTTGAAGATGCTGTTCTTTTTTCATTGGATTCTTTGGGCCCCTTTGTCAAAGACCAAATGGCTGTAACTTTGTGGGCTTATATCTGGGTCTTCAATCCTTATCCATTGATCTGTGTGTCTATTTTGGAGCCAGTACCCGGCTGTCTTTACAACTATGGATTTGTAGTATAGACTAAGGTTTGGTATGGTTATACCTCCAGCTGTGTTTTTGTTACTCAGGATTGTTTTTGCTATCCTGGGTCTTTTGTGCCTCCATATGAACTTTGAGATTGTTTGGTCAACTTCTTTGAAGAATTGCTTTGGGATTTTGATTGGTATAGCATTGAATCTGTATATTGCCTTTGGTAGGATGGTCATTTTCACGATGTTGATTCTGCCAATCCAGGAACAAGGGAGGTCTTTCCACCTTCTGGTGTCTTCTGCTATTTCTTTCTTTAGGGTTTTAAAGTTTTCATTGTAAAGGTCTTTTACCTCCTTAGGGTTATACCAAGGTATTTCATTTTTTTAGGGGCTATAATAAATGGTATTGTTTCTCTCAAAGCTTTTTCACTTCTTTCATTCTGGGCATATAGGAAGGCCTCTGATTTTTGCACATTTATTTTGTATCCTGCCACCCTGCTGAACTTCTCAATTAGTTCCAGGAGCTTCCTGGTGGAGTTTTTGGGATCACTCAGGTATAAGATCATGTCATCTGCAAATAGGGATAGCTTGACTTCTTCCTTGCCGATTTGAATCCCTCTTATGTCCCTTTCTTGTCTTATGGCTTCAGCTAAGACTTCAAGTACAATATTGAATAGAAGTGGTGAGAGTGGACAGCCTTGTCTAGTTCCTGATCGAAGTGGGAATGCTTCCAATTGTTCCCCATTGAGCATAATCCTTGCTGTGGGCTTGTTGTATATAGCTTTTATTATATTGATAAAGGTTCCTTCCATTCCTACTGTCTCTAGCGTTTTGATCATAAAAGGCTGTTGGATCTTGTCAAAAGCTTTTTCTGCATCTATCGAGAGTATCATGTGGTCTTGGACTTTGGACTGGTTTACATGATGAATTACATTTATTGATTTGTGTATGTTGAACCAACCTTGTGTGCCGGGGATGAAGCCTACTTGGTCCCCTTGAATGATCTTTTTAATATGTTTTTGAATCCGATTTGCTAAGACTTTGTTGAGAATCTTTGCGTTTGTGTTCATCAGGGAGATCGGCCTATAGTTTTCTTTTTTAAGGGAATCTTTATTAGGTTTTGGGATTAAAACGATATTAGCTTCATAGAAGGAATTTGGTAGTGTTCCTTCCTTTGCTATTTGATGGAACAGTTTAAGGAGTATTGGTGTTATTAACTCCTTAAATATCTGATAGAACTCTGTGCTGAATCCATCTGGTCCAGGACATTTTTTGGTGGGAAGATTCGAGATTACTTCCTCAATTTCCTTATATGGTATAGGACTATTTAAATAATTCACAACTTCCTGATTCAATTTAGGTAAGTTGTGTTTACTTAGAAATTCATCCATATCTTTTGTGTTGTCAAACTTCACAGAGTATAAGTTTTTGAAATATGATGTTATAATTCTCTGGATTTCTTGGGTATCAGTAGTGATAACTCCATGTTCATTTCTAATTTTGTTAATTTGGGTTTTCTCTCTCTTGCTTTTGGTTAGTTTAGCTAGGGGTGTATCAATCTTGTTGATTTTTTCAAAGAACCAGCTTTTTGACTGGTTGATTTTTTCTATCGTTTTCTTAATCTCGATTTCAGATATTTCTCCCCTTATTTTGCTAATCTCCTCTCTTCTACTACTTTTGGGATCAGATTGCTCTAGTTTCCCTAAAGCTTTAAGCTGCATTGTTAAGTTGTTTATTTCTGATGTTTCCATTTTTTTGACGTAGGCATTAAGAGCTATGAACTTACCTCTTAGAACAGCTTTCATTGTGTCCCAGAGATTTTGGTAAGTTGTATTTTCGTTATCATTCACTTTCAGGAAATCTTGAATTTCCTTTTTAATTTCTTCCTGAATCCAGTTCTCATTCAGCATCATAGTGTTAAGTTTCCAGGAGTTAGTGTATTTTCTCTTGTTTGATGTGTTGTGGATGTCCAGCTTTAGGCTGTGATAGTCTGATAGGGCACAGGTTAGAATTTCAACTTTCTTGTATATGTGTAGATTCATTTTGTGGCCCAATATGTGATCTATTTTGGAGAAAGTTCCGTGTGCTGCTGAGAAAAATGTGTATTCTTTGGTGCGTGAGTGAAAAGTTCGATAGAGATCTGTAAGGTCCATTTCTTTCAGGGTTTGATTAAGTTCCAAAGTGTCTCTGTTAAGCTTTTGACCTGTTGATCTATCCCATGTTGAGAGGGCAGTGTTGAAGTCCCCAAGAATTATCGTTTGGGGATTGATTTCTTGCTTTAGACGCTGTAGGGTTTTCTTAATGAATGTGGAGGGGCCTGTATTGGGTGCATATATGTTCAGTATTGTGAAGTCTTCCTGGTGAATTGTACCTGTAACTAAAATGTAGTATCCATCCGTGTCTCTTATAATTTTCTTTGGTTTGAAATCCACTTTGTCTGATAGCATAATTGCTACCCCTGCCTGTTTTCTGCTTCCATTTGCTTGTAGAATTGTTGACCAGCCTTTTATTTTTAGAGCGTGACTATCTTTTGTGGTGAGATGGGTTTCCTGCAGGCAGCAGATTGATGGATTGTGATTTTTAATCCAAGTTTGTAATCTGTGTCTCTTGATCAGTGAATTAAGTCCATTAACATTTAGTGTTATAATGGAGAAACTATTGTTAATTCCAGACATTTATTATGTTTAGTAGCTTTTATAAGTATATTGCTTCGTTTTTAATGATGTTATACTTGCCTTCTGTTCTCCTGGATATGCCTGTTTTTTTCTTCATGCTTGAGTATCATTTCTAGCATTTTTTGAAGGCCTGGTTTGGTGGCCATGTATCCCTTAAAGTTGTCTTTTTTTTTATATTTTTTTATTAAAAATTTAATTATACATTTTAAAATATTTTACCAGTTACCTCCCTCCCCCCTCATCCCCCTCCCCTTCCCCCAGTGCCTCCCCCCCAATTCCCAGATAGTCCTTGATTGTGTACGCCTAACTCTCCACTGGGTCCTCCTCTCCGATGACATATAAGGACCCAGTGGCATTTCCATAAGCCCTTTCTCTTGTTCCCCTTAAGCATAAGATCACTACTATGGCTGTCAATCCCTTGCCTCCAGGTGTCTCGGTGCCCTTAACAGATGCTAGACTTTATGAGGGCAACAGTGCGCTGGACATTGCGCAGGGCAAGCAAAGTCCCATTATGATTGCTTTGGCCCCAACTATTGTTGAGAATCTTGCAAATCGTTGCTCCTCCCATCCTTTTGCTCTTACAATCTTACCGCCCCCTCTTCCGCAAATGTCCCTGAGCTCCAGGATGGGGAGAGATTAGGCTGTCCTAGCTCTATGTGATTGATATAGAGTCTCTGAAGTTCTGGATTGTGGTTTGTTGATTTTCTTTTGCAGTTTTGCTGCTCCTGCAATTCCCTTCACTCCATTCTGCTGGGCACTGTATGTCACCCCCTGGCCAGAGACAAAAAGCTGTTAAACTGGAGTCTTGTTGTAATAGCACATTCAAGGGTAGATGTAATAAGAGTAGGAAACCTCACTGAGGGAGGGGTCCATCACCCATTTGCAAAATGATTACTTTTTATCTGCTAGACTATATGCCCTCCCCTTCTGGTGAGATCAGGAAAGAACGTCTGTGAACTTAACCAGGTTTCTCATTACTTACTTGCAGACCTTGATGGAGGCCTATTTTCTCTGCTGTAACATGGTCTCCTCTCTCCTTGTTTCTGGTGTGGCCCTCCTAACCCATCTCTCTTGTTCATAATCCTTGCAATTACTGTGTTACATAGGTTTACTTTTGAGTGTCTCAATGTGGGCTGGGTGAGTTTGGTACTAGGAGCCACCTATTAGGGAGTACATACGGCGCTTAATTTTCTGGGTTTGGGATACTTCACTTAATATAATTCTTTCTAATGACATCCATTTCCCAGCAAATTCCAGTAATTCATCATTTTTGATGGCTGAGTAGTACTCCATTGTATAGATGTACCACAGTTTCCTTATCCACTCGTTAACTGTTGGACATTTAGGTTGATTCCATGACTTTGCTATTGTAAACAGTGCTGCTATGAACATGGTCGAGCTTGTGCTATCGAGGCGAACCTCTGCTGCATGGGGGGTTATTCCCAAAAGTGGGATAGCAGGGTCATATTGGCATTTCAATCTTTAATTTCCCTTAAAGTTGTCTTTGTGCTGGAAAATTTTTCTTTCTCCCTCGATCATGACTGATAGTTTTGCAGGGTAAATCAGCCTGGGTTGACATTTTTGCTCATTCAATACTTGAAGTATGTCTCTCCAAGCTCTTCTTGCTTTTACTGTTTCGACTGAGAAGTCATTTGTTATTTTAATAGGTTTACCTTTAAAAGTGACTTGTTTTTTCTCCCTTGAAGCTCTCAGCACCAGTTCTTTATCTTGAATGTGGAGTGTTTTAACTATTATTTGCCGCGGCGTGCTTCTATTTTGGTCGTATCTGTTTGGAGTGCGGAATGCCTCTTGTATATGGATGGGCCTCTCTTTTTTTAGATGAGGAAAGTTTTCCTTGATGATCGTTTGAAAAATTTCCTCAGGGTGGTATTTTGAGATTCTTGCTCTGGTATTCCATGAATACGCATGTTAGGCTTTTTCAGGGTGTCCCATATCTCTTGGATATTTCTCTCAAGTATCTTTTTGGCTTTAACCACCTCTTCCATTGAGCTGGTTAGTACTCCCACTTTATCTTCAAGGTCTGAAATTCTGTTTTCTGCTTCGTTAGTTCTGTTTTTTTTTTTTTTTTTTTTTTTTTTTATTATTATTTATTCAACTGTGCGCATGTGCGTGTGTATGTGCGCGCGCGCGCGTGTGTGTCTCTGTGTGTGTGTGTGTCTGTGTGTGTGTGTGTAGAACCACGGACGAATTCGTGAACCACCATGGACGCCTCCACCTCCTTCTGCCCCGGGATTCACAGGCTCCGCCCTACCAGGGCCGGAAGAGCAGGCCGCCCCCGCTTCCGCCTGGCGTCTATACGTGGGATCTGGGATCCGAACTCAGGACCTTCTGCCTGGAAGGCGGAGGCTTAACCCCTGAGCCACCTCTCCAGCCCGTTAGTTCTGTTGATAAGACTCTCTGTGGCGTTCTGGGTTGAAGATAACTTGTCTTTTAGCTCAGTTTTAAACTCTGCTTGAGTTTGTTTTAACTGCTCTATGCCACTTTTTGTTTCTTGCACTGTTTTTCTCAACTCCTCCAGATGTCTGTTGTGTTCCTCTTCAAAGCGATTGATTCGATTATGTAATTCCTCCCTGATTTCCTCTTTCATAGTATTGAACATGGTAATGATCATATTTTGAAAGTCTTTATCCTGGGTGAGGCTTTCTTGGCCTTTTTCCGTGGGTTTGTTCTTGTTGGAGTCTAACATTATGGGATTAATTTCTTCAGTGGGAAATTTGTTTACTTGATTGTTGCTTCTCATGGATTTGCACTTTGACTTTGGCATTGTCATTTTAACTCTTAAGATCTCTCAATTTCAGTAAACTGAATTATTTGGCCTGGGGTCCTGGTGGGCAGGGCGGGCGGAGACTTACCTAGTTCGTGGGGTGAGGCCCGGCTGGACCGCGTTCCGACCGGCGGAGCGGGGTGGGGTACAAAGGGGAGAATGGGGGCGTTGGCGTGGAGCTATTTAACCCGAGGGCAGCTGGGGCGGGCCCGGGCGCAGGGGGAGGTCCTCCTCGTCCCTCGGCCCCGCGCGCGGCTCCGGCTGGATGGTGGGAGTGGGAGCCGGGTCCCTGTGGGCCGACCTGGGGTCCTAGTGGGCGGTGCGCGGGGCGGGTACTCACCAGCTAGGGCGCGGGGTTGAGGCCCGGCTGGACCCCGCGCGGGCGCGCGCGTCCCGACCGGCGGAGCGGGGTGGGGTGCAAAAGGCTAAAATAAGGTACATATTTTCTGATAATTAACCCAGTGCCCATAACTTGTCTAATCTCCATGAGGATTCATCTGAAAACTTGAGTCCAGAGTCACTTTCAATTACTTGCTAAAGCTTACCAGTCACCGAATAAGACAGCTAAGTTTAAAGCCAAGCCTATTAACTCTAAGGATTTTTGTCACTATTATGTCAAATCATGTGATTGCTATGTTTGTAAATCAAATATCAAATGTTAGTCATTTCATACGACTTAACCCTCATAATACATTTGTACAAAGACCTTTTGGAATTCAAGAGAGCCAAGCAGTTGAATAGTTCTTTAGGCTACTCAGGCCAGGTGGAGGACCAGATAAGTTTCCTCTTTGCTCAAGCCAAAATGGGCAGAATTCTGTTCTGGTGGGGTGTAGATGTGTAGCAGTCTAGTCATAGCTGATGCAAGAGGAGGCAGACTCTTGGAATTATTATCATCAAGCTGGGAACATCATGACATGGTGATGAGTGTAAAATACTCATCCATTGTCTCATGGAAAACTGAGAATTCTTGATGAACCTGAATCGAAGCATAGATCAGGATACTGAACAATCCATTTAGCAAAGTAAAGTATGTGTAGTAAAATATGACTATAAACTTGAGTTGTTTAAAACATGTGACTTTAGATTGAAGTTAGTTCATGCCTATGGGTTTTCCTTTTTTTTTTTTTTTTGATGACCAGAAAATAAGACAACAAGAGAGAATAAAAAAGCACTTAATAGACCAATGATCAGGAGACCTATGTTCTAATTATGTACCTCATAAATTATTTAGAACTTATAAGCATCAGTTTTCACCTCTAGAATTTAATAATAGTTTATGATAATGATAGTTCATGAAATAGTTTGTGAAAATGATATTTTGATGGAAGAGTTAAAAGTATTTGCTCACAGATTTCTTTGAGATCAGATAGTCATACCAAGGATATTGATCCATCTTTGTGTGTGTGTGTGTGTGTGTGTGTGTGTATGTGTGTGTGTGTGTGTGTGTTTATTAAACTCAGGATCTTGTAAACTCCACTTACACTAAAACAGGGAAGCCTAGAAAAAGTGACTTACCCAAGGTCATGCAGCTGATTGGATCGTGTATGGGTTAAACACAGAACCTTGTATATGCTAACCACATGCCCTAGTACTAAACTATGTATCCAACTGGCTTTTTTTCCCCGATGGAGCTTCATGTAGTCCAGGTGGGCTTCAAATTCCCTATGTACCCTAGGATGACCTTGAATTTCTGATCCTCCTGGCTCACAAGCTGACATTTGAGCTCAGGTCTTTGTGGCCCCTACGAAGGTCCTCTTTCATGCCATTGGGACTCCCAGAAAAGAATAGTAAATTTGGAATCGGAATCCCTGATTTGAGTTTCAGCTGTATGAGGCAAACTGTACCCATGATCAAGCTCCTTTTATCCCCGCGAGCCTCGGTTTCTTATCTGTAAAGTCTGGTAAAAATAATCCACCTCAGATGGGACGTGGTGGTGCACGCCTGTGCCTGGCACTCAGAAAGCAGAGAAGCAAGAGGATTGTGCATTTGAAGCCAATCTGGGTGACCTGATGATGATGCAGGACAATTGGAACTATCCCTTCGTGGTCGCCAAATGATGCAGGGAAACGGTTGTTTTGGCTGTCCTACCTGGGGTACCAAATGTTGCAGGGACAGGAATCAACCGTCCCAATGTTGCAGGGTTCTTGTGTTCTGGAGTCGAAGACTGAAACCAGAACATTGTGTAGAGGATTAAGGTAGAGTTTATTAGAGGAGAGAAAGGGAAAGGTTGGAACTCATGGACTCCAGACGTGGAGTGCCATGAGGGGTTAGGATGCCATGGAGAACTCATGGTGCCTCGGGATGGAATCCATGAGGAGCAAAGAACAAGAAAAGAACCCATAGCACTAGAGTGCCATGAGGGACTAGGGCGCCTATTGGTCCATCTTTTATTTTCAGTTATACTGGAAAAAATGACCAGTAAGTGTATTCTGTATTAACGTAGCAACAATGCACAAGAATTTTGATGCTTCCTGTCCGGAGTAATGATCAGATTAGTGACATCTGGGAAAAATTTATGCAGATGATTAAGGCTGCCCTATCTGGATCCTAAAAGCTAAAGCACATCTCATGGATAAGGGATGGTACCTAGTCTTACTATTGATCACCATGTTGTAGTGAAAAGAAAGGGGTGTGGATCTAGCTTGGAATTTTTTTTTTGCAGTGTATGCACAATACACATATGCTCATATGTTTGTGTATGTTGGATGTGTATAAGATGTGTATGCCTACAGAGGCCCAAGAGTAGTGATATCAGGGATCATCCTGGATTGCTCTACTTCCTTATTACATTGCTCTGGGGGTTTCCAGACTCTGCCTTCTAGGACTGGAATTGCAGGCTACTGTTATTTTAACCTGGGCTTTTTTTTTTTTTTTTTTTTTTTTTTTTCCTACCATGGGATCCGTGGATCCAAATTTAGGTCCTTTTACTTGTGAGGCAAAAGGTTTAACCTGTGAGCCATCTCCCCAGACCTTTTTTCCTCCCATTCTAGAGTTAAGGAATCCTTTTCCTGGGCTTGAAAGTGAATTAAGTACCAGGGTCAAGGTGGGGAGAAGTGCCTGGATTTCTTATGGGACTGAGTTCTGCTGACAGATTAGGAGATTTTGATTTAGTATTTGGAGATTTCCTCTGAGAGCCATGTATTATTTTTTGCATATGTGTACAGGTGTGGGCATGTAATGCACTTGTACTTTGAATATGGATGGGTGCATATCTGTGTGTAGTGTGCATGAATGTAGGTGTACATGCATGTGGAAGCCTGAGGGTGATTATCAGAAATCATCCTCAATCACTCTTTCATTTTATTGTTGTTGAACCTGGTTCTGTATTTAAATCCAGAACACACCATTGCTCTGAATGCTCCCAACCTCTGCCCTACAGGGGCTTTCCTTGCCTGTCCTTTTACTTCAGTGGCAAGCACTTTAGCCACTGATCCATCTCCCCAGCTCAGAGCTGTTTATCTTTCACACCCAAGTCTTCAGTACATTTTCACTATATCAGCTTATTGGAAAGTAGGGAGTTGACCATGTGTATTTACTTTCACTTTTTTTTCTGAAAACTTTTTTTCCTCTTTCAACTCTTTCCCTGCAATGATGAACAGACTAAGAGAGGAGAAAATAACAATGAAGTTTCAGAAGCTGAATACCAGTTGAGGGAATGATAATTGACTTAATAGAATTGAGAATGTGAGAAATGATTGGAGGAAAAAAAAAACACCTGAAAAATAATTGGAATTCCACTGAAGACCTTCTTAAAGGGTTGAAAATTGGTGTCACTATGGAAGTAGATGTGATCAAGTATCTGACATAAAAAATTTAGGGGAGAAAGGGTTTAATGGGTTAGAATTCCAGGCTGCAATCGGCATCATGGGGAAGTTACAGCAACTGGAATTTGAAGCAGCTGGTCATATCACGTCCATAAAAGAAGCAGAGAGCATTCAGTTAATGCATGAGTGTTTATGTTCCGTTCTTCTCATTCTTATGCAGTTCTGAATCCTCTCCCTAGAGAGCGATTCTTATGCGCAGTGGGCTGGGTCTTCCCACACCAATTATACAATCAAGACAATCCCTTACAGGCCAGTCTTAATCTAGAAAAATCTTTCTTAGGTGTGCTTAGAATTCTGTGTCTTAGGTCTCAGGTGAACGGTTAATGCTCCCCATTACAGAAGTCTATTTAGAACCCCAAATCCTACACAGAGCAGCAAGATTACCATCTCTCTCTCTCTCTCTCTCTCTCTTTCTCTTTGTCTTACTCTGGCAGAAGATGGAGGACAGCAAACCAGAAAGACGCTGAAGCAAGGAAGTTCTAGGCACTGTTGAGAACAGGTTTGTTGTCACGCAGATGAAAGATGGTGTCAGCCAAGCTAAATGTCTCCATAGCAGACCCACAACTACAGCTTTTGCCCTTGCTCAGAGCTATTGTTTGGTATTTTCAGTCCCCAATTTCACATGTAAACATATCATCAAGATAACAATACACACTAGAGGAGAAACGCGCAACAAAAAAGCAATTGCTGACTACAGATGCATAAGGAATGTTCCAAACTTATGCAGGAACAAGTCTTTGGTATTCTAAGCTGTAAGAAAGGGTTATATATGTATGTATATCTCTATGTATCTATACATATCTGTATGTCAAGGGTATAATTTCATATATAACAAAAAAATCTTTGAAGTTAAAAATGAGAGCAGAAATGAAAAGCCTGGAAAAGCTGAACAATAAGTTTGAAAGAATGTTCAGGAATCAATAAAAAGACAAAGACGCAACATAAAAGGAAAAGAGATAAGCATCATGTAATTACGCCAGGCAACAAGTACAACACAAAATAAAGGTACTTTGGAAGAGAGAACAGAAGAACTTAGGTGAAGCTGCCAACAGAAGATAATGAAGGCTGGGGAGATGGTTGAGGGATTAAACCCTTTACATCTCAAGCCAAAGAACCTGAGTTCAGATCCTCAGAAATCATAAAATGCTGGACAGTATGATGATAACTTGAAATTCTGACTCTGGAAGGTAGAGCCTGGGAAACCACAAAGCAAAGCAATAAGGTGGTAGAATAATCCAGGATGATTTCTGAAGTTACCGTTGACCTTCCACAAATACACATCCTCAAGTGCCCTCTTGTATGTACTTCTCCTCCACATGTTCACCCATTCACATGCAACACACACACACACACACACACACACACACACACACACACGCGCGCAGCGCGTGGGCACTTGTAAAAAATAAAAAGATAGTGAAAACACATTTCCCAGAATTGAAGGGCACAAGCTGCCAGACAGATGAAGCCTGTACCAAAGCATATCCCGAGGTTTCAAAATGTTAGTGACAGAGCGTCCCAGAGAAGAAAGGATAAAATTCATACACAAATGATATTAAACCAGATGTCATAGACAGCTTCACATGAATATCAGAGTCTGAAAGACTATGGAGAAATTCCACAAACATTTTTTGGGACAAAAAAAAAAAAAAAAGAAAGACTTCCAACATAGAATTCTATGTCTAGTCAATATGAATTGAAGCTGAAAGAAGACATTTCAAAAGCAGGTCTCAAAAGATACATTTTGCATAGTTTTTCTTTCTTTTTAATTTTTTTTAGACAATGAAGAAGAATGACTGAATCCAGCAAATTAGAAAAGTACCTAAATTGACTTAGCAGAAGATGAATGGAAATGAGTTAAAAAAAAAAAAAAAACCTGAAAAGTAATTGGAGCTACGCTCGCTGAAGGATGCCCCCAGAGTCCAAAATTGGTGTCACCATGGAAATGATTGTGAAGGTGGCAGCTGAAAACAAATATTTATTGAAAGTCTATTTAGAGCCCAGATTCTCAGAAAGAGGAAGACATTAGGCAAAAGAAAGTAGCAGGGCATTGCAGGCCAGTGGAGAAAGAATTCTCTCGCAATTATCCGAGCCCATTTGGGCAAGCGTGGAAACATTGTCATCAAGAGGATAGTGAACAAACAAAGCCAATTTGTTTCTCGTCCTCTTGGCACCTAGGAAACTCAAGATCAAGGCACCAGGAAAGTTAGCGTCTTGGAGAACTCGTTTGCCTATTCGTCTATTGTCTTCTTGCTCTGTGCACTTTCGATGGAAGGAAAGAATGAAACTCTGGCCCCTTTCATACGCGCTAGTTATATTCAGGAGAGTATGACTTCCAAAAGCTCCCGCTTCCTACCCCCAATGCTCTTGGGGCGAGATTCCCCACATAGGAATCTTGAAGGGAGTAGGGGATTCTTCACTTGGCTGAAACAATGCCGAAGATCTCAAGGAGACCACAGCGCCTGCCATAGGGAGTTGTAAGTCCAATTGGAGCAGAGAAGAAGACTCCAGGAGTGATATCTTCAAGTGGATATTGATGGCAAACCTGATGAAGGGACTTAGATAATTGGAGGACTTGGAGCAGAGTTAGTGATATGGCATTAGAAAATCAAGCTCAATAAACAATTATTGGCTTCAGGGAAACAAAACAATTAGGCTTAAATGCAAAAGTAATTATGTTAGTCCATGTGGGTTGCTATAACCAACAACTATAGGCTGGGTAGTTTGTTAACAATAACAATTTATTCCACACACTTCTCATGGTTGGGATGACTACTCCAGAATTAAGGTGTCAGCAGATGCTGCGTCTAGTAGGGCTTCATTTTCTGTACGTATTTTGGCTGTGTACTTACATGGTAGAAAGTGTGGGGAGGTTGCTTTCAAGGGGTATTTGTAAGGACTTTCATCTTATCAGTGAGGATTTGGCACCCATAATCCCATCATCTTCCCAAGTCCCTTCCTCTTAGCACTGTTGAATTGGAAGTTAGGAATGAACGGCTGGATTTGGGAAGAACACAAGTCTTAGTGTACTGCAGCAGTCATAACAATTCCATAGCTCATCCTTGGTGATAGCATCTATAGATCCTCAACAGCATACAAAGTGTTACTTATAACTAAAGTTAAACAGAGCTATGTGGGGCGGACAGAACAATGGAAAATGTGTGTAATAGGAGTTAGGAGGGACAGGGGGAATCAGAGCGAGAAAATACTAATCACCTATTATTGTAAATTATCATGCATGCATCCATGTGTTCACACAATATATAAACAAGTATATTAAAATAACAACGATTATATATGATTTATATGGAAAGTATGGCTGATTATAGCAGGGTAAATTGACACAAAGAAATGAAAAAAGAAAGGTCTGATCATAACCTGCTTTGTTGTAATGCATGTGTCACCATTTGAATGTGAGTTGTTCCTCATAGGCTGATGTTTATGTTTGGGAAGGTAGTTGTACCTTTAGCAATAGATGTAACTTTAGCAAGTGGAGTCTTGCTGGAGGAAGGCAAGTCACAGGAGGTGGGCCTTGAGGTTTTGGTGACCTGGCCCCGCTTCCTTCTTCTTGTATTTTGTCTCTTGCTTTCTCTGCCTTCGTGAAGATGACTGTGACCCGAACCAGCCTCTAAGCCACGATTTCTGTTATGAGATTCCTGTGTAATGGATTATCTCCCCACTAGAATCCTAAATCAAATAAATCTGCCTTGTCCCTTAAGTTGTGCAGGAGTATTGTCTCACAGTAGGTAGAGAAGAGTACTGTGATAACTTGGTTTATGAAACCATATGCATATGCAACTGATAAAGTTGATTTGTATGAACTATTTACAGACCACTTATTGCGGTAGCGAGAAGGTTCGTAGTGAGAAAGAGACTCGGGGCAAGAAAGCAAGTACTTGATGAGCTTATTCGCTAACCTCTTGAGTAGGCGTGTACGGTCGGAGGGGTAGAATTTGAAAACAGGAATAGCTTTAAGCCTTCTGGGAAATGACTAGTAGGGAATATCTAGTTGAATACTGAATTTCTATGGTCCTCAGGACTGTGGCATTTCCTTTCCCTGCTAATATGTAAAAATTAAGAAGGGAACCCAAGGAGTGGCAGTGACTCAGGAATTAAAGATTTTGCCTTGAAAGCAACAGAACCTGAGTTTGGATCCCCAGATCCCATGTAAAAATACTGGTGGATGTGGTGGTGGGCTGTAATTCTGGCGCTACAAAACAGGGCCCAGGAAACCCCAGAGGAAAACAATAATTAGGTAGAGCAATCCAGGATGATTCCAGGTCACCCTTGGATCTCCATAGACACACATCCTGGAGTGCCCTCTTTAACACACACACACACACACACACACACTCACACACACACACACACAGAGAGAGAGAGAGAGAGAGAGAACCCAAGAAGGTTGGAGAACATATTTCTATGCTACGTGCCTTTCTGACACACATTACATGACATCCATCTACAGTATACATGGCAAGTATGTTGTATATCAGGTTTTTTTTTTTTTTTTTACCATATCTGCTACTTACCTTAAACGGCTGAGTATGTAAATCCGCCTGCTTCCGAGGTTGTCCAGCAATCAGTAATGTTCCCTTTTCCCCCTCCCCACTAAGATGCAGACCACTTACCCAGAGAGAGTTATTCCTAATTTTACTCATTGGTACAGTGACTTTGTGTTCTTTGTCAATTACTACTCGAGGCAGCTTGTGTCTATTTTATGTAAATGTTATTTAAATTCCAATCACCACTCCTATTTTTTCATGGAGTTATTTGTGCCAAGGTGCTTGTATGTTGCAGGGTGTGGACTGGCCTGAGGGAATACAGGACCAGTCTGCTTAGCCAATCATTTTTAGCTTGGGACAAATGAGAGTCACAGAGCCTTGGAAAAAGTTGCCCGGGGATTAGCTGCCCACCAGAATTGTTACTAGGCTTAACTTTCACCAGAATGTTAACAGTTGAATAAGGCAGGGATATGTCTCTACTAGGTGGGTTGAAGGTGGACCCACCACCTCTCCTCCTTCTCCCCTGTCAGCACATTCTCTCTTCCTATGCTAACAGGAATGGGAGTATTAATCATCATGGAAACACAGAGCAATATAAGGTGTCATTTCTTTAATGGTTTTGTATCTGTGATATCGCTGATCTTCTTATTACTTTACCCATAGCATTAAAACTCCAAGATAGGTTTTAGGAGACTTGGATTCTGTTTCTCTATTCCCAGTATTGCTATTGACTAGCTGAGTTAGAGTGTGATAATGTGGAAAGTACCCAGGAGCCTCTTCCACCGCTGATAGCCCATGAGCTATGTCCATTATCTCCTCTGAAACCTCATACCAACTTGGGCGGAGAGATCCAATGACTTACTTGAGACCAAACAGCTAGAGGGAAGAAGCAGAGCAGATGGTACAGCCAAGGCCTTTGACACCTGCTGCAGAACTCTCTTCATTATCATAACCCTGCAGACAAGGAACGGCCATCACAAAGCATGTCCTACTTTGTCCCGCCACTTTCTGGTGGCTTATTAAAAGCACTCGCTGTCACTTACACGATGGCATGGTGTGAGAGGTATTCATTTATCCATTCAATAGGCACTCATTAAAACGCATTAAAAAATAGTATTTAGCTTTTAAGTCTTGAGCATTACCATTTAGGTTTGCCATCTAGTGAGACAGGTAGGAAAAATAAGTAGTGTGGTGAAAGGACAAGGGGATGGGGGATGCTCAACATGCTAGGGTATGTTTTGCTGGTCATCAATCTTGAGGACACCATAAGCTAGGAAATGGCTAATGACAGAAGACAACGTTGATTCCTGGAAGTGACGATCACAAAGCAGAGTAGATCTGCCACAGTGTGTTAAGACTGACTCTCAGAGATGCATCAGGACCATGTATCTTTCTCCTCAAATTAGCAGTGTGGTCTTGATACATGAAGGATTCTTCGTCAGTTACTGAGGGCTAATTAAGTCTTCTTTTTTTTTTTTTTTTTTGAGCCAGTGTGTAGCAGTCAGGATGTGCTATGGTAACAAATACCCTTCTATATCAGTGGTTTAACACAACAGAAGTTTATTCTATGTGGCTTTCTCCCCAGGGGTTGTGATCAGTGTCATAGTTAGGCACAGGTGTCAACTTGACAGTTGAGGGTTTGAGCTCTGGGCACATTTGTAGAGAATTGGTAGTTGAATTAAGCCCAGAACAAACTTGCAGGAGATTGTTTAGTGAATGGGGAAAGTACAGCCTATGGTAAGTGGAACTAGTCCCCGGACATATGAGTAAAATGGAGAGAACTGTTTGAGAAAGGGGGCATCCTTGTGTACACTTGGCCAGACATGCTGGTCTGGCAAGTAAGGATCATCCTTCTCTCAGCTGCTATGTGGATATGATGCGGTCAGTTCCCTCAGCCCTTTGGTGATGGTGCATGCCCTCCTGCCAATTGAACTAAGAACTGCAACCAGACCATTGTGAAAGAGCAAACCCCTTGTTCCCTTAAGCAACTTTGCCATGATTTTGTCAGCAACCACGCAGACTGCTACACTCAGTGAAGTCGCCTAGGGTTAAAGACTGATGAGTACATCTCTGCAGATGTGGTCCCCCCACAGGCTCTTGGGTTTTCACTCCTAGCTGTCAATATTAGGGAAGGTCGTAACAACTTCGGGATGTGGAGTCTTGTTGGAGGAAGGCACGTCATAGGGGGCAGGTACTGAGATTGAGTAGCCTCACCCTTGCTTGGTCTAACGGCCTGCTCTAATGGTCTGCCATTTGTTCCCTCGGCCTCCATGTTGATGGATGTGACCTAAGCCACTTTCAGCCTCTGTTGCCTGCCATGCCTTTCTTGCTATAATGGACCTTCTCTCCCCCTTGAAATAGGTAAGCCAAATAAATCTTCCCTTTCTCCCCTTCCGTTGGTTGAGTCTCAGTATTGTCTCGGAGCAGCAAAAGAGAGTAACTGCATCAACAGTCTTCCACAATTCTCAAAGCAGGCAAAGTGTGATATGAAAACACATCGTTTCATAGAGACTTCCACCTGACAGTCACATGCCACATTCTACTCATAGTTCATTGGTCAAAGCAAGTCACATGCTATATTAGTCAGGGTTCTCTGGAGGAACAGAATCAATAGAATAAAATATATAAAAAGGGAACTTACTGGATTGGTTTACAAGGTAAGGTCTAGGTAGTCCAACAATGGCTGTCAATAGCTGCTCGGTCCAGAAATGGAATATTTCAGCCATCCCAGGCTGTTGCTGAAGGCTGGTGGATTTCTGGCGAGTTCCTGGACTTCAGCCATGTTGAAGGGTCGAAGAGGATGGCTTCTGATAGCTGTAGGAGGGAGGATGAGTTTGCTAGCACAGGACAAGAGAGTCTTTGAGCTCTTCAGTCTTGTGTCTTTCTATCTGGTCTGCTACTGGGAAGTTCCATCCAGGTTTGAGACTGGTCTTTGTGTGGCGAATATTTAATCCAGATCATCTCTCCAAGTGGTCTGAAAGTTAATCTGCTAGTGAATCCTAGGTATAGTCAAGTTGACAACCAAGATTAACAGTCATACGATGTACACATTCCTAATTGCTTAAAGTAGCAGGAAAACAGAAGAGTTGGGGAAGAGAAGAGAACCAGAAAATCTGGGACTGGCTCCCAAATTATCAGCACCTGGCTGAGTGAGTCCTCATCTCTTAGCCTTTTGCACTAGTGCGGAGGTCAAGGACTATGCTCTTACATCTCTGCATTCCAAACACCTCGCATGGTGTCTGGAGTGACATAGATTCTCAGCAGACACCTGTCAGATGAATTAATGAGAGAAAGGACAGAGTTGCTGTCCTGAAAGAATTCTTCCCCGGGATCACCATAAACATCCACATTACCTTGCATACGTGAAAATTAAGCTTCTGGGCCCAATGCTTCTTGAAGACCTTTTTTTTTTTGTGCGCTCCTAACATGGTTTGAAAGTCACTCCAAAGGCCTGCCAATCCTGCCAAGAGCCCCAGACATGCTGGTAATTGTATCTCAAGCTTCAGTGATGAATTGTGGGAATTACAGCCAAGGAAGCCCCTCATGTGCTAGCCTAATGAAGGGGAAGAGGAAGGTGGGCCAGCAACCAAGCAAGTTCCAAATGTGGGACATGATGACCCGCCTTCCCCCATTCCCCCAGTGCAGATGGAAGCAGGAGCTAAATCTGCTGAGATCGGCCCTCTGTGTGAAGACCTGCCCTCCGACAGAGCAGGATATTCTGTTTTCTAATGTGCCAATGGCAGTGCCAAGTTTCCAGGTCTGGCGTAAAGGCCATGGAATCCAATCTTATAGCTACACATGCAGAAGACAGTTAACTCGTTGACCACTGCCCTGCAGAGTGGATGTGGAAGTTGCCAGAACAGGACGGACACTGAACAGGCTATAGCCTGATATGCTAAGCATTTATCGCTGCTCCTTCGCGCTCCCGCATTTGGCAGCCATCTCTAGCTTTATTATGCGCTGTAGACAAAAAGATTAGTGTGTGACCCTGGGTGTGCACACAAGGAGACTGACAGAAAGCCTGTGTCTTGGAAGAAAGGGTGGCATCAGCTCAGGGTTGTGTGCAACACTGTTAGACGTGCACTCAGGGAGCAGAAACCAAAACAGAAAGCCTTCCTGCGGAGGTGCTGCTACGCAAGGCTCTACTACACGAAACTAGTAGGACAGGGCCTTTTATCTGTAAGGATCTCCGGACTGATCTATAAAGGCCCCAGGGACTGAAAGGTGGGAAGTTCGTGAATGGTTTGAAGTGGTTGAAGGATTGAGGGTGCACAGTGAGGTGTGGGTAGGACCTGTACTCTTTCTTCTAGCAATCTTCCCCCAAGCTGGTACTCTGTAGCCTAAGACTAGAAATACATCTCCCTCAGATGGCGTCTCTGATCTTTTCTCCAGCATGACAGAACTGGTTGGCCAGACCCTTGGCTGGCCGCCCTCCTCTATTGCTAATGCTTAGGGGGTAACCGCATGAGCTGGACATTGGATCTTCGGAGAGCCTTCGGAGAGCACCCATGTAATACTAAAAAGTAATATTACTTTCCCTCCTTCTTTATGAGCCTTTGGAATCTTAGAATATAATGGGAGCTTCAATTTCTTCTGGAGACAACAGATACAGTGGTTAAATTGAACTGCTTTGAATGAATCCTTGGGGATCATAGGAACTCACCACAGACTGAATTTGATACAAAGAGTCAGTAACTATTTTAGGCTTTGTCTACCATGGATTGGTAGGAGCACACATTCCTCCCCCCCCCATCCTTTCCTTGTCTTTGTCCTTATTTTTACAGCCTATCAAAATTGTGAAAAAAATTAACAAGCATATTAGCTCAAGAACCATATAGAAACAGACTTTGAGCTCGCTGGCTCATATACCTTGGTGTTGCAGTTATTTTGCATTGTCGCTGATAAATTTATGACCAAACTGCTTAAGGGAACAAAGGATTTTATTGTCTCTTATGACAGTCTGGTAATAAATAGTTCCTCCTCTAGCTTGGCAGGAGAGCTCACACCAACACCAAGGGTTGAGGGAACCATATCCACATAACAGCCGAGACAGGGACAATCCTTACTTGCCAGACCAGCGTGTCTGGCCCAGTATACAGAAGGACGATTTACTTACCCAGTTCTCTTCATCTTATTCACCTGCTCAGGGATGAGTCACACCCACTTTGGACCGATCCTTCCCATCAATCAGACAACCTCCTGCAGTCTTGCCCCGGGTTTAATTCAACCACCGATTCTCTGCAAATGTGCTCGGACCCTGCTCCATCATGTAGACACCTGTAACTAGCTCTGGCATTTACTTGGTTTGCTGGAATATGCTTGAGAGCACAGGGTAACCAAGACCGTCTACCCTACAAAGCACAAGGGTACTTGTCAAAGACTAAGTTGAGTGAGATCATAGTCTGTCTGTGGCTTTCAACTGGATCAACTGAGAAGAGCTGGCAGTTCAAAAGCCCTTTTCCATCAGCCTAGCAAGGAGTACATGAACCAAGAGACGCATGTACCAAGAGTGTGTTCCTACAAGTCAAGCCTATACCCCAGAGGCTCCTTGTGAAGAAATGAAGCCTCATTCCTCCAGATGGTTCCCCTGATGGAGGAGGGGGTTAAAAAAGAGTGGGAAGCAAGGGAGGTGGGTTGAGCTGTCTTCTAGATAAGAGTAAAAATGATTAATGTCTCTGGCTTGGAAAGGAGGGGCTAAGAAAACAAGTCAATTGCTGTCACTGCCAACAGGTTAACCTTAGCATCTAGTGTGTGATTCAAAACATCCAGATTGTTCGGGCAAATTTGGGAGTTTTGTGAATGGACTCAGGCTTTCGAGTGAGACTGCTTCGTGGAGTGAGGAGCTCCATGACAAGTGAGGAGATATGAGCAGTCAGAGGATCGTGAAACCATGCTGGGCTGGCACGGAGCTGCCTGGCATCGAGACAAGCCAAGGGAAGGGTCAGCAATCCAGGACTGGCTTGATTTGCGCTTAGCAACCTGGGACTCCTACCTGCTTTGAGCTGCACGCACGCCCCTCTAACAAAGTGGAAGATCACTGTGCTTTCTGAAACGCCTTCGCAACCCCTAGTAACTCTCTGTTGGTGGTCAGGCACATCCTGGGATATATCCTGGAACCAGGGGCATTGGGCCCTCATTCTTGAGTGGTTCGTGATGTAAGGCAAACTATGCCTCTTAGTGAACTCTTAGGAAAATTTCCCTATTTCCCATCATATGCCTATGCATACTCAAACATACTTGTGATTAGTATCCGTTGCATTATGGGAAAGGACACATTTAGTGAATGAAAGCTGACATAATCCAAGCTGGTCAATCAAAGCAGGGGACCAATCACGCCTTGCCCTTCAGCAGTCCGATCTTCCTTTTCATGGGTCTATAAAGGAAAGTCCCAAGCAGTAACCGGGGGCTCTTGAGTATGCCTTGCTGAGTCCACTGCTCCTTTGTAGTGCATCTAACCTACACTTTTATTTGACTTTGAATAAAACTCCTTGCCGCTTTGTTATCTGTGTGTGCTGCTTCAATTCTTTGGGCAAGACATCAAGAACCTGGGAACACCTGATCAAGACAGCATGATTTGTGTGTGACAGGCAGAAGTACTGCTATTTCCTACAACTCTTAACTAGGGTACAAAGGATACTGCTGCCGGGAGTCTTCTTTCACCAACTTTCTGTTCTCCCATTAGGGTTCTGATTAGACACACATTAAATAATTCGCATCTTCCACATCACTTAAACTCTGTATTTTCCATCTTCTTGAATCTTCATGTCTTTTTATAGACAACTTCTTCAGCTCTAGTTTCTAATTCCTTAATTCTGTCTTTAGAGAAACAACATCTTTCGGTGATTCCATGTTGATGTTTGTCAATAACTGTGCATCAGTATCTATCAATTTCATATTGAAGTCTTTAGGGCCAATATCTGTTGTTATGGCTAAACGATGAGTTATTTTTCTTATTACTATGACAAAATACATGAGGGAAGCCACTCAAAGAATATTGGCTCATAGCCTCAGTCCATTATAGTAGGGAAGGTATGGTGGGATTCACGTTGGTCAAGAGGTAGAGATAGGACTGAAAATGGTACCAGATTATAACCTTTATGCACCCCCCCTTCCCCACCCAGTGCTCTACATCCACAAGCTAGGAACGATATCCCCAAAGCTCCATGGCCTTTCCAAATAGAAGACTAAGTGTTCAAATACATAACCTATCAGGACGTTTGAGATTCACAAGCCACAGAAGTATGGTGAATGACTCGAGTCAGGTGTCAGAAACCCATGACTTCTATGCTCCTAGTCAGAAATGGCTACAAATTCATTCCTTGCTCAATCTGGAGACATTCTGTTGGAACACAATTTTGAAGGAAATGGTAATTTCCTTCCTGGATCTTTAAGTACTAGATGGCTGATAGTTCCCGAATCATGCCTTTAAACAAATGTGCCTTTGACTTAGTTGTTTAGAGTGTGAATTCAAAATGTTATGTTATGAGCTCCATCTGCTCAGGTGCTAGGGAAGCATCAGAGATGCATTTTTTATTTTTTGAGTGCATGCTTGTTTGTACATGTGTGCGTGGGCATGTGTACGAGAGGGCACTTGAGTGTGTGTGTCTGCGGAGGCAGAAGAGTGACCAGGAATCATCCTGGATTGCTCTACCTCCTTATTGCTTTGCTCTGGGGTTTCCCAGGCTCTGCATCCAGGGTTGGAATTGCAGACCACCACATCCACCTCACATTTTCCATGGGACCTGGGGTTCTGAAGTCAAGTCTTTTTACTTGAAGGCAAAGGTTTTAGCCCCGAGTCCTCTTCCCAGCCTGGTATACATTTAAAAAGCTTCTACTACTCGTCTTTATCACTGTTGTGATTCCGACTTCCTGCAGTTTTTCTGATTCATTCTGAACTTTCCTGCATTCTCTTTTCCAGCGAAACTGTGTCTCTGAAACTGTGTGGCAGGGGTTGGCAGGATTCCAAGGTGGTTTTATTGCCAGGCTAATGGTGCTTAATAATCAATTAAGCTTTTGCATTAGTGTTATCAACTCTCTCCCCTCAGCAGCACCTGCAATCACTTTCAAGATAGCAGACAGATGCTTCCCAGATGTTCGCCAGGCGGCCTCACCGTTTCCCTCATCCTAACCAGGCAGGCTGCTAAGATGCCTAGAGTAAAGAGAGAGGAGGGCTCAGATGTGGGCAGAACAATGAATGAGCACATTTTCCAAAACGAAGTCATGGAAGACAAGTCTGGTGTTAATTAACATCAGGTTTGCTGAGAACGTGGTGTACAGGGTGCAGGTGACAGCCAGTGCGTGCTCCATCTGGGAGGAGCTCTGGCCAGGGAAGGCGTGGGTTATGGAAAGAGCCCCCTCCCTCTTTGATCCATCCCACAGCTCGATACGCTCATTCCACCCCCGCCCCCTGGTGTGGAATGGCGGTGGGTTCCCTGATGACATATTAATGCACTTCTCCAGTTGTCTGGGAAGTTGGGTGGGAGTCTGGGTGAGTCACACTTGGATGAGTGGGACAAAGGCTTAGGAACAACATTTGGAGTCTGTAAAAAACGGATGATCTTTCTGCAGCCCTTTGAATAGAGTACAACTTGCTGACTGAAGCATTCTGTGCCAGTGAAGGGGGGTAGCTTGGTTAGTCTGGGTCTGTGGCCTGCTGGTGATTTCGACGAGTAGAGCCTATCCATCAACCAGGCCAGACCAAGCCATGCCACTTCCAACCCACGACCCGCTTTGTAGTCACAGCCGGAGGCTGCCTTTCTGGAGCTTCTCTTCCCTGTTCTTCACAGAAGCAGATGGAAAGTAGGCGTGAGCCAACAGCTCAGCTAGCCACGCTGCCTGGGTGCTGGACGCTCATGGTAATGATCATAATAAAAATAAAATTGTCAGCAGTGGGTGAGCGATTGCCAGGCATGCATTTAACCCTTACGACGGCTCCCATGATTCAGATTCAGAAACAGGTGCAGAGTGTCTGCATTCAGATCCAGGTCCTACATTTGCTGACAATTGTGCGGTCAACTGGTGGTTCAATTCCTACTTGAAACTTCATTTCCCTGTGCTGTTAAAAACCATTAATGACCCCAAGCTTGGCGTTTATGCTGGCTTTCCAGTTGGTATTATAGAGCCTTATTTTTGGTAGAATTCTTTTGAGGCAAGCATTTGTTAAATTGTGGTGGGAAATAGAGGAGGTCATAGTTATAGAAGGCAATATTTTCCCTCCATTTTCAAGTGCATGTGTGAGTGTAGTTGCCTGTACACCTGTGTGCATGTGGACATCTGAGGTCGATATTGGGAATCATTCTTGGTCAGTCTTCCATCTTATGTCATCCTTTGTCACTCTTCTACCTTACTCATTTGAGACAAAGTCTCTGATCAGACCAGACCTTGTCTATAGGGTTAGTTTGGCGAGCCATTTTATTCTGGGGTTTCCTAGTCTCTGCCTCCCGAGGCTGGAACAAATGGGCCACATGGTATTTTACAAAGGATCTGAGGAATCTGAACTCTGGTCTGTTGGCTTGTATGTTAAACACCAAGCCATCTCCTTAGCTGTCTTGCTTTTTACTTTTTGAATTTAGAGGAACAGCTCTCTCTCTTTCTGAGACTGAATAATCTCTTTAGCTGTTCAGTGTCCATATCATTTGCTTTGCTTGCCTGGGAGCAAGGTGTTGGAGAGGACAGAGGGTTCAAACGTTAGGGATGGTGAACAGAGGAAAGCGGCCTGTGGTTTGGACATAAGAAACTCGCCTGGGGGCTCTTCCCCTTAGGGTTTCTCTTCCTGGAGAGCCTACCCCAGCACACTTCTCAGGGGAAGACCCAGGGCAAACAGACCTCTAGGCTATCTTTTCACTGGAATAAAAGCCCTTTATATTTGTAAGGAAGACTTCAGCCTCAGAGGGAAGTCCCAGGACTATGGAGCTGTGACAGATACTGGGGATTGCTTGATGGAAACACTTCCTAGCTCTATTGGAAAGCCTGAAGGTCGAACTTTCAGTTATACTTCCAGACTCCAAGCCCCAGGCACCCCAAAGACCAGCATTGCTGGGAACATTTGGCTTGCTCATCCCTCCCACATTTCCCTTAACGTGGAGCTTAGAGGATACAATTGTTCCCCAAATGAATTAGTAAATGGGCAACTGATTCAAGGAACAGCAAGACAGAGACCAAGATATGGCAAGATGTTTCATGTTATAATTATTATCATTATTCATTCAGTATGTACTGAGTTCTCTTATGCATAAACCTGTGTAAAACACGGTGAAGGATGCAGAAATAAAACAGAGGCTTCTCATTTCCAAGGCTTGTATTAGAGAAGACATATGGCAACTTAATATTTTCTCTTTTCTTTTTTCCTCTCTCTCTCTCTCTCTCTCTCTCTCTCTCTCCACAGCCTTGTGTAACCCAGGGTAGCTTCAAGTTTACTCTATAGCCCAGGCTGTTCTTGAACTTGAAATGCTTCTGCCTTAGCCTTCTAAGCACTATTATATGCACGCACTACCAAGCTTGGATTCCTCTCTTCAAATATCCACATGTCTAGATTCTTGCCGTCCTGCAAGACCCTTTTCCAATGATGGATCATCCCTGGAGTTTTGCTTTCTTCTGACTAACCAGAGTTTTTAGTGGGTACACTGTCTGCTATTTTTATACTTGGAACTCGTCAGGAATCTGAACCATTGCTACATTTTCTTATCCTAAGGTCTAATGTGAACTAGAGCACAGTGGGATCTGTATATTAGTGAATCACTGAACCAACAAAACCACACAGAACAAAGATGATATAATTTGAGCATGATCTGAGGATGGCATAGGCCAAGAAGAAGGAGTGGGAATTCAGGAGACCATGCTGCATGGAAGAAAATAACTTACATTTCAGGAGGGGACTAGGTAAAATACTCCATGATGACACAGAGTCTGTGACTCGGTCTTATTGTTGCACACAAGTCTGTAATGCCATCAAGAATTAAAAATGTAATGTCAATATTCCAAGAAGTTTCAACATGGATTGGAAACTATCAAGAATGCACTGGCATGGGGGAGGTGGGCTGGGACGTTGGCTTAGTAGGTAAAGTGCCCATTACATAAGCATGAGAACCTGGGTTCTGATCCCATGTATTTATAACACCAGTGCTGGAGGAAAGGCACAGAGAGAGCCAGATTCCAAGGGTTTGCTAGCCAGCCAGCCTTGCTGAAACTATGAGCTTCAGGTTCAGCCAGAGACCCTGTCTCAAACATCAAGGCAGAAAGCAAATAAGGATAATCTATTGTCAATCTTTATCTCCACATGTGCACCCATGGACAAGCACACCAGTGAACATACATGTACATACATGTACACAGATAAAGTGTACTATAGATTGGCGTAGAGAAGAAAAATATCACTCACTATTTGAGTAATTTAGGAAAGTCTACATGAGCCAGGGGTACAGCTGAGGTTCTGAATGGAAAGGGGAGATGGAGAAAGATCAAAGGCTGAACAAGCTGGGTGGACTATTTTCTGAGCAGAATTGTTAAAACCTAGTGGTAATTCATGTATCAGTGGTCTGAAACTAAAGGTGAGGTGGATTAATGCATTGGAATTCCACCCCTGTGAATCAATTTAAGAGGTCAACTATGTAGACTCATATTTTCTGAGTTTTTTCTACCTGTGGAGTATTAATTCTGTTGCTCTGGGGCCTGGGGTGAGGCAGAATGTCATGGTGAGGGAATAGTGGTAGAGGAAAGTTGGGATGCATGCGTCTGGATTTCCAATATCCTCTTCCAGAGCACAGTGCCCATGATATAACATTTTTACTAGATCTCTTTTTCCAAAGGCACGCTGCCTCCCAGTGGCACCTTCAGACTCAGGATGAAGCCTTTAATGGCTCAGCATTTGAGCATCATTCAGTGCTGTAACCAAGCCTTGCGTGATGGCACAGGTCTGCAGTCCTAGTTACTCAAGGGAAGGCTGAGGCCGGAAGCTAGCAAATTCAAGGCCTGGGTTACATAGTGAATTTAATTCCAATCTGGATAATTTAGTGAAATTCTGTTTTATAACCAGAATAAAAATAAGCCTGGGGATATATTTTAGTGTAAGAATGTTTGCCAAGCTTGCATAAGACTTTTAAGTTTAATCCCCAGTAAAGCACACGTACAGGGGCTGGAGAGATGGCTCAGGGGTTAAAGCCTCTGCTTCACCAATGAAAGGTCCTGAGTTTGGATCCCACAATCTGCAGAATGACTATGGCTTGTACTTCCCATCCTGGAAGGCAGAGCCTGGGAAACCCCAGAGCAAAGCAATAAGGAAGTTGTGCAATCCAGGATGATTCCCAAAGTCACCATTGGGTACACACACTCAAGTTACACACCTGCCCTCTGTTACACACCTGCCCCCCCTCATGCTCCAAACCACAACAGTTAGTTAATCCTTAGACCCCAGGAGACTAAAGGAGCTGCAAGAAATAAATGGAAGGATTTAACCTACAAAGAAAGGCTGATTGTATTTCATTCTGGGTTGAAGGATACAAGACAGAATTCATAAGCAAACTTGGGGTACAAAGGGAATTTGGAAGTTTCTGGTCAAGATAGCCCTCAAAGTTGACTCTTTGAAATGTCCCCTTTCTACCTGTAAAGGTCCCATCACCGCTCACATTTCACAAAGAGATGCATCAAAGCTAGGGCTATGTTCACACATGACACAAACGTCTCTGTGAGGCTTATATTTTTTTGAAGTGTAAAAATTGACTGGGACCCGCTGGCCTCTGTGCCCACAAATAGACAGAGTCAGCCTGTGGCTTTGGTGATTGCAGAATAACAGACAGAAAAAGTTCATTCCAGGGGAGTCCTGAGGCCATATAACAGGGCAAGGGGGACACCACTCACAGCAAGAGGTTAACAATGTCATTGAACTCTTTCCTGGGGATCTGAGGGTGCGGCAGACCCAGACTTCTTCATGACACTATGTCTGTGCGAAGCAATAATATGGCTTCTAGATTTACACTTGCAATCCTAAAATGCTACAGAGGAGAAAATGCAACATTTTTAAGTTAGGAAGGATTCAGGGAGAGGAATGAAGGAGAAGAAAGAACACATACACAGACATATAGACACAACACACACACACATATACACACACACACACACACTGAGAATATGACTTATCAACTAAAATTCCACACACATAGAGACAGAAAGAGAAAGAGAGGGAAGGAGAGAGTGAGAGAGTGAGAAAGAGAGAGTGAAAGAGAGGAACTGTATTTCACTGTTAGTTACAATACACAAAACATGAAGGGAAAGTAATGCTAAGAAAAGGAGACAAGAAAATCTGCAATTTGGAGGTGAGTTCGTGCGAATGAAATGAGAAGACTATAGTGTCGGATTGGGAGATTGCTTGAGTGTGTCCCTAAGGGCTCAAGTGCTGAAATCTTGATCCTCAGGGTGTCAATGAAGGAAGCGTTGGGACCTTTAAGAGTGGGGCTCGGGGTGGGGGGGAGGTCATGGGAGGTGCTGCCCTTGGAATGGAACCCTGAGTTAGTTTTAAAGCCATTAACATGTATGAAGAGCCCACCCTGCCTTTCCATGTGATCTCCCCCTCTTGAACCCACCCTGGCCACTGTGGTACCAATGCCCAGAGATAATGTAGCCAAGGGACTCTTCCCGAGAAGCCATGCTGTGCATTGAATCTTTAGACTTGAAACTGGACTATACACATATGCTGCCCTCACGTTTTTCATGTATATGTGTGGTGTGTGTATGTATGCTTGTTCACATGTATGAGGATACCCACGCGGGTGTGGGTGCATGTGCACCCGTGTGAAAGCTTGAGGTGATAAGGGAAATCATCCTTCATCACTCATCTTGTGTGTGTGTGGGGGGGGGGCACTGTATGTGTCTGTGGAGGCCCAAGGGTGACTTTAGGAGTCTTCCTAGATTGGTCTACCTTCTGGGCTTTCCCAGGTTCTGCCTTCCAGAGCTGGAATACAGGCTGCCATTGTTTCCAATGGCATTTTTATGTGGCTCTTGAATCCAAACGCAGGTCTTTCTGCTTTTGGGCCGGAGGCTTATCCCCTGAACCATCTCTTCAGCCACACACCTTGCTCTTTTGACACAAAGTCTGTAATCAAGCCCGAAGCTTGCCTATAACAGCCAACCATCTTGATCTGAACATTTCCAAACTCCACCTTCTGAGCCTGGAATTACAGGTGGGTCTCTGTCCACACCCAGCATTTCAACATGGGATCTGAAGGTCTAAACTCTGGTTCTCTTACTCATGTGGCAAGTGCTTTAACTGCTGAATCATCTCCTCAGCCCAACACACCTGTTTTCTTCATAATATCATCCATCCTTGAGTATTTTTATTATAGTATTGAAGCAATATATGGAGAAATCCAAGAGGATTTTCAGGTATCCACATCTTCATGCTTCATGTACATAAAAAAGAGTCACCCAAAAATAAAAAGAAAATAAGTTAGGACATAATGGAGTCATACAGGAAGTTTATAAAAATGAAACAATTGGAATCCCTAGAAGTAAAAAAAAAAAAAATGACAAGACAAGACAAGATAAATTCCACATTAGACACAAAGGGAGAGTTGGCCAAGTGGAGGTATTTGGTTCAGAAGGTATCCAGGTTCAGGCAATACGAAAATGATAAATAAGGCCGTGCCGATGAGAGATGTGAGGGAGGTGGATCCATGGGAATCCCAGAGGGAAACGGGAAAGTGGAGGGAACCAGTGTTGAAATGCAAAAGCATTTTCCAGAAATGACCAAAAGTAAGGGGCTAAAAATGAGTCTGTATCTAGATACAGTACGGCATATAGGAGATTAAAAGTAGAAAGGACTTTTTAAAAGATCTCTCAGAGAAGGAAGCTGAGTCAGATCCCTCCGTAAAGCAAGAATCTCTCTCACCATAACCACACGCAGTGATGACAGAAAACACGGGAACTCATGTAAAAAGTTGAGCGTGGAGGCATATGTCTGTGACCTCAGGGTTGGGGGTTTGGATGCAAGCTGACGCCCACTGGCCAGCCAGGCTAGTCATTTCCGGATCGCTGGGAGACTTAGTCTCAAGAATTAAAAGGTGGAAAATGATGGAAAGAACATCAAGTGTCCCTCTCAATTGCTTCTTTCTACTTTTTTTTTTTTTTTTTTTTTTTTTGAGACAGGGTCTCTTATTGAACCTGAAGCTCACAATTTTGGCTAGACTACTGGCCAGCGAACCCCTGGGATCTGGCTGTCTCTGCCTCCTCAGCACAGGCTTTACACATGCATGGGATCAGCTCTCAGGTTCTCACACTTATGTAACAAGCACTTTACTCACTGAGCCATCTCCCCAGTACATTCTTGATAGTTTCCAATCCGTGTCCTTGGAATACTGACATTACATTTCTCTTTCTCGATAGCATTACAGACGTGTATGAAGCAACAAGACCTAGCCAAGGCTCTATGTCGTCACAGAACACTCCTATCTGGTTCCCACCTTAGATGTTATTTTTTCTTCTATGGAGCATAGACTCCTCCCAATTCTCTTGGACTATCCCATTCTCATACTATGCTCAAATTACGCTGTCTTTGTCATGTATGGTTTCATTGGTTCAGTGATTCACTGATATAGAGATCCCACCATGCTTTATGTTGACATTAGTCCTTAGGGTAAGAAAATACAGCAATGACTCAGATACACTGTGTGTATGTCTTTTGAGAACTGACTATCTAGCTGGTTAACCATTTGTTGACTGGAGAACTATTTGGTAGTTAATTTTTGTAGTTCTGTGTATAGTTTAGATGTTAACTCTGGTGCAGTCCACCTGCATGGTTGCTGATAAATAATCATCAAATGGTTTAAGGGAACAAGGGGTTTATTTTCTCTTATGATTACTGGTTACAGTTCTTAGTCCATCTTGACGGGAGAGCATACACAACACCAGGGCCGAGGTAACTGGCCACATCATCTCTACATAATGGCTAAGAGAGGGATGATCCTTACTTGCCAGACCAGCATGTCTGGCCAAGTGAACAGAAGGATGCCAACTCTCTCAACCAGCTCTCGGTATTTTATTCCACAGCCTAGACCCACACACCATGAGCTGGGCCTTCCCCATCAGCTAGACAATCTCCTTCAGGTTTGCTCTGGGCCTAACTCAACCACTAATTCTCCACATATGTGCCCAGATCTCAAAACCCTCAACTATCGAGTTGACACCTGTACATAACCATGACAGAAGATTATTTGGTAGTTAATTGTTGCAGTTCTGTGTATAGTTTAGATGTTAACTCCACCACCTCTTGTAGAGTTTTTTTTTCTCTAATACATGTTTTGACATGTTTGTTAAAAATTAGGTGGCTGTAGCTCCATGGGTTCATTTCTCTATCGTTTATTCTATTATACTGCTCTGCACATCTTTCCTGTGCCAATGCTATACTGTTTTTGTTACTACAATGCTGTAGTATAATTTGAGATCTGGTATTGTGATATCTCTAGCATTATTCATTCTGTGTAAGATTGTTTGGGCTATCTGAGATCTTTTGTGCTTCCATATGGACTTTAGGAATGTTTTTATAATTCTGTGAAAAATTTAAATGGTATTTTAATAAGGAATGCTTTGTTTGATTCTGTAGATCACTTGCAGTAAATAGAACCAATTTTACAATATTAGTTCTTCTAATTCAGGAGCATGGGAATTCTTTCCATCTTTTATCATCTTCTTCAATTTCTTCCTTTAGTGTCTTAAAATTTCAACTGTAGAGGTTTTTCACTTCCTTTGTTAGGTTTATTTCTGGGTACTTCATTTTTCAAAGTTATTGTGAATGGGACTTTTTCCTGATTTATGTTGTGGCAAGTTTGTTATTAGTGTAAGAAAAGGCTACTCATTTCTGCCCATTGATCTTGTAAACTGCTACTTTTCTGAAAGGATTTATCAGGCCCAAGAGTTTTCTAGTGGAATCATTAGGGTCTTTTAAGCATAGAGTCATGCCATCTGCAAAAAAGAATCCTATATCATTTATATTTTAATGAATGTTGGTTTTGAAAAACACATGAAGAGAACATAATTTTAAACATTAGATGGAAATAGGTAGGGTAGTGATTTGTGCTGAGTTTGTGTGAAGGGAAATGAGAGTGGCAGAAGAGAACATAGATAATACCAGTATTTTCTGAAATGTTTTTATTTCAAAAAGGAAAATTCTGAAGCAAATATAAGAGAATGTTAATAACCTTTGGGATGCTGCACACAGGTATTCATTAGTCTTTAAAATTTTCTGAATGTTTGAAATATTTAAAAAATACATCACCATAAATGGATTTAAAAATGAAATAGAGGCTGTCTCAGAAAAGATGGGAAAAGTCAGCTGAGTTGTAGAAGTAAAATCTGCTTCTTTCCTCCCTGTAATGATGTTTTCTTGCAAATATGATCTTATCGATTCCTAAAAATGAGACTGTCTTGTGACCGACCATCTTATACATTTGTATTTAACCATTTATGTAATTTTACAGAAACCCATTAAGATGATTTATGTAAAATAAGATGATCAACAAACAAATCAAGAAATGTATTCAGAAACATGTTAAAGACAACACGTGTTAAATTGTCCCTTAGGAGGTGTCCATGTCTGTAGGATGCATTGGAAAGATTCTGTAGTCATGGTTCACCTAGTGGACAGAAGACTGTCCCCCCCCACCTTTGCTATTCCACATGAACCTATGAACAGGATGTTTATACCATGATAAATATAGCAGCTTAATAGAACACAAGATTCCTTGTTAAAAAAAAAAAGAGCTTCTTGCCTGGATTGGTTGAAATGATGAGAGTAGAAACAGCGTGCAACTAGAAAATTTTCAATACATCTTCATAGTACAAAATAATAGGTGTCATTATGTTATTTTCATTCATATGTGTGCTGGTTAGTTTCAGCTGTCACTTGAAAGATGGGGCCTCTCAGGCACACATGTGGGGAATGTTCTGGTTACTTTCTGCTACTGTGAGACAACACTCAGACTCAAGCCACTTAAGGAGAGAAAGGGGAGATTTATTTGGTTTATGAGTTCAGAGGGGAGATACGGTCCATTATGGCAGGAAAGGCATGGCCGGTTGGCAGAAGATGGAGGCGGCAGACATTATGGAAGCTAACCAAGCAAACCACAGACGCTAGTAGAAGCAGGGAAGGACTAACCAACCTCAAGGCCCACACCCTGTGACTTTCCTTCCTCCGGCAAGTCTCCACCTCCCAAAGGTGCCATGACCTTCCCAAACCTTAACAACTCAGACTGCAAACACCTGAGCCTATGGGGACAATTCACATTCAAACTGTGCCAGGGAATGATCTAGTTGTGGCGGGTCTCTGAGGCAGCCTATGAGAACCTCTCTTGATTGTATGACTGACGTGGGCAGACCTAGCCCATGGTTGCTGTGTCTGTTCATCAGACAGGTGGATAAAGGCAAAGACAAAGGTAGCTGGTGGGCGGTAAAGTGAAGCTGGCAGCAAGCTGCCATGCACTGGTCGTTGCCGTCTGCTTTTGCTGTGGACATTGGTGGCCAGTTGCCTCGGCGTCACTGGTAACTTTCCTGCTGTGATGGACCATAACCTGCACTCATAAGCTGGAATATAAAAATCCCTTTATCCCCTTAGCTGTTTGGGTCAGGTATTTATTACAGCAGCAAGTCATTAAACTAATATATCATGTGCCTTCATTATATTCACCACCCATTACTCTCTCTTATCTCTTGATTCCTTCTTGGTCCCCTTCCTTAATAATCTCTCTCTCTCTCTCTCTCTTTCTCTCTCTCTCTCTCTTAGCTAGAGATGTCAACCTGATAATTGAATGTTGAGCCTTTGAGTATATCTTGAACACTTGGGTAGTTAAGGCAAATCCTGAGCAAACCTATGGGACATTATCTGATTGATGTGGAAAGACCCAGTCCGTGGGAGGTGGGACTAGTGGACAGAAGACTGTCCCCCACCACCTTTGCTCTTCCACATGAACCTATGAACAGGCACAGGCAAGGCATAGGCAATTAATTTAGGGAGAGGTAGATAAGACGGAGAGAGCTGGTTCAGTATTTTGACATCCTTTGGTGTGGAGGCCTATAGGCATGCTGGCAGGTGAGAAGGTATGTCCCTGTCCTCAGCAATTCCTGTGGCTGCGGCGAGACCAGTTCTCTCAGCTCCTGACGGATACGCTCCTGCCATGCTGATGACTATGGCCAAGAGTCAACAAGAACTCCTCGTTTCCCTGAGTTGTTAGAGTCATCAATAGGAAGATGACATCACACACACACACACACGCACACACACACACACACACGCACACACACTGCACACACGAGTAAGGTATCTAACAGGCACAGGAGAACAGGGATGGATTGAATTAGCTGTGAAAGGTCAGGTAAGGGAAATAAAAGTAACGTTCATGCCCCAGATGGTGGGTGTACAGACAGGGGAGCTGGTAGAAAAGTAGGAGATCATTTCCATTCCCTACTCAATGTGCTCTGCAGGCTAAAAGGTACTGAAACTAATTCTAACACTTCATCCCAGGAGGCATTCCCCTACTGCTGGCAGAATTGGACAAAGGATAGTGATGCAGGGTAGGTCGGTAGGAAATTGGCACCTGGTAAGTAGTGGGCTAATGAATTCAGATGTATCATAAACTCTACATATATATTTATATAATACACACATGCATGTTGCATATGTATCTATATAGAGAGACATGTAATGAAAGGACACGTGTGTCAGGGGACAGCATGCCTAGAAGGGTAATTACTTTACAGGCCACATTGAAAACATTTGCAAGGGGAAGATCCCACTGCCTCTTGCCACTTGGAGGTGATGGGCACAGCAACCACAGCCCAACCATGTTCCCACAAATTCTCTGCTCCCCGTCAATCCATACCTGTCCCTGTGGCAGTTGGGCAGCAAGTTAAATTTGTTTAATACAGTCTGCAAATTGTAACACTTCATTTTTCCATATATCCCAGAGAGATTCGTGTTAAAAGAACCAGAGACCGTTTTCTTTGAAATATATTTGGAGCAACGGAGGAAAGAAGAACTCCAATAGGTGCAGTGGAAACCCAAAGGGGCCTCGCAGTAGTCCCCCGTGATCCTACATAGCCAGAAGCCCAATAAGAGCAGCAACACTCACAACAGACAGTATGCATTCAGTGGCTGCTGTGTGACACACACTTTGCTGATTAATTTTTAAGGATGATTACTTCTACCTCCTTTTTGCTTCACTCTGGGATTTCCCAGGCTCTGTCTACCAGGGGTAGAAGTGTAGGCCGCTGTCATTTCTACCTGGCATATTTACATGGGTACCTGGGACCAGAACTCAGGACCTTAAGCTTGTGAGACAGTGTCTTAACCCCTGAGCTATCTCTCCAGCCCTGCATTCTTTCTTTTTAAAAACATCTAATTTTTTTATAGGAGAGAGAGAGAAAAAGAGAGAGAACGTGTGTACATGTAGAGTCAAAGGACTGTTTGGGAAGTTTTCTCCTACCATAAGGGTTCCAAGGAATCGACTCACATCACCAGATCTGTGCACAGGCACACTTGACCCAGCGAGTGACCTCGATATGACTCTGTATCTGCTTTCTGACTGTAGATGCAATGTGACCGTGGGTCTCAAAAACTCCTGCTGCCATGCTTTCCAGCCATGGGGGACAGTGTCCCTTCTTACACTGGGAACCAAAATGAATCCTTCCTCCTTTCCTCATTTTCATCATGCACTTTGGCACAGTCATAAGAGAAAAAATGATACAATAGATTATTTGATTTTAACCTCATAACAGCCCTCTGAGAGACTTGATAGTAGCATTATAATGGAGAGGACACCAAGGCCCAGAGATCATGCAACTCACAAGCAACAGAATGGAGACGCGAACCTCTAGGACAGCTTGGAGTTCGCTCTCTTAAACACTATTCTAGAGAGTTTTGAATTCCTCCCAGCTAAGCAGTCTCATGAGTTTTACTGAAGCCAGCAGCCATCTGAACAATTCTTGACTATTTATTTAATTCAGTCTTCTCTAAGTTAGAAGAAGAAGAAAGAAAAGCACATTTTGTGGCTAACATAATACAAAGCTAGAGAAAAGCTACACAAATAAATCTCCAGGTTACTGAAGGCCAATTAACAAATGTGTCATCAACCAGATCAAGAAATAGAATTTTGCTGCTTCAGAATTTCCTTCATTAGCTCTGTCTTGGCCAGAGACCTTTTCTTTGCTCATATGCAACCACTGTCTCAATTTTGGAGTATTTAATTTGAATGTTTTATATATATATTAGCATTTACACTTCATCCCTTCCCCATGGCATGCACATCTTAGGTGCTATTGTTTAGCCTTGTTTCTTACAAAAATAAACTGTCTTTCAAGCACTTATAAAATCTGAAGGTTTGGACTGGGGAGATGGCTTGGTGGTTAAAGTCTTTGTCTTGCAGACAGAAAGACCTGAATTCACGTCCCCAAATCTCACGTAAAAATGCCATGTAGAAATGGCAGCAGACTGTAATTCCAGCCCTGGAATCAGAGCTGGGGAATCCCAGAGCAAAACAATAATGAAGTAGAGCAAGCTAGGATGATTTCAGATGTTACCCTTGAACTCCACAGTGTACACACTAGTGCACACAAAACACACACACACACACACACACACACACACACACACACACACACACACACAAAATCTGCTTCCTTACAGTGCATTTGCACTAGGTCTGGGCTGATGGCTGTGTGGTTTCCGACTGGATTTTGCAGGTCTGATTCTCACGGTATACTCAACATGTTTCTCTTCCTTCTGGAATTCTTGTCAACTGGCTTCTGGGTCAAGAGGCTAATCTATCTGACAGCAGTGATCATGTGTTCAGTCCCTGGGAGAAGGCACGGAGAACCTTCAAACATAAAGCTTAGAACCATTAATTCATTAGATGATATGAAATGACATTCTAATTCTACTACTTTATCATTGGGAGTGACTGATTAGTTCCTTCTTTGCCACCATTATAAACTTGCAGAGTTAATGAAGCTCGGAGTGTTCTGTCTTCAGATGACTAGAGCCTCTGCAATTTCACTTGGCTTCTTCCATAGTGGCTTTAACAAGAGCATCCGTGTGTATGTGTGTGTGTGTATGTGTGTGTGTGTGTGTGTGTGTGTGTCTGTGTCTGTGTGTCTGTGTGAGCATCACACATGTATTCTCATATACATGGAGATCACAGGACAATCTTGGGTGTCCTTCTTCAAAAGTCACAGATTTTTGTTTGAAACTGTTTCTCACCGACCTGTGCTTACAAGTCAGCTGGGCTCACTGTCCTGTGAGCCTCGCCTGCGACCAGCTCTGTGGCCCAGAGTTCCAATTTCACATCACCGTGCTTGGGATTTTTCCTTTCGATGTTCAGATGTATGTGTGTATGGTGTGCTCGCATGTGTGAGTGTGTGTGTGAGTGAGTGTGTGTAAATGTGAGTGTGTGAGTGTGTCTGAATGTGAGTGTGTGTAAGCGTGTATGGGTGTGTGCGTGTTTGTGTATAAAATGCACTTAAGTGCTTGCTCATGCTGTGGAGGTGCAGGGTGAGGTCGAGATTGTTCTCCATTGATCTTCCACCTTATTGTGAGTGTGTCTAATTAAACCCAGAGCACTTCATTAGGGCTGATGTGGCCAGTCAGCTTACTCTGTGGATTTCTAGACTCTACCTTCCAAAGTTAAAATTGCAGATGGGCCACTATGTCCACCCAGTACTTTTCCTTGGGACCTGGGAATCCATGCTCAGGTCCTTTTGCTTGTGAGGCAAAGGCTTTAGGCCTGGAGCCACCATCCCAGCCCATCTTTTTCCCATTATTTTGAGACAGGGTCTCACTGAGTTGCCCAGGGCAACCTTGAGCTTTGGCTCAGCCTGGCCATGAACTCGCACGTAGCTGGGATGACAGACCTGCATCAGCACTGCAGCTCCTCCCTCTAGTGGCTGTTGGTCGGCTGATCAATATTTTAGTGATGTGTATGACACCAGTGTTGAAATCACTGGGGGGAGGGGGTTCCACTTTTGACACTCAGAGTAAAGGTAATAGTCCCTTAGAAGTGATCAAGCTGAGTCATACACATGCACCTTTTATTCTCTTCCCCCTGCTTTAGCTAGGCGAGGAAGTAGGAGTTGTTCCAACTCATACTTCAGGGTTATGGTCTGTCATGGCAGGGGGATCACAGCAGCAGCAGGACAGGAAACTAATCACATCTCATCCACAGCGAGAATAAAGGGCAAGAGATGAATGCGTGCATGTTTACTGGCTCAGTTCTCCATCTTCATCTAGCCCGGACCACCTGTTATGGATTAGATCTTCCTACATCAGCTATTCAATAAGATAATCTCTCACAGGCATGTGGAGAATCTAGAGAATTTCCCAGAGACCTGCCTGCTAGGTGTCAGAGTGATAGTTGATATTAACCATCACACGTTTTTTTGTACAGATATAACATAGCTACGTGAGTAAAGTAGCAGTCATTTAATACAGTGTTTTTTATAGGTAGTGAGAATTGTTTGGTACTCATGTACATGACATTCTACTCTGCATAATAAACGTTGCTGAGGTCGTTTCCATTCTTTGAAACATGCTCTCTAGAAGATTCTTTGGGAAGTTCTCATGAGAACAATATTCCCTGGGCAGTTGCTAGAAGTCTGTGCTTTTCATATTTGAAGGTCAATTTCACTTGATATTTAATCCTAAGGACATATTTTCTTTCTTTCATTGATTGCTAATGTTTCTCAATTGTCTTCTACCAACTTAACCTTGTTTGTTGGCTTTAAATAATAGGTTGCTTTTCATGCAATAAAATTCACTGTTTTCAGGCTTCTTGTGTACATTGACAAGATCACATTCTTGCTATATATTGTGAGGTTAAAAAGTGACTGAGTATGTATTTATTATAAGTGATTTATTCTTTGTTTGCCCAAAAGCATTGCTGGCAAAAGTCCAAGGCAGTCTAATTTAATTTCTTTATAAGTTATTTTCTTTTGAGTCTATTTATTGTTTGGTGGTTTTTAAATCACATTATTGTATAACTATCTTACCTTGTTTGTGGTCATTCCGAATGGATATTCTCATATGCAGTTTGTGCTCTTTCAATATATAGCAATGTTTTAATTGCTATATATTCCTTTGGGTTATAATTTTTATGTAACTGTTGGCATGTTAGCTACATTTCTTCCTTTTTTTCCATTTTCATCTATGTGCATGGGAGTGCATGCATGTGCTTGCGTCTGTATGAGGATACCAATGCATATGTAAGTGTGCATGTTGTGTGTAGGTCTGAAATTGTTATTGGGAACCATTCTCCATTGCTTTATTCTTTTTGAGTAAGGATCTCCAATTAAACCCAAAGCTCACTGTCAGGATTAGTCTACCTATGCAGTTTACTCTAAGGATTTCTAGTCTTTGCCTTCTGAGGTGAAATTGTGACCAAGTCTCCATGCACACTGGGCATTTTATGTGGGATCTGAGGATCTAAACTCCAGTCCTTTTGTTTGTATAACAAGGGCTTTAACTACCAAGCCATCTTTCCCACCCTGGTTACTTTTCTTGTTGCTATGACAAAGCACCCGATCGAATCAACTTTAGGAAGGAGTAATTCATTTTGGTTTGGGGTTTTGAGGGTGCAGTGCATCATGGCCAGGAAAGTGTGTGTGTAGAGCAGGATCATGAGGCCGCTGGTTGTGTTACATCCACAATTGGGAAGCCCAAAGAGATGAACACTGGTGCTCAGCTTGCTGTCTCTGGATTAGCAGAGGACTTTGCCCCACGGGCAAAAGTGACAAAAATGATGGCATGTGAGTGTCATCCACATTCAGGGTGATTCTAGAAGTTTGTCCCTTTGGTAAGCCCAAATCCCATCAAATTGATACTCAAGATGAACTATCAAAATTATGCTCCCTTTTTTATTTCTTCTCCAGAGAGAAGAAATACTTCTGTATCAGTTACTCTTAACTATTGCTGTGAGAGAACACCCAAAGTCAATCAATTTAAGGGAGAAAGGGAGTTTTATTCAGCTTACGGTTCCAGAGGGAAGGTACAGTCTCTCAAAGTAGAGGCGGCATGGCTGGCTGGCCAAAGCTGGAGGAGGCTAAGTCACTGCAGACATCTTGGAAGCTGAGAGCTGCAGACTGTTTGCAGCAAAAGCAGCTCCTGGAGGTAGGGTGGGACTAATCCACCTCAAGGCCCACCCCTTGTGACTGCCTTTCTCCAGCAAGGCTCCACCTCTCAAGGTGCCATGACCTTGCCAAACACATGAGACTGTGGGGGACACATTTCAAACCATAACACTCCACCTCTGGCCCCCACAGGCTCATTGCTATCTCATTATGCAAACCATACTCAGTCCAACTTTAAAAGTCTTCATAGACTACAATGGTAGTCCCAAAAGTCCAAAAGTCCAAAGTCCAAAGCCTCCTGTAAAATCAAAATACAAGTTACATACTTATACATGGCACAGAATAAATATTCCCATTCCAAAAGGAAGGAATGGGGGCATATCCAGGAAAGATCGGTCCATAACAAGACCAAAAACCAGCAGGACAAACTCCAAATCTTGTAGCTCCAAGTCCAACAGGTGAACCTCTCTTGAAATCATCTCCGTTCCAAAGAGCTTTGGCTCCACCCCTCCAATGCAGCTGCCCATAGAATACATTGCTCTCTTGAGCTGACTCCTCCCAGGGTATACAGCTCTTCTTGGCAGGTGTCCCATGTTGTGTCTGGAATCTCTAACATCTTTATTTCTCAATGGCACACCAGGCTTTAACTCTACAGCACAAACTGCCCTTCTTGGGCCTCTAAACTGCAGGCTTCTTGCCTCATGATGCCTGGATATTGCCAATTTTTGAAATCTTGGAGGAGGACTCCAAGATCTCCTCTCTCTTGCATCACTGATGCCTCTAAAACCAGAACCATGTGGACGACTTTGTCAAGACTGGCCCCCTTGAATCATAGCTGATTCTGCTTCTGTATGTTGACCATCTCTTTCACTCCTGGGCAGTTGCTTGGTAAGAGAAACCAACTCTTGTTTTGGAACTCCACCCTTTAGCTCCAGTCTTCTGAAAGGATTTGCATTCTTGTGAGTGGGAGCTTTCCCTGAGGATCTTGCCCTCAAGCTAGGGCCTCTCCTATTATTCAGGCTTTGATTTACAAATGGAGCTAATCTCTTCAACAGCCATTTTGTTCTCTGCTTCTTCCTGGTTCAACTCTTTAAGTTTGCTATTGTATGTTTCATCATTGGATCTTACAGTTTTTGCTTCTTTCTGCCTGATTCTTTGCTCTTTTTCATAACTCTGAAGACAACCAAAAAGTAGCCATATCACATTGTCAAGACTACATTGTTTTGAAATTTCCTCTGCCAAGCACTCCAGCTTAATTTCAGGCAAACTTTCAGGACGAGGGCAAAACTTCACTAAACTCTCGGCCAACACATGGCTTCATGTGTCACTCGTCCAGTTGCAAACACAGTCTCTGTTCCTCTCTGTACCATCACAAGCTGGGCTTCCACTGTCTGCGTCTCTCACAGCGTTGCTCTCCTCTGAGCTCTCAGGAGAAAGGTCCCTTTGGCCCAACCGCCAAGATGCAAAGACTTTCCCAGCACAAAGTCCCAACGTTCTCCATATTTTTCTCAACAAATAGTTCCAAAGGCACACTAGCCACATCATAGCATTGGTACCAACTTCTCTCAGTTTCACAAACAACTTTACTTTGTGGTACCAGCTGTTCTTAACCTCACAGCAATACCCCACTTCTCGTACCAATTTCTGTATCAGTTACTCTTAACCATTGCTGTGAGAGAACACCCAAAGTCAATCAATTTAAGGGAGAAAGGGAGTTTTATTCAGCTTACGGTTCCAGAGGGAAGGTACAGTCTCTCAAAGCAGAGGTAGCATGGCTGGCTGGCGAAAGCTGGAGGAGGCTAAGTCACCGCAGACATCTTGGAAGCTGAGAGCTGCAGATTGCTTGCTGCAAAGGCAGACTTCTCCTGGAGGTAGAGTGGGACTAATCCACCTCAAGGCCCACCCCTTGTGACTGCCTTCCTCCAGCAAGGCTCCTCCTCTCAAGGTAACATGACCTTGCCAAACACATGAGACTGTGGGGGACACATTTCAAACCTCGATAACTTCCTTTGCTTATTTCTCAAGCTTTCTCTTAATTTTTTTCTCCTTTACATTTTCTAGCTCTTGAAAAGCATCACCTGTGTGTTTTGCCACCTATGTGGATTTTGTTCAATCCTCATTTTTGAGCTGATGTTTTATTTTATTTGTAATTTTTCTGGCTTGTATGACCCACTTCTGAGTTTCTTGTACTTTTGATTTATGCTGTTCATCTTTTCAAGTCACTGTAAAATGTCTTTTAGTTAGTTTTGAAGTGGAGAACTGCAGTTTTGATCTCTTTGTGTGTATCTACCCCTTGGGAGAAATATCATTCTGCTCTTTATTCTTACTTTCTTTTATTATTTCCTTGTGCAGGATTTGTCCACAGTGCATTTCTCATGCTTTTTACTTATATGACATTAATCTCCCTGAAATTTTAGAAAAGCGCTGTGTTCAGGTGAAGATAGGTTTCCTAACTTGGCCAGCAGTGTCTCCTGTGGTTTTGATTAGTGCTAAAAAGAAGCATCATATCAGTTTGCTCTCCCAGGTCTCTCAGCTGTTACTTTGGCAGATTCCAAATAGATTTTTAAAACCTGCATTTTCCCTGCATTATTCAATTTCAATTCCTCTCCAGTTGCTCTCAGTCTGAGGCCCTCTCTTGACTAGGATCCCTACCCCTCAGGCTGAGAGCTCATAGACGTAGACTTCATTTGCCCCCCCATCTTTCTGGAGTGCCCCATGGTCATGCCTGTTTGGACAGGCAAAGATTACTCCCAATACTGGCTGTTCTTTCCAGACTACTCCCATCCACCAGACTTTCCCATGGATAACTGCTGGATACCTGGGGTTCTTCTCCTGTTAGTAATTAGTTTGGGGTTTTTTCTATCTAGTTGTGATATCTATCTATCTATCTATCTATCTATCTATCTATCTATCTATCTATGCATGTGTGTGTGTGTGTGTGTGTGTGTGTGTGTGTGTGTGTGTACAAGAAAACACTTGAATGTGTGTGTTTGTGAAGGTCCTAGTGTGGAGGAACACTTTTCTGGGGTCTGTGTGTATCCAGGTTCTTGTGTTTGTTTGGGAGTCTAAGAATGAAACCAGAACATACATAGAGGATTAAGGCAGAGTTTATTAGAGGAAAGAAAGAATGGAACTCATGTCCATGAGTGCCATGAGGGGCAAGGGTACCCTGGAGAACTCATGGACTCCAAACATGAAGTGCCATGACAGGCAGGTACCAAAGACACTTAGCCAAGCCCAGGAAAAATGGCTTTTCCTTATTGGTTAGTTCCAGGTTTTGCAAACCTGATTGGAGATTTTGGGCTTCTACATCTCATTAGTCTGTCCGCATTGGGGTCCAATCCAGTTAATCTTATGCTGGACCTCATGGTAGGGTTTAGCCACAATGGAGAACTAATCTCCATATCCTTTCATGAACAGAGAGTTGGGGAAAGTTGTCGAAGGCTATGTTCCTTCAGGATAATCCTAGCATTCTGGGGGGAAAGGGGATGACCTTCAAAGACTTTCAGAGACCATCCCAGGATGGCTGCTCTAAAACTGTCTAACTAGGGTGACATTAGAAATCACCCAAGATTGTTCTACCTTCTTATTACTTTGCTCTGGGGTTCCACAGCTCACCTTCCCAGGGTCAGAGGTAGAGGCAGCCACCGTGTCTGCCTGGCATTTTTATGTGGGATCTAGAGATCTGAACTCAGGTCCTCTTGCTTGTGAAGCAAAGGCTTTGCCACCCTGAGGCATCAACCCAGCCTGTTTGTTTCCATATGAGATTCAGGAAGATTATAAAAAGTACACAAAAGTAAAATGGGGTGAAGGGGAGAACTTAGACAAGAGAAGAAGTGATTATGATAAAAAGTACATTGCATGTATGCATGGAGATGTCTTAAGGATTGCTTATTCTATGCAATTAACATATGCTAATAAAGACTAGCCATTAAACACTGAAAAATAAGCATAGCCCCACCACCAACAAAAAACTAGATTAGTTTCCACTGCTATCCATAGAATCTTCCAGTAATTTTTTTTAAAGAAAAAAGATGGGTTTGCTGAAGTGAACTCATTGGCAGTGGGAGATGCTCCTTGATCCTGAAGCCTGGGGCATTCACCTCAGAGACCTCTACCCAGCTGCAGCCAGATCTTCACTTACACTGTGGAAAGAACTTCAGGATGAGTTTATGAAGCAAAGGAAAGTACTTCTTGGAGCAAGAATGGAACGCGGCATTTGGAGAAGAATGCATTGTAAGTGCCTTTGGCAGTAGCTGCATATGTAATTGATGCTTTTTTTTCCCTTTCATGTATATGTGTATGGTGTGTGTGTATGTGTGTAGGTCCATGTACAACAATACATGTGAGTGTGTGCCTATCGGGGTTCTATTTTGGTCATGTTTCCACCTTACAGTTGTGAGCCTGGATCTTTAATTAAGCCCAAAGCATGCTGCTAGGGATAGCCTGGCTAGCCAGCTTGCTCTGGGGATTCCCCGTCTCTCTCTTTCAGAGCTAGAATAATAGACCGGCTGCCACACACCTGTCTGGCATTTTTATGTAGGACCCAAGGATCCCAACTCAAGATTCTTTTGTTTATGAGGCAAAAGCTTTAAACCACTGAGCCATGTACCCATTCCCATGCTTTTGAAGTTACATTGCAACTGATGTCTAAGTTTAAAGATTAAGTAAAATGTTTCAGCATACTTTTCTCTAAAAATTTTTCTTTCATAAAAAAGACATCAATGTATCTTAAGAGGCTTAAAAATAGTCTAAAGATTCATTGAGATTTATAGATAAAAAAAGTGTTGATTAAGATAACAGATAAAAAAAAAAGATTCTTCCTATGTCCCTATCAATCACAAGGAGGTCAAGCTATGTGTTTTGACTATAGACATGGTTCATTAGCTGTTTTGACAATCTATTTGTGGGATTTTTTTTTCAGACAAGAGCATGAGGTCCTTTGCTTTGGGGTCTTGCACATGGTTTGGACAGCTGTGGTGAAATTCTTGACCCTCAGCTGGTGAGATTCTTAAACCAGATCCCGGGGAGTGAAAGGCTGTTTTTGTGTCCCCCAATTTCCCCACCTTCACATCCTGCCACCCCGGGAGTCTCAGATCAAGCCAGGGACCAGTCTCTTTGCTTCTAAGATGGTGCCTGAGGCTACGTCCTGTGCAGAGGAGGAGCCCTCCCTCCTGACTTGGTGGCAAGTGGAAAGGGAAGCTTGCTGTGTACTGCGTGCTGTGTGCTAGGTGCTGGATGCTTGTGTGCAGCTCTTCATAAGAGCCGGACTCCTGCTTGCTGGAGACGTGCTCTCAAGCTAGATGTACCTTTAAAGGCTTGCCTTCTTAATACCACGTCTTAGTCTACCTTCATTAATTCAGTGACACGCCCTGAAGCAGGATAACTTTCTAAGAAAAAAGTTTATTCAACCCATAGATTTGGAAGCTCCAGATCAGGGTGCCCAGCTATGTGGGTCCCCTTGATTGCAGCTTGTCATGGCAGCAAGGAAAAGTCAGATCCCCAAACTTGAAGCCAAGAGCTATGTAAGGCTTGACTTGAGCTTTTATAATCCCTACTAATAATAGCACCACAGTACACCTCAGGACCGATCACTGGACCCATCTCTTGAAGACACCACAGAATGTGCCGAGACCTGAATCTTGGGGAACGACTACAATTTGTATGCACATTGCCAATAAATTCACAACCAACAAACTTGGAGAAATGAAGGGATTTTATTCTTAAGACTCTCTTGGTTACAGTTCTTAGTCCAGCATGCCAGAAAGCTCATATTCACACCAGGAGCTAGGGAAACTGGCCACGTCATAGACACAGGATTGCTGAGAGAGAGGCAGACGTCATTCACTAGAACTGCCAAAATACGCCGAAGAATGCAACTTACTGAATCTGCTTCCTCCATCTTGTCTACCTGCCCGGGGAATGGTCCCATCCACCAAGGGCTGAGTCTTTCCACATCAATCAATCTCCTGCAGATTTGCCTTGACTACTAACTCTTCACGAATGTGCCCAGAGCTGGGCTTTCAATTGTCAAGCTGACAATGATGTATCTACCTAGCCCAGGAACCAAGATGCCAACCCATGAAATTCACAAGAACCATTAAGACCAAATCCAAACCATAGCAGTCATCACATTAGCCTTCAAGTTTGGGTACTTGGAGGGGACACTGTGTGCTGTGTTAGTATAGGACACTGCAGTGCTGCCCCCACCTCAGCAGTGTGAATATGTATTTGTTTCATATGTGGAAATCAAACAGTCTTGTGCCTCAGCTATTGAAACAATGCTGTTCTTAAAAAAGTGTGTGTGTGTGTGTGTGTGTGTGTGTGAGAGAGAGAGAGAGAGAGAGAGAGAGAGAGAGAGAGAGAATGAGAAAAAGAGAGCAAATGAGAGAGAGAGAGAGAGATGCAGCTTGGTACCTAATATTTTGTCTGCAGACAGCATTAACCATCAGCAGACAGAAATGGCTTCCTCCCTCCTGCCCACCCCACGTCTCTTCCTGCTGCAACTGTCCCAGATTCTCCTGCGACAGATTGACAGGGCTGCTGGATGGGTTGAGAGCTGCAGGCACACTCCTGAGACGCCCTCAGGAGCAGATGCTCTGCTTTCTTTCTCCTCTCTCCCCTGAGGCACATATTAACTCGGCTGGCTCCTAGAATTTATTGGTGCTTCAGATATATTAACTAGAACCAAAGAGCCCTTCTCAGGTGTCGGCACCAGGCTGGAGCGCCCTGCAGACACAGAATCCATCTCCATTTCTATATCACTGCTTGTCATCGTAGTGGTGGTAGCCCACAAGGCTTGGCATGGGACTTGGTCAAGTGCCTCCCAGGCTTCTGCAGCCGAGGGCCCCTCACATTCTCAGGCTTTAATATAGACTTCTCTGCCTTCTCGCCTATCCATAATGTCGAGAGGCACCAGAGTAAGAAAGAATAACGTGGCCTTCCAGGACTATAAAAACAGCAGTATGAATTTGTAGGTTGAGCGGATGATGCAAATTGCAGTTCTCGCTTATTCTTCAGGGTGAAGCATCTGACACTTTGAGTTACCTCGAGAATATTTCATCATCATCTCCCAGTACCCAGTAAATGCTTTGTTCTAGCTTCTTCTTAATTAATGAATTATGATCTGGGCTCCCATCACCTGCTGAACTCTACCCACTTCCCATCTGTGTGTGGATGAGTGTCGAAGGCATGCTCCAGGCTGAAACCAAACAAAGGAGGAACTAAGTGACTGTGTTCTGAGCACCTGACAGATTTGATGGAGTGTTAGTGTTCCGTGCTGAGGCCCTTCGCCAAGCATGGCAAACAGGGATTCCATCTGGAAATCAGATTTCTAAGCCGGGTCAGCTCAGCACTCAGTTTCTGTGTACTTATAGTTCGAATGTTTGATTTTAGCCTGGAGCATGCCTTCGACACTCATCCACACACAGATGGGAAGTGGGTAGAGTTAGGTGATGGGAGCCCAGATCACAATTCATTAATTAAGAAGAAGCTAGAACAAAGCATTTACTGGGCATTGAGATGGTGATGAAATATTCTTGAGGTAACTCAATAAGTCATGTTTATACTGTTGTGGTTTTGAAGTACTTTCTGGAACTTGGCATGTAAAGGCACGTATGGCCAAACCTGAAGACCTGAGTTGTATCTTTGGAACTCACGTGGTGGATGGAGAGAACCAACTCCTACAAGCGGTCCTGTGGCCTCCACACCTGCATCATGGCGTGCACACACCTACTCACTACTCACCTCATCATAAATAAATAATGTAAATGAAATCAGTTTAGAAAGAAGAGCTTTTTGTGGTACATGCAGCGCCAAGCACCAGCAGATATGGCTTCTTACACCAGCCCCTCCAATCCCCTTCCAATCCGTTTCTCTCTCCTTCTCCCAGTTACTAATGTACAACCTTGGCTCGAGGGTCCTGTCCAGGGTCGGAATCTGCATTGTGGAGACAGACATTCTAAGACATGTGAAAAGCCCACAGAGAAAGAATGAACCACGTGCTACAGAGACCCCAGAGCAGGAAACAATTGATTTTCTAATAAAAGTAATGCTGGGGAGACTTTGAAAGCAGAAGAGCTCCACTTCCTTATTTTCCAGATGAGAAAATGCAGTTTGGAGGAGACGTCAGTCGAGCAACCTGCTCACAGCACATTGGCGGCAGAGTTGCGGGGAAGATTTCTTGCTGACGGCTCCATGCTGATAGGAAGCAGGACATGGGCAGCCATGAAAACAAAAAAACAAAAATTAAAGATTTCATATCAAACCTGAAAGCGCAATGCTGGAATCAGTAGATGCATCAAGAAAAGAACTTTCTAGATGACAATCCTGGGGCAGAGAATCAAAGGTAGTTCCATATCTGACAGAGTATTGGGTATTTGTGGCAGTGAGTTGCAGATGCTCACTTGCTAACTGAGGGTTGAGCCTTCAAGCAAGACGTGAGCCAGCCTAATCGATGTGGGGAGATCCGGCCCATAGTGGGTTGGACCAATCGCTGAGCAGGCAGATCAGATGGCGAAAGCTGGTTCAGTGTTTTGGAAAATGAGAAAGTATGCTCCTCTCTCAGATCTTTCCAGAATATGGTGTGACCCTCAGTTCCGGATGTTGGTATGAACTCTCCTGCTATGCTGATAAACTGTAAAAAAAAAAAAAAGCTGTAAGTAAAAATTAAAAACCCATGTTCCCTTAAGTATATATATATTTGATCATGTATTTGTATCAGCAACAGAAGGGAAACTACAACAGTACTTTAAGTTCCTGCATTGACAAGCCCCTTGCCCTCTCAAGAAGTTTATGTCCCCCAAAGCCACGCACCAGCAGATACGAATGATATTTTTAGGACAGCTCATTCAAAGACAGGGCACTGGGGGGGGGGAGCCAGGAAAAAGATCCAGGATGTGGTGGGGAAACTAGAAATCTATAGGGAAAGTAAAGCTGTACTTGAATCTTAGCGGCCACGAATCTGCATGTCACTGTGACCTCTACAGTTTGCTGCTCTGAAGTAAGTGTCCAAGAATCTTCTGGGCCTAAGAAATTGTCTTCAGTGACCCTAACTGGGACCTCTAATCGCTGTCACACTCCCTCCTGTACTGGGAGAGTTGAGGGAGTCCCTGAACCCCCCCCCCATCTATGAATGTGTCTTCACATTGCTGCAGGTGGCTTCAGGATTAGCCTGTGAGATTAAGGACTCATTTCTCTGGTTTCACTCTAGCCTGCCAATATTTCCACTGCATTGAATATTTTAAGCTTCAAAGCAGAAGAGAAGCGGCAGCCTAAAGTATGAGAGTGTTGGAAATGGAGGTAGCACCCCTTCCTCACTGTCATCTCTCTGCCTGTGGTTCGGCTCTGGGAGAATATTCTGGGGCTATAAGAAATAGTCTGGTGTCATGGTTTGAATGTGAGTTGCCTCCACTCACACAGGCTCCTCACCTGATGTTAATGTTGGGGAAGTTGGGGCACCTTTAGGAGGTGGAGCTTTGTTGGAGGAAGCACGTCACAAGAGGCAGGTCTCGAATTTTGGGAGCCAGGCTGTGCTTCCTCTGTTTGCTTTGACTCTCTCTGCCTCCACGATCTCTGTGGTGACCAGAACCAGTCTCCCGTGTCTGCCTCCAGCCATGTGACTCCCATAATGGACTATATCTCTTCTGGACGGTAAGTCAAGTAAATCTCCCTCCCTCCCTTAAGTTGTGTCTAGTGTTGTCCCATAGCAGCTCAAGAAGATGTCACTGTATAGGAGAAACGGTGAGTTGTGTTGATCCTGTGTTCTAGTTTCACATACTGTTGCTGTGATAAACCCAACAAGTGTAGGGGAGCAAGGGGGCTTGTTCGTGCCCACGCTCACAGTTCTGAGTTACAGCTAATGTTCCTGGCAGGAGAGTGATTCTAGCGTCAGGAGCATCAGAGAACTGGCCACACCATATCTACAGAGACAGCTGAGACATCAAGAAAGGACAGTCGCTGCTTCCCAGCGTGCCAGTCTGCCAGCCTGCCAGCCTGCCAGCTTCCAGTGAGTTCTCCCTCCATCTTAACCACCTGCCCAGGGAATGGTCCCACCCACTGTGGGCTGGGTCTTCCCACGTCAATTGGTCAGTCTCCTGCCGGTGGGCTCAGAGATTTGCCTTAGCAAATGATTCTGCGTGCTGACAGTCCCATCTCTTTGAAAGTCAAGTTGACACGTGAAATCAACGGCCACAGCTCGTAAACAGTAACAAATCAAAGACCCACCTGCACACACCGCGAGTGGCTTCACGCCCAGAAGAGAGCTTCCTTGGGGGTGTTTTCCATTCTCAGGATTCTTCTGGAAGTTAGCAGAACTCATGAGAGGAGTTGAGGTGGACCCTTATGTTTCTAAGATTTCTTTTCTCCTTAAGATGAGAGTCTAAGGTCAGATCTCATTATTGTTACAGATAAAACTACTTGCTGTGTTTAAATAGTCAATACTTACCTGATAAGAGGCATGGAAAATGTGTCCTTGGTTGGGCTCTGCCGGCTGTTATGAGGCAGCTTTTTATTCTCGGCACATTATAAGTCAAGTTGTCCTCACTCTGTGTGTTAAACACATCATTAATATGACTTTTTTCCCTAAAGAAAAAAAGAAAATAAAACAATTTGGGGGGAGAATTTATAGTATTTCAGCTTAACGTGTAGTTTAACATGTCTTCCATGGCTACATAAGCTACATAAATTCAAGAAGAAATCTTTCTTTTCAAGTCACAATTTATTATTATTATTATTATTATTATTGGCGTGTGTATGTGCATATGTACGTTGAGCTGGGTGTGCACATGCCGTGGCGCCCATGTGGAAGTCAGAGGACAACTTTGTGGAGTCAGTTTTCTCCTTCCACCTTTCCATGGTTCCAGAGACCGAACTCAGGTCATCAGGCCTCCGTGACAAGCACTTACCACTGAGCCATCTCATCATCCTCCAGAATGATTCCTCTGTTCAAATCCCCTTCCTTAGCCAAAAGGCCAGCAGGGTGGATGTTGCCGTTCATCTGCATGGTTGCTGATAAATGACCATCAAACAGCTTAAGGGAACAAGGGGTTGATTTGACAGTCTGGTTACAGTTCTCAGTCCAGCTTGAAGGGAGAGCACACACCAACACCAGGGCCAAGAGAACTGGCCACACCATCACCACATAATGGCTGAGAGATGGACAATCCTTACTTGCCAGACCAGCATGTCTGACCCAGTGAACAGAAGGATGCCAACTCTCTTAACCAGCTCTCTGTGATTTATCCAGGGCCTAATCCTACCCACCATGGGCTGGGACTTCCCCAGCAGCTAGACAATCTCCTTCAGGTTTGCTCTGGGCTGAACTAAACCGTCACCTCTCTACAACTGTGCCCAGAGCTCAAACCCTCAACAGTCAAGTTGACACCTGTGCCTAACTGTGACAGTGGAGCTGCCTGTCTCCTGCCCCCTCCATCCCACATGCCACAGTCAGGGCAGCTTATCCAAGGCTTGGTAAATCCCTCCAGTCCCCAGCTGTCACCTGTATCACCCGATTGTCATACAGAAAAGTGTGGCAAGAATCTCTGCTCTGAGGACTCTCACGATGCAAGAGCCGTGGAAAAATCCCTGATGTCCCGCTGTCACTGGATGCTATCAAACATAACCGGTGGGAATAAGAATCTTTCAACCCACCCATTATTCAGGCTCCCCATGGGGCCGGCAGCCTGTGGTGTCTCAGGCTCACTTGCTCAGATTGCTAGTGCCCCTCGGGGACTTGCCCCGCCTTCTAACCTGCCACCCACCATGGTGGGAAAAAATCAGAGCAGGTAACTTCACAGATGATAGTACTGGCCAACACAAGGTGCTAGGATACAGGAACACAGATGTGGCCATTGAAGACTTGGACAAGGTGGACCGGCCTTCAGAGTATGAGTTCTTCCGGTGTAGAACACAGTAGAGCGACATCGTCACCTGTTGGCCCAGGAGGGGATGAGACAGACAGATACATTTTGAAATGGTAAACTATGAGTGCTTTAATGCAGATAAGCCCTGGGGCGTGGTGATCTTTGGAAACTCTTCAGTCTGTGAATGACAGGAATGTAACATGCTTCACACACCTGATACCTGATACACACACATCTGCCAGCACCAAGGAGTCACATCTTTGTTCATTTCCTGTCGTTCCCCACTTGTCAGTTACGGTCCTGAGCTCAGTCTGCAGCTTCTTTCTCCTCCCTGCAGGCTTTCCTTCTCATCTGGGTGGATTTTGTTGGTATCCGGGCGTCCCTGGGGAAGCACATGTGTGATGGAACACGAGCCAGCAAAACACATCTCAGAGCGTCCCAGGGAATACAGTCTAATTCCCATCTCTGTTGTTGGAGATAAACAAAGGAGGGCACTTCCCGGAGGAGACCTGGACGTCGGGGGGAGTTGCCGGCTGTCCCAGGGAAAGCTCAAGAATACCAAGGGGAGAAGAAGAAAAGGGCAGCGACTCACATTTCACCTCCATCAGCAAGAAGAGAAGGTGTGCGAAAATGCTGCCCTTCGAGGACATTGGGAAAGATGGGAAATCAATGAGAAAATGGCATGGTGGGGCGCGGGAAGAAACATGCACGGTGATTTCCTCACTGGGGAGGCTGCAGAGAAGGTCAGCGGAATGTATATTCATTCGGAGGAGACCTGCGGACAGAGGTCGGGGTCTGGCCTCCCTCTCCTGAGGCTGCAGGAGCCATTCCCAGAAGGTTCCTGACATCACAGTGCCTCTGGTGGCGCTCCTGGATCTGTGGCTCCAGCTCTGCACGACTGGGAGCAGAAAGCAGCCTCTATCCTGGCGCTTCTGCTGGTTTCTTTCCTCTTTCCATCTCTGTCTCCCCAGAATTCCCTGCTTCTCTATTAGAGGAAGGCGACATACCTTCCTCTCCTGTGGGGTTACTCCTAGGACTGAACAGAGTTGGTTATAACCTCATTATATGAGTATATATTTTTGTGTATGTATGTGTGTGTGTGCCTGTGTATTTGGAGAAGCAAAAGTGGATTCTTTCCCTAAATGCCTCCCCAATGTGCAAATTTTTGCTATTGATTATTTTTTATTTTAAAAATATGCATATGTGCATATGTGGAGTGCATGTGTGCATATGCATGTCTGCATGTGTGTGGGTGCATTGAGTGTGTGGTGCACAGACATGTATATACATATGCATGTGGAGACCCAAAATTGACACGGGGTGTCTTCTTTGACTGATCTCCATTTTATTTATTCAGGTGGGATTTCTCACTGAACGCAGAGCTTGTCAACCCTCACTAGAGCAGTGAACCGGGTTGTGGTGGGTTCTCTTGTCTCTGCCTCCCTAGATCTGGGATCGCAGGCTCCCCCCAACCAACTGCTTGTTTTTTTTGGGGGGGGGGTTGGGAATCTGAACTCCAGACTTCACACTTGTAAGCTAATCCCTTCAGTCACAGAGTCATCTCTCTGGCCTTGTTTATAAACTTGGTTTACCTGTTTTGTTTTGACTATATAGCCCAGGTTAGCCTGGAACCTGTAACTCACAGTGGTCCTGACCCCCTGACTTTCTTGCCTCATCCTTTGAAGTTTCTGGATTATAGGTGAGCCACTACACCTGAATCAATCTCTCTCTCTCTCTCTCTCTCTCTCTCTCTCTCTCTCAGAAGATTAAGGTAGAGTTTATTAGAAGAGAAAAGAATGGAACTCACAGACTCCAGATGTGGAATGCCATGAAAACTTGTGGACTCTGGAGTTCATGGGGGGGGCAGGCAGCCAGAAATGAACTCATGGATGCCACATGCAGAGTGCCATGAGGGGCAGGCACCCAATTTCTTTTCTTATATGATCATTTATTAAAATATTAGAAACTTGGAGAGTCATCATGTAATTCTAACCTGTCATGGACTCTCCAAGATACACAGACCTTTCCCCGTAGCAGATTCTGAGAAGGGGATAGGAGACAGGAGGGAAACGAGTCTTCCTGGTTTCCTGGTTCAGTCCAAAGCTGGCTCTCGCTGGGCACTCATCTGCTGCCCAGCGGGTGATGCCATGGCATGTTTTCATACCCAGTTATCAAGCCAAATTGTACCCTGCAAAAACTGATGGTTTTCTGTTGTACCAGGACTGGGCACACAGAGTGCCTCATGCTCGTGGGAGGAAAACCTGAAGCCAGAGGAACAGAACCAGCTTAGAGCAGCCATTTTCTGAATTTGAGACTGCAAAAATTTTAATTGAAATATGCACCCTCTGGAGTTGCTTGATGGAAAAAAATTTCTAGAAAATTTCCTTTTACTCTGTCTATGGCAAGGCTGACCTGATGAAAGCAGGAAACCTCTTTAAAATCCCAGGATTATAAGTAATGGGACTGGCCCGTCCATGTGCAGGATCTGTGAGCAGAACATTATTTTAATTTGCTATTGCCCTTGTCCTTGCTCTTGTATTTGAATACCCAATGGCGCGATAAGGAGCAAGAGAGCTAATTTTCACATATTAGCCAAGTTATTCAAGGAAAATGTACTCTCCGCTGCTGCAATTGGCGCGGCTCTTTCAGGAAGCTTGCCTGTGGCTGCCAGCCTGTTGGCACCGTCCACCGTGATCCTTTGGTATTGGAGAATGCATCTGACAGCATTCACAAGGCCAGACTGCAGACAGGCCAGTGAAGACAGCAATCTATGAACAGGGGGGGGATGGAAACCAGAGAGGGGCATCAGAAGTGTGGGTGTAGTGTCTCCAGAAAAAGGATGGAGCCCAGGAAAGCCCTTCAGGGAAAGAGGATTGAAGTAGGCTGCAGAACCCTCTGAAGTAAGTCTGTGGCAGTGTTGCTGGTCATTTGTGGTGCTTCTTTGGGGAGCGCCTCTTCATTAGCAGATTGAGAATACTGAGGGGGCACTGAACCCTAGCTTCCTAGACCTTAAATTCTTTTCCAAAGTAATATAACGGAATCATAGGGTGCAAGCCCCAACTTCGTAAGCATTAAAGTCTTTCTCTTTCCCCAATTTTCTTTGTTGATGAATTTTGTTCTTTGACAATCTCATGCACAAATATAACACATTGTGATGACTTTCTTTTGTATTTTTTCTTCTCTCCCCTCCCCCTGCCCGTTTCCCTTCCCTGAGATTCTCCAGCAGATGTTCATTTTTGCTTTGCTTTGCTTTGCTTTGTTTTGTTTAAACTTGGGTTTAGCCAGGACCTTTTGTGTGATCCTGAGTTAGGACTGTCTCTTGGAGCCTAATAGGCTCCCTTAGAACTGCATGTATTGTGCTCACACTGTAAACTCGGGGACCTTTGGGGAAGAGGGAAGAAGAGGAATGTAACTGCCAAAAGAAAGGGAAGAGTGTTATCAAATGCCATCCTTGAACGATGACATGCTCAGAGCACAGCCACAACAGAGGTTGTTACTGATACCAAACCTGTAGTAAACTTACCAGAGGTCAGCTATGAAGAATGGAGAAACCATGGGGTCTTATACAGTAATGATGGACAGTGGGTAACTCACAGAATAGTGGTGGTGATGGTGATGGTGGAAGAAATATCCAGGCATTAATTCTTTTCTACAGACACTATAATGGAAGCCATTGCTAACCTTCCCACCAAACCCTAGGTGATTAGCATTTGGGCTGGGCAGTGATTATCCAGACAAGGACAGATCCTGTCTCTTTTTGGAATGAGGTATGGCATATGACAAGTCCTCTTCAATCTGAGCACAAATAATGTGAGCCACTTGCAGACCTGACCACGAAGCCTGTCCCCATGTCCCACCAAGCCATCTCACACCCACTCCTGCTTCCCAGTGGCTGGAAAGTGAGTCATGTGTTGACCGTACATGCATAGCATCCCAGAGTTCCTTACAGCAGGCCAGGAACAGCTGATGTGATCCTTTACTTCACTAGCCTGGAAAAGTGGGCCCCATGGTATGAAGGTGAGCTGTTCCCCCGCAGGCGCCTATGCTTGCATCCTTAGCTGATGTTAATGTTAGTACCTTTAGGAGGTGGAGGCTTGCTGGAGGAAGGCACGTCACAGAGGGCGGCCTTGAGCTACTTCCAGTTAGCTTCTTGTGCTCGCTCTAGGTCCACGATGATGGCCATCACCCGAGTCACCTCCAGCCCCTGCCACCTGCCACGCCTTTTCTCCTTAATGGACTATGTCTGTCCTCTGGAGTCATATGCCAAATATATCTCCCATGCTCCCCTTCAGTTGTATATCACAGCAACAGAAAGAGCAACTGTAACAGTAGGGTATCGAGTATCTTCCTGAGAGTCACGCAGATGGTTAAGTAATAGAGGGGAGCTAGAAACCAGGGGTCTGTCCTTCAAATTAAGAAAGGTTTCCATGGAATGGTGCATTAGCCAGAGCTTGGAGAAACAAAGCATCAATAGGAGATTGATCAATCGATGGATCAATTGATTGATACATAATAGAAAGGTAGCGATCTAAGAGGAATTGGCTTAGACCACTGTGGAGGTAAAATCTTTCAATCTGTTTTTGGCTGGCTAGAGTTTCAAGAAAGCTGGTTGCAGGACTGAGAATCTGGAGATCTACTGGCCGAGGACCGATTGGCATGGTTGCCCCAACTCAAGTGGAGGTCAAAGCTGCCTTTCCTGAATCTTTTCATTTTATTTAGGCCTCGATGGAGTATGTCACGCCCACCTCCATTAGTGAGGGCCACCGTCTTTATCCATTTGACTGATTCAAATGCTAATCTCTTCTAGAAGCTTCCTCATGGGCATATCCAAAATAATAACTCTTTACCAGTTCAGTGGGACTCCCTTCAGCAGGTTGGCACTTAGAATTCACCATCAGTCTGGGTTTGCTCTTTTGAGGGACAAGGCTTCAAATCAGTCCCAGACTGACAAAGGCCAGCATGTGCAGAGCAAAAGAAAAGTCAATTTCTTGCACCAGTGTTTTCACTTTCTGTTTAACATATTCCCATATCGTTCGTGGCTATAAAAGCATCTATGCACTGTCTTAGGGATTTGCACTCCACTTAGACTCAGCTGGGTCATCTGGTCAGATCTTCCCATGATGAAACCAAGGTGTTGGGTGGGTGGGGCTCTTATTTGATAGTCTTGGTGAAGAATCCATTTCTGGCTAATTCAGGTTGTTAGAAGAATTCAGCCCCTTGTGGTTGATGGACTGCGGTCTCTGGCTTCTCCATGGTTGTGGTTGTTGAACATTCTCAGACTCTGGTCAGTGTTGTCCTGAGGTCATATCATGTGACCCTCTCTCTGTACCTTTGACAACTTTTGCTGAGTTTCCTCTGCCAAACCTGGGTGAACAAGACAGCTTGTCCACACATACTGTTTTTTTTTGGTACATTATGCAGGGGAGGGGACGGTGGATATCAGAATATGCGTGGTTTATTCCTGTAGTCGCAGCTCTTACAGGGTGATCTCAGAGCCTAGGCCATCCTGGAGACTCGTTCAGTACACATTTACAGAGGTAGGAGGTAGGCCTCGGAGCCTGGGGTTGTCAGAAAAGAGAGTTCTCTGCTGTTCTGTTGGAATTCTCAGAATGATGAGCATAATAAATTCCTCCACCTAGAGACGACTCCAGAGGGAAGCAGCGTTGAGCCCAGGTTGGCGACTGCACTGAGCTGTCCGTTCAAACTCTTCCTCGCTCCCTTCCATCATAGCTGGGCTCGGCTGACGTCTCTGTTGCTCCTTTTCCCTGATCTCCAGGTGATCTCAGAAAAGCCTCCCTTGATACCTTCAGTTCGTTTCTTGCCCTGCCCCCAGATAAGATCGTAGCGACATTAGTTATCCAGGCCTAGGCAGATAAGGAATTGTATAGTCCAAGCATTGGACCAGCAGATTCTGTCAGAATACCCAGGGAAGCTGTTCCCCTCCAACTACAGAAGAAAACTGAGATGACTAAACAGGTGGTGTGGGCTGGAGAAGTGGCTCAGTGGCTCAAGCGCTTGCCACGCAAACAAGACAACCAGAGTTCTGATCCCAGATCCACCTAAATGCCTGGTAGGTATACTGGACCACCTGTAGTTTTAGCCCTAGAAGACAGAGACCAGAAATCCCAGAACAAGACGGATAGCAATAGCTCGTCCTATTTGTGAGCTTGATTAGAGACCCAGCCTCTAAGGAATGAGGTGGAAGAGCAAACAAGATTGATTCCCAATATTACCTGGATCCTCTACATGCTTGAAAACACACTGTGTATACACCTGCATCCACGCATGCATACACACACACACACACACACACACACACACACACACACACACACACCATGCACCATGTCCACTCTGCAATATACACATGAAAATGGAAAAAGAAAAAAAAATTGTCATAGTTAGGTACAGGTGTCAACTTGATGGTTTGAGCTCTGGGCACATTTGTGGAGAATTGGTAGTTGAATTAAGCTCAGAGAACATGGAAGAGACTGTCTGGTGGATGGGGAAGGCCCAGCCCATGGTGGGTGGGACTAGGCTCTGAGCAGGTGAATAAAATGGAGGGAGCTGTTTGAGAAAGGAGCATCCTTATGTGTACTCGGTCAGACATGCTGGACTGGCAAGTAAGGATTGTTCCTGTCTCAGCTATTATATGGAGATGGTGTGGCCAGTTCCCTCGGCCCTTGGTGTTACAGTGGGCTCTCCTGCCAAGCTGGACTAACAACTGTAATCAGACTATCATCTGAGAATAAACCCCTTGTTCCCTTAAGCCATCTGATGGTGATTTTACCAGCAACGTGCGGACTAACTGCAAGCATAGTACTGGGAGGGAAGGTGGGACAACAGAAAGCTTCAAGGCCCAGTGTCCCTATTTCTAGATTTTCTGGGGGGATGGTTTTTTTCATATGAATCAGGATGCAGTTCAAGGTCTGGGTATCATTCTGGGTGGTCCCAAGACTTGTCTCGGTGTAAGAGCTGAAAAAACAGTGGTGAAACTGAGATAATACAGTTTCTGCCTGGGAACATCTATGTATGAATCATTCGGTCACTTTCCAGAAGGGAGAACTAAAGAATAAGAGAGGAAATGATGTGGAAAGCCAAGCAGATAGAGGTGGGGGCTTTGAAATATGAGTCTAGATCACCCCCCCACTTCTAACTCTCTATTTTGAGACAGGATCCCCAGACAGGCTTGGTGCTTGCCATGTAGCCTATGCCCACCTCAAAATCATAGCAATCCTCCTGTCTTAGCCTCCAAATGCTGGGGGTTACAGACATGCAGCACCATGTCTGCTCCCCTTATTAGGGGCTGTTGAGAATGTGAAACTACTTTAGTCACCATTACAAGACACATCTTGGCCTGTTGCCAGTGAGGTTATCTATTACCAGAAATAACCAAATTTGCTGATAACGAATTTGGCTCCAATAAATGATAACCTAGAGCATATCCCACAAACCACAAGAGGCAGACTACCCATAGGATTTTCCTCTAGGTCTGCTGAAGTTGAGAGGTGTCTCTACTGGCAACACTAAACAACTCTGCAAGCTCCAAATTTCAAACTCTCCTTTAATTACTATTATTATTTTAATTGAAACAGTGTCTCAGGTACTAGCCTTCAAGTAACTGTGTAGCTGAGGCTGGCCTTGAGCTCCTGATCCTACTATATATGGTACTGTTCCCTGGTACCAAAAAGAGAAAGGTGAAGGGAAAAGGGAGTGGGGAAGTGGACCGGATCCAAGGAAGATGCTGGAGGAGGCGGCTGCTATCTTTCTGAGTCATGTCCTCTGGGTTAGGCTAAAAGGGGAAAAGGGCATTGGGAGCGACCCCAACAATGTGTGGGAAGCACTTGGGGTCCATTAATACAGAGGAAGTAACACAGGGGAGAGACTTAAGAAATATGAGTTTTATTAGAGTTAATTGTCTGGTGGCCAAGGGGACTGTAGTTTAGCCTTAAGGTGAGAGCACTGAGTGGAACAGAAGAGATAGCTTGAAATCAGGGAGGATGGTGAGAGCAGAAAAGAGGCAGCTATCAGGGCCAGCACAGCAGGTAGAGCTTGGAATGGAGGGGGCCCTGTCATTATTAGATACAGGTGTCAACTTCAAAGTTGAGGGTTCAAGCTCTGGGCTCATTTGTAGGAATTAGTAGTTGAATTAAGCCCCAAATGAGCCTGCAGGAGATTGTCTAGCTGATGGGGAAAATCTGGCCCACGGTGGATAGAACTAGGCCCTGGGCAAGTGGATAAAGTGGAGGGAGTTGGGTAAGGAAATTGGCATCCTTTGGTACACTTGGCCAGACATGCTGGTCTGGCAAGTAAGAATCATCCCTCTCTCAGCTGTCTTGTGAATGCATGGATAGGGGGCGGCCAGTTCACTCAGCCTCTGGTGGTGGTGTGAGTTCTGTTGCCAAACTGGGTAAGGAACCAGGCAATCATAAGCCAGAATTAACTCCCTTGTTCCCTTAAGCCTTTTGGTTGTGAATTTATCAGCAACAACGCAAGCAAACTGTGACAATCCCAGAGTGGAAAGTGGAGAGGACCTTGGGTGCGGCCACAGTCTTTCAAGCTCTCAGATGTTGCTAAGGAGCTAGTGAGAGTTGCTAGGGACTTAAGGCGGTGGGGATGGGGAGGAAGCTTCCCCAACTTTCAGTTTCCACAACTTCACTCTGAAGATGCTTTTGCATAGAGGCTTCTGGGTGGGCTCGGGGTAAAGCTATGACTCAGTGGCAGGCTTCTGAGGGGGTGTGTCAGGAGAAGGAGTCCAGGGCTGGAGCCTCAGATTAGGAAAGGCCTCGTGGAGGTTCCCTAGCTCTCTGCCTGGAAGCCTGAGACCCTCTTCTCTCCCGCAGTCTCTGGCCACTAGGCGGGGCTGTGACTAATCCAAACCTGAGAGGGTCCCACGAGAACAGGGGTACTTCTGGGTGCTGTCAGCACTACGCTGCTGGCTCAGTCATCTCCCCGGTAATTCCCTTCCCTTTGAAGGGAGGCCGTTTACCGAGGGCCTATTAGAGTCCTAATTGAATAGTTAGCACACCAGCCATTAGCAGCCGCTAATGAGGGAATCCAGGGGATTACAGCATCAATTATCAAGTTTGACTTCTGAATGTAGCTCTGCCAACAGTGGGCCCTTGTGACAGCGAAAGAGAGGAGAGAGAGGGCAACATGGTGTGGCCGTGTCCTGCCTGTATCCGAGTAAAGCTGGCAGAAAGCCACTCATGTGCGGCAGGACAGTGTCTCCCATGCACCTGAAGACAGAAAGAGCCACTCCCCTCCAAGACCTGCTCGCTTCCCTCCTGCACCTTCAAGCTGCCCTTCTCACTCAGGGGCTCCTTTTCCGTACGGCCTCTCTGCCTTCTGGATTTTGTCACCTCATCTCTGATCTTTCACACCTTCAACTGAAGTGATTACCGAGTTCCACAACCTGACTAGATAGATGCTCTTGGATTTTCAACTTAGAAATGCTCCTTCCCCTTCTGCTGTTATTCTCATAGCTCAAATTACCAAGGCGCCGGTTCCAGATGAGTCCAGAAACTGACTTGTCCATCTCCAACTCCTTCTGTGTCCAAATCATTCTCTACAATTTTTTTCGAAAGGCATATTTGATCATTATTCTAGAACCTTCTTCAGGAATTTCCTGTGGCTTCCAGGATGATGTAGCAGTTCCCCCATCCCTGCTGGGATGAGGTCTCTGTGATCTCAGGCTTTGGTCCCCAACTCATTCCCAGCTTACACCCCACCATTGTCCACTCTTTTTCTCCAGCTGAAGCCCCAAGGAATTGTGGCTTCTTTCCTCCGACTCTTTGGCACACGCCATGGCTTTGCATTTTCAGAAAAGTCTTCTAGCTCTTCCCTCTCCCAGGCTATCCTTCTCTGTAACCAGTGCACTTGTTTTTCAAACCATGTGGATGAAGGCTTCCTCACTCACTCTTCCTACTTGTGTGCCTTGATGCATTTCTCTCATTGTACCTATTTATGCCAGATGTATAATTATTCATCTCCCCATTTAGACTGTGAGATAATTAAGTATGTCTGTCTGCTTCAATACTGGAGTTTGAAAACCCAGGATCTAACACAGTACTTGTTATACCCTATACATTTGGTTAGCGACCACTATAGTGTGTGCTTAATTAATGGATTAGAAAATTGATGAAGTTTTTCACAGCTCATTTCGTGGCTCTCTATTGACATGTACTTTATTATCCTGTGTGGGACTATTAGCTGTTCACAGTCTAATTCTTCTGAACCCAAAGAGAACTGATTTAGTCATTACAGCTACCCACCCTCTACCCCAGTGGCTTAGGGCTCAGCCTTGGGAACCATGAAAACTTATTGAATTGATTTAAAATTTGCAAGTGATTATTGAATGCTCTGTTTGATTATTGAATGCTCTGCAAGTAGGTGCTTGAAAAAAAAATCAAAGATTCAAGAGTCGTTCTCGTCTTTGGTTTGCTTGTATTTTTTGAAATGAGTTCTCATGAGCCCAGGCAGGATTCATATTCATGTATGTATAAGCCAAGGAATGGTCTTGATTCTTTTGCCTGTGCCTCCCCAATTCTGGGGTTGCAGGTAGGCACCGCTACGCTCAATTGATGGGGCTGCTTTTTAAGGTCCTGATCATTAAGACCCTGCCTGACTGCGTGTGGGTGATCACAGACAAGTCCGCCAGGCTTCTGCTGCACTGTGTGAGTGAAGGGAGCTTTTAAGTGAAGAAGCATTGCAAAATCCGAGAGACTTGGTGCTGCCACAACAGCTAAGGTTCATTCACTGCCTTCAGTGTGGCCATGATTGCGTTAAGTGCTTTGGTTTGTCATTGTCCTAAGGCAGCTGTGGTCCAACTGTCACAACAACTTCAGATGTGTGTATTGTACTGGGCCTACCTGTGAGAAAACCAAACCTATGGAAATTGCTCAGAGGCAGATGCAAGTCTTCTCTCGGAATCTGTGCTTGCTGCCAACAGTCTGGGCTGTCACTCCATGGTGACACACTGTCCTACAGCTCCATATGATTAGCATGCATCAGTCACTTCATCTGGGAGGGAAGTTCCTCCTAATCTTTCCTTCTTCTCCATCTGTGGTCACTTTGTAATCCTGCTGTCTGCACATTATAGCTCGTCACATGGGACCAAATGAGATAAAAATGATATAAAAACACAAAGATTAACCATTGCCTGCAGCTGGGAGCAGTGATTCAGTCCAGAACTCCTTGAGCTGAAAGCTTTCCTATGTTGAATCAGAGGTTTGCAAAATGAGGAAAAGTAATCCAGGCTCACCTCAATTCTAGAACTTCCCTTGGCATATAGTTGGCACTTAATAAACGTTCATGAGCTGGGAAATTTAATATTGAGCGAAGTATCTCAGACACAGAAAGTTAAGTACTGTGTGTTCTCTCTTATATGCAGATTCTAGCACTGATATCCTTGTCGATGTATTTGGATTAGAATTACTGTAAGAGCCAGAAAATTTGAAAGGGACCAATGAGTAGGAAGTTGGGAAGGAATGGTTAAGGTGAAACCTTTTAAAAGGGAGATTTAGGATACCAAGACAAGCTGGGTGAGGGAGGGAATAATTGGGAAAATACTAGTGGGGAATGAGGAGATGGGTGATAAGATGGACAGAGGGACATATAGAAAAACCCTAAGATCGTAGGAAGTAATCCTAAAGGAACCTCCTATGCCAGTAATATGTCAAAAAATATCTTTTAATGAAAGGAACAAGAATGGGCAGTCCCTATGCAGAGGAGCATAGAGTGAAGAAAACCGGGGGAAAGAGCCCTGAGCTGAGCCACTTAGAACCTAGTGACAAAATTATACTAGAAATAACAGGAATGTGACACTTCCTGATAAAATGTTGGTCAAAGAGGTCTCAAAGGCCCCCAAACATTGTAGGCTTTTGCCATTGCTCTTGGTTGCTCTCCAAAAAACTGTCAGTAAGACCCTAATATGAAGATGCAACACATGTGGATCACAGAACATGGGCAAAATGCATCAACTAGAGAACTTCCTCTTTGCTGGATGGCTTACACAGTACAAGAAATACTATAGAAGTTACCAAGGGAGAGAAATAATTGCAGGCCTCATTAACTCATGAGATATGCAAGTTTCAATAAAAATGACTATGGCAACAGGTGACCACCAGTGTAATAGTGGCATGAGTATCAAGGAGACAACCAACAGCTTTCAGATGAACTCAAGACCTGCTTGTCAGAACAGAACACATCCCTGTTACTGTAAACTAGAACAAGAACCGAAAAAAGGGAAAGAAATAGATTGATAGAGAAAAACAGCCAATGAACCTATAGGTAGCAAGACAGTACACCAAACTGCTCTGTAAATGGCTGCTATTATACTCATAGATTTGAAGAATACTTAGCACTAAGCCTAGAAATCTTCTACAACAGAGTTAGATCTCAACACCTTGCCAGGGTGCAGCTTAGGGCAATGGAAGAGCAGCAAAGTGGACAGCAATGGCCAGCCATAACGCAGTGTACTGGCAACCCAGCAGGGCTCACCTAGAATCAGGCCAACCTAATCTTTCCCCATACTAAGGCCTTGGGAATCTCACTGAAGAGGGTACAGTGAGATTGTAGGAACCTAAAGATGGGAAGGTCCACCATTGGACAAAATATTCCATTCAAGGCAGGACTGCTGCATCTAGGAACTCACTGCAATGAGACTTGTCCTTATCAGACCTATAATAACTGACATATCAACATGTCCTCATAGACTATCAAGGAACTCAAGATGGAAACATACGGTGGAAATCTTGGGGGCTAAAGCTGGATGGATGAAGGGAAATGCTCCTATTAGTGATGTGGTCCGAAGAGAGGCAACTTGGTATGCCACAAGAGGCCTGAACCCACAGGAGGAGAAAAACCAGAGGGAACTCTGGAGTCCATAGAAGCAGACAAGCAGGAGGGTAGGAAGAAGTGGATGGATTGATGAAGGGAAGGGAAATGAATGGAAGAAAGGAGGGATGGAAGGAAGCAGGGATAAGTACTCAATATGCTTATAAAATTAGAAAAAAATAAAATAAGTAAACGTTCACGAATCATGCAAGATTGTTTTAGCAGTTTTACAGTGATATGTGATTCTTCTCAAGTATATTAAAGCAAGAATCCTTCTTGAAATCCATAGAGTAGGAAGCCACGTTGGGTTGATACCCCAGCCCACCCAAAGGTGAACTTTTGACACAGGGATGCAGTTTGGGGTCTAGAAGGTGTAATTCAAAGAGCCTTTGTCATGGCTTAATATTGATTGTCCTGCCCCCCCCCCACAGGCTCATGTATTTGAATATTTGATTCCCAGCTGGTGGTGTGGTTTGGGGAGGTACTGGGAGCCTTGGGGGGCAGTCACTGATGGAAGCGTTCCGTGGGAACGGGCTTTGAGTTTTGATAGACCTGCCCTACTTTCTGTGTCTCATGACCTTCAGATGCTTGCTGTGGCCTGAACTAGCCTCCTGCTTCAGCCGCCATACCTTTAGCCATGTGTTCTTCACCATAATGAACTACACACGCTGAAGCTGTAAGCCAGACGGTAAGCCCTTTCTTCCCTAAGCTAGCTGGTCAGAGTATTTTCTCACAGCAACAGAAGAGTATCTGCAATAGCTTCTTACTTTCAAGGTTCCACAAGTTACCCCACTTCACTTCTACGATGCAGAATAAATGTAGCTCTGCATCGATATGGATGCAGCTACTAAGGAAAGCACAGGCTTTTCTCTAAAATATATTGAATCATTTATTTGTGTCATTCTGTTGGTGCATTCATTTAATTCTTTCCTGAAATTAAAGAAACGTTCACATAATGACATTTAAATCATGCTCTGTTGAGCTGAATGCATTTCTTAAATGAAATTTTTATTGGGATAATAGTAGCATTATCTACTGTTTTATGAAGCAATACAATAATTTACTCAATTTTTTCTACTGGTAATATTTCAACACTAAAGTACTGAAATTGATAAAATATGCAAAGTTCTCCTCCCTCTCAATCTCTTCCCACCCTGGAAGAAATGGATCACTGGGGATGTGTCTTTAAAAGGTGTATCCTGGCCCCTTCCTGCCCTTTCTCTGCCTCCTGTCCAGGGTAAGTGAGTCAGTTCAGAGGACCACCCACATGTTCCCATCATCTTGTTCTGCCAAAGTGCGTGGAGGCCAAAGAACCTAGCCGGAGCCCTAGAAGCCGCGGACTGCGGCACTGTCCTCCTCCGGCTTGTCCTCTTGGGAATTTCACTCTTAGGAGTGTAAGAGTCGCTAGGATGCTTCCGCCTCTCCTGATTTAACCCCGTGTGCAGGCTGTGTATCTGCTGACCGGTCAGGTACTAATCAACTCCCTCAGAATCTCTTTTATAATCACACGCACTACCCTGCTCAGTACCCTCCCACACAGCCAGCTCCCCATCTCCTCGGCTTTATGAGTTCTTTCACAGTATCACGTGGGATGGCTATCCGTATTCCATTGTGTGTTGGGTCTTTTTCTCCCTTCCACTTAATTTTTAAATTTTTTTTCAAAACTTTATTATTTTACAAGATTTAAAACAGGAGGACATTTTGCAGAATGTGGTGTGGGAAATAAAATTCCTTAACTATAAATAGAAATGTCATGTTACAGAGTATCTTATAAAGCACAAAGAAATATGAAAGGATTATAAACTGTCCAAAAACCTAACCAAATTTACAGTTACTAGTCATGAGGATCATATTACTACAAAAATCTTACTTTTTTATATATCTAATATTCTCTAAGACAAACTCCCAGAACTTGGCCTTCCTTTCTGAGTGTTTGTTTTGATTATTATTGAGAGCTTACTTTATCAATTCCTTTCTAAAAGAAATGGAAGGCTGCCCCCAAAGTCTTGGACTCAATAGCAGAGAGCAGAGTCCAGCCAGGACTAGGCTATGCAGAAGGACGTCTGTCACTCCCAAGGTAATTTCCAAAGAGAAACCGCCAGGCAATGGAAGTGTTATTGAGCATGCACCCCGTCTTCCCTGGCCACTCTTGTGCAGACAGCAATTATCCGGAAGTGGAAGTTCTGATTTCATTTATAAGAGACACCAGACACATTGCCTAGAAATTTCTTCTTAGGTGACAGGGTTCACAGTGATAAAAAGAGAGGGTCAGGGGGTGAAGATGCAGCCTGAGCATTAGTCAGAAGGGAGAAGGAGGAGAGACTTATCGAGAAACTTGAGGTCTACCTATGTTTCCTTTGAAGAACAAAGAGCACTCTTGGGAGGACAGGGCACCTTAATTTTCTTTTACGTGTGACCCTCTTTATATCATCCTGGATATATAAGTACATAAGATAAGTACATTTATTGACAACAACTCATAGAGAAACTTATTTTAAACCCATCCTTTGGTATATAATATTATATAACCTACTATATCTTTTTTAAAATTTATTTTTCTACTTTTACTAGCATGTTGAATATTTATCCTAGCTTCTCTCCCTTCCCCCCATCCATTCCCTTTCCTTCACCATTCCACCTCCATTCCCTCCCACCCTTCCATCTGTATGCTTCTATGGATCCCAGTAACCTATCATATCTTATAGAGACATATAATTTTACCATTTGGTAAAGATAAATCAAATGTGTGTACTACTGAGATGGATATGCTCATCTAATACAATAGAGCCTAAAGATATGCTAATTTCATACATACTGAGGACTGACTATGGGAAAACATTGAATGTCATTATTTTTCATGACTAAACCATTATGTTGCTACAAGAGCATTAAACTTGGCAGTGTGGTAAAAACACTGCAATTGTTATGTGCAATAGTCTCAAGTCTGAGCTGAAGTATTTGAGGCATGGTTTGTTTGTACCTTGTGGTACAAGGTCTATGTGTGATGTGCTCAGAAGCAAGGCTGTGGGGAAGTTCATACACTCAACGGGAACCTCAGAGCACCGCAACTTCATTGCCCATTCAGTTTCAAGCTCAGTGGTGGTCATTGTAAATCACTTAGAAACCTTTTCCCATTGTGATCTTTCACCCCCCACATCCAGCCACTCACATCCTTTGGTCCTGACACAAGTAGTGTAAGGAGAGGGGGCTATTTATTTGACTAACAGTCTCAAAATAAATATAGCCCCTTTTTTAATGGGAATTGCATAGTAGAAAGGCATGGTTGACAGTAGAAGCAGGAGACCACTGTTACAGTTAGTCTCCATTTTTATTGATAAACTCGCAATCGAATGGCTTAAGGGAACAAGGGGTTCATTTTGGTTTACAATAGTCTGGTTACAGTTTCTTGTCCAGCTTGGCAGGAGAGCCCACGTCACCATCAGGGGCAGGAGGAATTGACCATATCACACCCACCTAAAGACTGAGAAGGGACAATCCTTACTCGTCAGACGAACGTGTCTGGCCAAATATACAGAAGGATGGCGACTCAACCAGCTCCCTCCATCTGTTCACCTGCCCAGAGATTAGCCCCTCTCATCAGGGGCTAGGCCTCCCTCATCAGTCAGACAATCTGCAGGCTCATCCAACCACCATTCATTATAAATGCACCCAGAGCTCGAACCCTCAACAGTCAAGTTGTGACACTAGTTCAGGTTATTGCAACCATCTAGAGGCAGAAAGAGCAAAAAGTATGAGAGGAAGCAGAACAGGACATTTGTTAAAAACACTCGTTCCAGGTGTCGGCTCACACCTGTAACGCTAGCACTTGACAGGTTGAGTGGGGAAGATCATGAGTTCCAGACCAGCCTGGGCTCCATTCCAACAACCTATCAGAAAAATAAAACAGAATAAAGAAGAACAGGAGGGGGGAGATGGCCCAGTTGGTAAAGTGTTCGCTGTGTTAGCATGAGGACTTCGCAGTACAGTGGGTGGTGGAAACAGCAGGTTCCTGGGACTCGCTAACTCTCCAGTCTAGCCAAAGTGGCGTGCTCCAGGCTCAGCGAGAGAAGCTGTCTCAAAACATAAGATGGAGCATGATTGAAGAAAACACTTGATTGTCAACTTCTGGCCCTTGTATGTAGCTGTGCACATGCGAATGTACATATACCTGCTCACGCACACACTGCACACATGGATAAACGAAAACCCAACTTCTTTCTAGGCCCTCTGGATTCTGCCTGGGGAGCCTAGTTCTTTCTGCCTGGTGGAAACTGAGGCACAGTAGATATAAGCTTTGCCCCAATACCGGGGTCACCTAGGGAATTTAATAACCATGGCCTCCCAGTTCCTCAACCCAGAGAGTCCGGTTTCTTGGGTCAAGTGTCATTGGGAATCTTGATTTTTCTAAACCTTATGGATGATTTTCTAAACCTTACTGTACAAGTTAGAACAAGTAACCTGTATAAGTAAGGTTAAGACATCCTTTAGGCAGCCTCTGTTTTGAGTATGAGCCCCCAATGACTTGAAAGAGAGAGAGAGGGAGAGAGGGAGCAATTGCTTCTGTCAAGGGCAGAGGGGAGGTACGTTTCCACAGTGCAATGGTTACCATTATGCCTGCCATGGTGCATGGTGGAGGCCAGAGGACAACTCTCAGAAGTCATTTCTCGTCCTCCACCACGTGGGCTTCCAGAGATCAGTCTCACACTGCAGGTTTGTGAGCAGGTGCCTTACCTGCTGAGCGATCTTACTGGCTTTTTGGTTTGCTTGCTTGTTTGTTTTCTCTCAGAAGCAGTTGTCAAACTCCATTGTCTTCTGCCTCTTCCTAACAAGGTTGAATCCCTTAAGCAGCATCTGCCTCATGACTTACAGCTTCAGACTCACTGTTGGTCCCTCACCGGGCAGCACACAGACGTTTGCTCAACCTCCTGCGAGGGAGCTGAAACAGATGATCTCGTCCCCATTCAAGTCTGACCAAGAAGGTACAAACGCTGCTGTGGTCTGGGGCAGATGGTTTCATTCATCCATTTTCCTTGATTGGGACTCCCATGTGCAATGTTGTGTGACCTGCCTCAATGTTGCAGTTACTCCTTCTGCTGCCGTGAGATAATAGTCACATATAGCGTAGAGGGAGGAAACAGGAAGGTTTCATATGGTTCCAGAGGGGAGACATAGAGCATTATGGCAGGAAAGGAGTGGCAGGCAGCAGACACTGGAGGAGGCTCAGATCACAGTCATCATCATGGAGGCAGAGAGAGAGAGCAAGAGACCAACCGTTAGGGGAAGCAGGGCGGGGCTACCCAGCTCAAGGCCTGCCTCCTGTGATGCCTTCCTGGAACAGGGCTCTACCTCCTGAAGTCGCCACAACCTCCCCAAACACTAACATCATCTAAGGATGCAATCGCATGATCCTTGGGGGAACACTCACATTCAAACCACGACAGTCAGCAAGGAGAAGGCTGAGGACTTAGAAGAAGACACTGAACTCAGCACCATCTTTTTTTAAAAAAAAATTTGTGTGTGTGTGTGTGTGTGTGTGTGTGTATGTATGTCAGAGGGCACTGTGTCCCTGTGGAAGTCCAAAGGTGACATTTAGAGAATCATCCTGGATTGCTGCTACCACCTCCTTCCACCTCCTTCGTTCTGTGATTTCCCAAGCTCCACCCACCATGGCCAAAAGTGCAGGCCTTTGTCATTTCTGCCTGGCATTTTTACGAGGGACTTGGGATCTAAACTCAGGACCTTCTGCTTGAGAGGCAGAGTCTTAACCCCTGAGCCATCTCTCCAGCCCTCAGCATCATCCTAAGACAGGAAGGGTGTGTTGCAGGGTATTGTTGCCTCCAGGAAAGGCATGGAACCTTTGTGGACTTTCCCCTTGTCATAAAACCCTCACCTGGGATTCTAGCTGTCTCTCCTCCCTCCAGCTGCAAGCGACATTGGGAGATAACCATACTCTCTGTAGTAAGAAGTAGAAAGCAAGAACCCATGACACAGTTTCCTCGCCGTCCCCCTGCATGGGGGTGGGATGGGACTTTACAATGATGCAGCTGAAAATAACCCTTCACTCATGCCCCGTTACAAGCCTGGTGCACTCACTGGTTTTTCTCAATGGGGCTTTGGTAAAAATTCTACTTTGGTCTGTTGTTAGCGTCCATCTGAGATGAATGGATGTTTGTTTCTCAGGGAAGGTATCCCAACAGGCTGGCAGAAGCAGCAAGAGTTCACAGTAACTTCTTTACTCTGGTCTGCCTCTGGGACTTTTTTTAATACTGCCTTAGATCCACCCTTTGCATCAAGTGACGTAGAGGCCACTAGGAATCCCCAGAACCCCAAAAGCAGCTCGTGGGCACAGCGTCACAAACACCTCTTTCTGAGTGTGTACTCCCTGTTGTTTGCTGGGGCTCATCAGAAACTGAAAGCTGACATGTAGTCCGGAAGCTGTGCTGACTCGCAGGGAAAGGGCAGATCTGTCAGAACAAGACGAGACGTAATGCGAAGAGAAGAGGCCAGCCACAAGCTGCTTGTCAAATGTCTGCCCCTGTCTCTAATTAACCCTAACGCAGACATGCTCTGGTTCTTTCGGTAACATCTGTTCCTGGACGGGACTGTGCTTTTCACAGGCAGATTCTGCAAATTACAGATCTGTAAGCTTGCTGTTGAGACACAGCCCAAAGGCCACCAACTTGTTCAAAGACCTGCACATACGCACCTAGAACAAGACTCTAAGGTTGCAGGCCCGACATGGATCTGTTGAGATTAGCCACTGTTCTTTCTCTGACAAGGTCATGGTAAGACACTACATCAAGGACATGCATAATGCATAGGGCATGTAAACTTTAGCTAAGTCACAGCTAAAGACTGTTGTAATCTTGGAGAGAGAGGAACTCTCCTACATTGCTGGTGGGAGTGCAGGCTCATAAAGCCACTCTGGTGAGCTGTCTGGAGATTCTTAAAGAAATTAAAGATTGAAATGCCATATGACCCTGCGATTCCACTTTTGGGTATAACCCCCCATACAGCAGAGGTTCACCTCGATAGCACAAGCACGACCATGTTCATAGCAGCACTGTTTACAATAGCAAAGTCATGGAATCAACCCAAATGTCCAACAGTTGACGAGTGGATAAGGAAACTGTGGTACATCTATACAATGGAGTACTACTCAGCCATCAAATATGATGAATTACTGGAATTTGCCGGGAAATGGATGTTATTAGAAACAATTATATTAAGTGAAGTATCCCAGACCCAGAAAATTAAGTGCCGTATGTACTCCTTAATAGGTGGCTCCTAGTACCAAACCTACCCAGCCCATCTTGAGACACTCATAGGTAAATCTATGTATTACCTACAGTAATTGCAAGGATTGTGAACAGGAGGGATGGGGCTGGAGGGCCACACCAGAAACAAGGAGAGAAGTGACCATGTTACAGTAGAGAAAATAGGCCTCCATCAAGGACTGCAAGAAAGTAATGTGACACCTAGTTAAGTTCACAATTCGTTCCTGATCATTTACAACTAAGGGGGTATGAACTCACCAGAAGGGGAGGGCACATAGTCCGGCAGATTAAAAAATAACCATTTTGCAAATGGGTGATTGACCCCTCCCATTGCCAAATGCCATATGACCCTGCGATTCCACTTTTGGGTATAAGTATTACATCTACCCTTGAATGTGCTCTTATAATTAGACTCCGTTTAACAGCTTTCTGTCTCTGGCCAGGGGGTGACATACAGTGCCCATCACGATGAAGTGAAGGGCATTGCAGGAACAACAAAACTGCAAAAGAAAATCAACGAACCACTATCCAGAACTTCAGAGACTCTATATCAACCACCTAGAACTAGGCCAGACTAATCTCTCCCCATCCTGAAGCTCAGGGACATTTGCGGAAGAGGGGGCGGTAAGAGCGTAAGAGCAAAAGGATGGGAGGAGCAATGATTTGCAAGATACTCCACACAAGTTAGGGCCGAAGCAATCGTAATTGGACATTGCATGCCCTGCGCAATGTCCAACACACTATTGACCCCACAAAGTCTAACATCTGCTAAAGGCACCAAGATCCTTGGAGGCAAGGGATTGACAGCCACAGTAGTGTTCCTATGCTTAAGGGGAACACAGGAAAGGGTTCAGGGAAATGCCACTGGGTCCTTGTACATCATTGGAGAGGAGGCCCAGAGGAGAGTCAGGCATGCACAAGAAAGGACTCTGGGAATTGGGGCGGGAGGCACGGGGGATGGGGCGGGAGGGGTGAGGGGAGGGAGAGCAGTGGGTTCGGGGGGAGGAGGAGGGAGGGAGGGAACTGGTGTACCTATTAAGTTTGTATGAGCTGAAATAATAATAAAAAATGTATTAAAATTAAAAAAAAAAGACTGTTGTAATCTAGCTCTGGACTGACCAGAAACACAGCATACATGTATATTGGTAACTAGCTGAACAGTTAGGCCCCCAAAGCTCTGATTAATGAACATGGAAAAAACATTACCTACACTTGTTGACGTTTCCTCCTTATTCTCTTTTATTCAAGTTTATTTCCTGTGGTAGCTAGCTACGGGTGTCATCTTGATAACTGAAGGTTCAAACCCTGGCACTTTTGTGAAGAATTAGTCGTTGAGTTAAGCGCTAAGCAAACCCGCAGGAGAGTGTCTAACTGAGGAGGGAAGACCCAGCCTGCGGTGGGTGGGATGTTTCCCTGGGCAGGTGGATAAGTTGGAGGGGATTGGTTCACTAGTTTGGCATTCTTGGCATACTTGGACAGCCATGCTGTTTGGCGAGTGAGTTTGCCCCCCTCTCAGGAGTCCTGTGGATAGTGGGGCGTGTTCCCTTAGTCTCTGGCATCTGCATGAGCTCTTCTCTCTCCTCCTTTCTCTTCTGCTTTTTCCTTCTCCTCCTCCTCCTTCTCCTCCTCCTCTTTCTCCTCCTCCTCTTCCTTTCAACCTTTTCCTCTTCTTCTTCCTCTCCTCCTTTTCTTCCTTCTACTTTCCTTTTCTTCCTCCTCTTTCTTCTCGTCCTTCTCTTCCTCCTCCTCTTCCTTTCCTCTTCCTCCTCCTCCTCTCTTCCCTCCTCCTTTTGGTGGCACTGTGACTGAACCTAAGGCCTCATGCATACTAAGCACTTTGCCACTTGAGTTACATCCAGAGTCACCTTTCTATTTTTGTTTTTGTTTTGAGGTAAGGTCTCACTAAGGAGCCCATGGCGTCTTGAGTTTTCAATCCTCTTGCCCCAGTCTCCCCACTAACTAGGATCACAACTGTGTACCACCACACCTGGCTGACTTGTATTTATTTCTCTTGATCTGACTCAAATCCTGTGGAAATAGGGGAGGAAAATCCCACTTCTAATAAACTCGGATAATCACCCAAACACTGCCCAAGAGAAGCCCAGGGTTTCTCCCAATTCAGACCCTGACTGCCCTGTTTGCAGACTCAAGCCAGAGGTTTTGCTTCTGGTTCAGGCCGGGATGCCCATGGAACCAGGCTGCTTCTGGATCCCACACGGAGATTCGCCCTTCCCCCGCCAGCACCGCCCCACATCAGTGAGAACACAGGGAGCAGGTGCCCGGGCCTCTTGCACTGCCCGCTCTGGCAAGCTGGGAGTCTGGCTGGCACGATGCCCAGGTCATTTCCAAGAGCTGCCAGATAGATATTTACTAGGAGGGAGTTTTGGCAAGAGGTGGCAGCTGGGCAGAGACGCTGCTCGGGCCCTTTCAACCCACTGCGGGGAGGCAACGCTGGTTTACTGCCCCGGGTGGTTGGGTTTATGGCGCTGCATTAGCCAGCGTATTCCTCAGGCTGTTGTGGCAAAGGCGCGGTAGTTGCTCCGTCACCAGAGGCTGGCTGGGATGCTGACGGTGTTTCCCTGACTCCGTGGCAAGGGGAACTTGATTTATTTTAGAGTTAATCCATCACCCTCTGGCATCCTTTCAAGACGGACCTTGAGCATAATTGCAGGATCTGGAGAAAATGGGGGATGTCAAGTTCAATTTATTCCATTAACATTTTTAAAACATTTAATTACGATAAAAACTGAAAAGCATTTAATATGAATGGGACCGCGGCTTTATCTTCACCGGGTGTTCATCCCACCAATCACTCTTTCCCAGCTGCCATTGGTTTATTACAGCTTCATGAGTTCTGGCTCCCTCACAGCCTTGGCGGGATAGAGCAGCCCACCCTGAGCTGCAACGGGCACCCACCACCTTTCTTGTGGGCCCCAATCCATCCACCTGTCCCATTGCTCCCTGAATCACCCCTCTGTCCTTTCTGCATAATCTCCAACGCTGAGGGAAGGTGCCTGTGACCACTGTGTGGACTCCCCTTGGCAGAGCCCCAGTTAGTACCTGGACACCCCACAGTCACAGGAGGCTTATCGGTAGACCGCAAAACAGTGTGGTTTGCTTTAAAAAGAAAAGACTTCATTTTTGTGTGTGTGTCTCTCTTTTTCTTTAAAATTTTTTCAAGGATAGAGGCTAAACCCAGGGCTTTGGGCTTGCTAAGCAAGCACCCTGCCCTGAGCTAAAACCTCCAATATTTGATTTTTTTAAAAAAAGCCATCTAATGCCCTGGACATATGGCTCCACCTGTGGTGGCCCTTGGTGTGTAAGCCTGAGAATTTGAGTTCAATCCCTGGAACACACAGAAAGCCATATGTGGTGGTTCACATCTATAATCCCAGCCCTCCTAGGGAGGGACGGAAGGTGGAGACACAGAATTACCAGGAAGCTCATTGGTCAACACATCTGGAGTATTCAGAGCAGCAGAAGCAACAGGAGAAATTCTCCCTTAACAAGATGGAAGACTGAGACCAACTCCCTAAAACAGTCTTCTGACCTCCACACTTGTGTCATGACATACACATGTGCATGTATGCACGCGCGCACACACACACATACACACAAGACAATAATGATGATGATAAAATATTAAAAGACACCAAGATGTCTAATTTTTATTTCTTTAAAAAAATTCTATTTATATGTGTGTGTGTGTGTGTGTGTGTGAGAGAGAGAGAGAGAGAGAGATTATGTATATATATACCATGGTGCACAGGTCAGAGGTCAGAGGTCAGGGGACAGCTTTCAGAAGACAGTTCTCTCCTTTCACCATGCAGCCCTCTGGGGATCAGATGTGGGTCACCAGGGAGGTGAGCACCTTCCCCACTGAGCTACCTCATTGACCCCTGTTATAGTCCTTTGCATTTATTTTATGAGTAGGTATTGATCACAGTTGAAATTCCTTTTGTGGAAGGAAGAATGGGCCCTCAAAGGTGTCTGTCCCCAACCTGAGAATCTACTTGTAACTGTTGCACATCCAAGGGGAGTTAAGTCTGCAGGTGGAGTTAGGGTTGATGTCAGCACAAGGGAAGACGCCTGGATCCCCCAGGTGGGTCAGTACACTCACAAGGGTCCATTTTGTTTGGGTAGTTCTGGGGATGGAAGCTAGGCAAGTGTTCTTCTACTCGGCTCTATCCCAAGGGTCACATTATGTTGCCAGGCTGGCCTGGCCTCTGCTCGGTTGCTTGGGCAGGTTTCGCACTTTACATCCTCCTGCTTCCACTTCCTAAGTAGCCACTGGGCCAGGTTGTAAGGACTTTTAAAAGTAGAAGACGACCAATTTACAGTGAGGTGAGGACACGGCGTGGCTTTACAAGTGGAGGAAGGTGGCTCACCAGGAGTGGTGAGAGTCTAGAGCCGGACAAGACAGCAGAGAAGTGGGAAAAATCCACACACACACAAAAAAAATCACAGCCCGGCCTTCACCTGGACCTTAGCCAGAGAGGCTAAGGTTAAGCTGCAGCTCCACAGAACTGCAGGAAAATCTTGCTGCATTTTATAAAGCTTGGGTTACAGGGGTTGGAAACTGCTCCAGGCCTTCAGCAGCAAAAATATTCATTTCTGAGCATCTGTGAGTTGAATGGAGTTGGAATCTGGTCATTGTCTATCATGAACCCAGCGGAGATGCTTAACTAAGTGCTCAGTGAGGGTCTGCACAAGACGTGCTAATCCCCCTTTTTCGAGCACATATATGTGTGTGGGGGGGAGACTATGCATGAATGATGTGTGCTGGCATGTGGGTGGGCACACGTGTGAATGTGCACTCGCATACAAGTCCATGTGCTCGTGGAGACGTGAGAGTAACATTGGGAATCATCCTCAATTGCTTTCTGCTTTACTGTTTTGAACCTGGGTCTCTAATTAAATCCAGAACTGGCCTATAGAGCTAGTCTGTCTAGCTAGCTTGCTCTGGAGACTCCCAGTCTCTGCCTTGCAGGGATGGAATTGCAAGTGGGCTGCCACACCTTACTGGCATTTTTAAACTTAGTCTGGGGTTCTGAACTCTGGTAAGCCCTTTAATGGCTGAACCATCTCCTGTGCCCAAGGAGTGCTTCTGATCCCAGTGTGGAGCCACTCAGCCTCTATCACTTCCCACTTGGACAAACAGGAAATTTTAGTTAATATCTCTGAGTTGTAATTTCCTTACATTGCAGCAGATCCAATGTTAGGATTGATATGAAAAGTGAATGAAACAATTTACACAGATCATGTAATAATGCCCAACATGTAAGAAAGATCTTGTTCCTACTCATTAGTATTATTGTTGTCGTTATTATTTCTGTATTTCTATTCTCTGAACTTTTAGGGAAGACTTTAGGGGTGGAGACATTTTGGCAGGGGAAATTAAGGGAGAAATGAAAATAACTAAGCATTTTCTGTGGATAAACAATGCAATGGGCGCCTATTTTTATGATTCTAGGATCAAATCCTATTAGCTCTGTTTTATAGGTGCAGAAATAGGCTTAAGAAGGTTAAGCAGACACAACCTAGTCAAAAACCTAGTCAAAATTAAGAGTCAAAGCAAGGGTGCAAAGTTAGATTCTTTTATTTATGCTTTTAACCTGTGCATTTATTTAAATAACTGCCTAGCGGCAGGGATGTGCACATGCTGGAAAAAAGTCAAGAGGGGCAGATGGTTGAGAGGCGCAGCTTGGTGTGACGGAGCAGCTATGCGAGGACCAGGCTGGGAAGTGAGCAGGAGCCAGACAGGGATGACCTTGAACGACAGGCGATGGGTTTGGGGAGACGAGATGCTCACGAGCACAAGGGAATGGAGTTGCAGAATGAGAAATGTGAGTTGGACAGTGGGTTATCGAGGTGATCCTGTGTGTGGACGAAACAGATAGTGAGCGACTCTTCTTCAGATATGTAGGTATCGAGGGCCTGCAAACCAAGCATGGTGTCTCCTGTGCCATGAGGGACAGATGAGTAAGAAAGACCATGTAAAGGAAGAGGAGGAAGAGGAGGAGGAAGCACAGGTTGCACTACATATGACTTGGTGCTGAACCTTCAGGTGAAATGGCTGCTGAGGTAGGCGGCGACGTCTAGAGATGCATCCCGACTCCTGGTTCACTGGTTGCCAGTGAGTATGTGCATGGACACATCATCTCCCTGAGCCTCAGTTTCTCCATGTGTAATGCAGGCATCCCTATGCCTGCCCTCTTAACTCCAGATATGCCTACGGACATTCACTTGAGACCGAAGCACCACAATGTTTTGAGGCGAGAAGCTGAACAAAGTCAGTTCCCTGATGACCTGCTCCAGGATGGATCCAATCCCATTCTGTTTATTTGGTGACAGTTTCAGGCTTGACTCTTGGAACAGAATTTCCAGATGTAGTTGAGATTATTCCTTCAGAAACAGTACCAAACACTAACCCCAGCCCTCCCTCCACGCCTCACCTCTCCCCTTCTTTCCCTAAGTCCCCAACCTGGATTCGGGCATTCAGTGGGGGCAGACTGTATCCTTCACAGCTGCAAAGAAAGCTGCTTCTTTTCCTTCCAAGAAAGCGGACTCATGAAAAAGCCCAGCAGGACCCAGAGGGAGCTCTGGAAATTGCTTAAAGGAAAAGTCTGAATTTTCAAGCTGAAAACATAATTAAAACAACTTGCCTCCCTTATCTGAGACAAAGAAGAAAAATGAGTGTGGAAGACAACAGAAGGAGGAGACTGTTATCTCTCATTTTGTAAATGAAAAACATCCCTATTTTTGGGATGGGAGTGGGGAGCTTAAAAACAAAGGGTCAGTTTTGCTGTGTCCATTAGAAGAAAGGGCCGGAGTGTGCAGAAAAGTCCAGCATGTGGCTGTGACGCGCTCAGAGCCCTGGATAGCGGCCCAAAAGCCAGACGCAGCCCCAGAGCGAGGCTGGGATGGGCTGTGTCACAGTCACCGTGGCTCCACTGGTGTTCCCGTGGTTCACTTTTGCGACGGATAATGGACAGCTTGTGATGGACAGCTTGACTGAATTGAGATTCACCTTGGAGTCTCCTCTCCAAGAGGTGTTTCCAGAAGGTTTAACTGAAGAGATAAGAACGGGAAGGGTGGTATCCCATGAGTTGGGGTCCCAGACTGAAGAAAGAAAACAAGTTCAGCTCCAACACTTCTCTCTTTGGGCTTCTTGATCATGGGCACCGTGTGACCAGAAGCCTTACGCTTTTGCCACCGTGTCTTCCCCCTGACATGAAGGACTGTATCTCCTCAGACTGTGAGTAGAAATAAGCCCTTCCTGCCTTAGGTTGTCAATCTTCCCCCACAGTAGTAACTATTCAACCTTAGAGGTCACCTTTCCTGCCAAGACTCTTGCAATCATATCATCCGCAGGGAACCCATGCGATGTTAGGTCTACTCTGCCACTTCCCTGTCCCCTGCTCATACCAGCCCTTGCCATCTTATCCTGTCCGGGGAATTTAATTCCAGCTGTGCTCTCTGAATACTGGAATGTTCTACCAATGCAGTCTCTACACAACTGTCAGGTCAGGGTCTAGTCAAAAGAGTCTAAGCAGCAGCAAACAAAAGAAACAGATGGCAGTCAGCCCTCTGCATTCATAGCCCCACAGCCTCAAGCCCAACCAATTGTGAATTGGAAAGTTCAAGAAAAAATTCATACTGAAAACATTCTGACATTTTTCTTGTCATTATCCCCCATCAGACAATATAGTACAATGACTATCAACATGGCATTTATATTGCTATTGTTTCTGTTTTTGAGGACCAGGCATTGAACTTAGGGCTTTGTGTGTGCCAGGCAAGCACACACAGTGAGCTGTATCTCCAACTCTTGCGTTTTTTTTTAATTTTTCATTTGAATCAGGGGCTCACTCACTTGCCCAGACTAGCCTTGAACCAGTACAGCCAGGCCCTGCACCTGCAATCTTCCTGCCTCAGCCTTCTGGGTAGGTGGAATTACTGGCCCGTGTTGGCCTTCTCTTGGGCATCATATTCAAAAGAGAGGTGATTAAACTGTTTGGTTTGTGTGTACATGTGTATGCAAGCATGTGTACACGAGTCTATGGGGGTTCAAGAGAGAGGGGATCATCCTAGATTGCTGCTACTTCCTTATTGCTTTGCTCTGGGGTCTTCGGCCTCCACTTTCCAGGGACATCCTTTTGCTTGTGAAGCAAAGGCTTTATTTAACTCTTGAGCCATCTCCCCAGTCCATGTGATTGAATTTATACAGGAAGATGTGTGTAGGTTGTATGCAGATACAGTATGTCATTTTATGTAAAAGTCCTAAGCCTTGTGGATTTTTGGTATCCACAGGGGTAGGGGTTTTCCTGGCATGGAGCTCCCTCAGATATGGAAGGACAACTGTTCAGAGAAGAGGAAGTAGGGAGAAGAAGTTCCCACCTCTTTGTTCCTCCTCTGGGATGCAAACCAGAAAACCATTGTGTAGTCTGTACTTCTCCTCTCTAAAGGTACCAGCTGCTAACTAATGACAACCCTACCTGGCGGAGGAAATCCATGGGATGCCAAGGGCAGCACTGAGAGGGCCCAGGTGGTGGGTGGTGCATGGGGTTTATGGAAAGTCACCTTGCCATGTTACTTTATAGTGATCTAATTAAAACATTAAGTCACAGAGTCAGTGACAAAAACAACAGAAAGAAAACATGATGTGCTGAGCATGGGAGAAACTAAACATTTGAGAAGAGACTGGAAAGTGTGTGTGTTGAGAGTCACTGAGAGGGGCGAAGCTAGACAGGGAAACACAAGTCCCCTGAACAGAAGGCATGGATGAAGTAAGGAACAGCACCTTGCATGGGCCTGTGTGATGTCACAAGATAAAATACCCAAAGCACTGACTTTGCAAGGAGAAGTGGTTTAGTTATGGTTTAGTTAGCTCACTGTCTTGGAAGCTCAAAGGCATGGGGTCTGTCTCAGATTGGTTCTGGTGGGGGTTAGCAGATAGTGACCCACAAGGAGAAGATGGTCATACTATGAGTCAGGAAGGAGAGAAGAATGGAGAAGAAGGAAGGGAAAGAGACAGAGAAGGAAAGAGATGGAAAGGGAGAAAGGGGGGGGAGAGAGAGAAAGAGAGAGATGGATTCACTATCACTTTAGAAGAACCTAAAGCACCTTGATTAGGCCCGCCCCCTAAAGATTTTGATGCCTGTCATCTGTACCACTCTAGGCACTACACACTTCACATACCACCCTTTGGGGGGTAGTCAGCAACCAAATCACAGCAATCCAGAGACCCTCCATGCAACTGCTGGGGGCAATTGCTGGAATGATTACCACCCCTTTCATGTGGTGGTCCACTCAGAACCCCTGACTTTGAGATTTAGGGAGCAGCTAGAACCCTAGAAGCCAGAGTCAAGGGGGCTAAAAGCTAGAGTCAAAGGAAACTCAGAAGCTTGCAGGGTGGGCAAATGGATCCGACTGGAACCGGGTCTGGAAGGCTGACAGGAAACGGGTCAGAACTCTGATGAACATGTTTGCACAGGCTATTACAAAGACTCCCGCTTCCTACAGGGTCTTATTTTAATGAACCCAGTAGATCAAGACTCTTCCTTGAGGGGTGCTCAGCATGAGTCCGGGGACTCCTGAGTGCCGCCTGCTCATTTGCTAAGTCCCGTCGATTTCTAATGTCTTTCTGTCGCTTTGTCTCCTGCTGGTTTTTGTCTCCATTCGGCCCCTCATCTTTCTTTTTCTTCTGCATTATTGAAATGCTCCTCTAAAAAGTTCCCTGGCTGTGATCTCATCACCTTCCCACCCTCCTCCTTCTGGCTTCTGCACTGATATTTGACAACCACTTTTGACAGGTGTGTGAAGATTTCTCTGCTGTCTGTGCAAGTGCCCTTGGGGGTCCGTCCCCCTGATCCCCAGAGCCACCTGAGGCAAGACTTGGCATGCGGACTCCCAGGCCCCGCCCTGGACACTCTTATGAGCAGATAGGGGACAGAGTCCCAGATTTATCATTGCAGCTACGTAAGGGGACACATTACCTCCCTATATGTTTCTTAGAAATAATGGCATCTTTCTTGCTAATTAACAGACTTGTTAAGACCTTGAGTGACCAGCGACTTGAGGGATGGAACACCTGATCACATTTCTGCTCCTGGAGTACTGAGGGCCAGATATGATAGCCTTCTTCTCTGTCTGTGATTCTAAGAGGTCTGGTTTTTCTTAGTCTCAAAACAAGTTACCCCCTGCCTGTATTGATAGGGAATCCTTATATGGCCTGCTTTCTATCTGACACTGCATCCTGTGTATATGGTATCTGTATTCCTAATAAAATCAGTCAGAGAGTACCATGGTTGCATTTCAGAATTGCGATATCTGGTGTATATGGTATCTGTATTCCTAATAAAATCAGTCAGAGAGTACCATGGTTGCATTTCAGAATTGCGATATCTGGGTCCTCTGGTTATATTGAGTCAAATTCATATCTGCTTTTCAGCAACAGTCTCTCGTGTGTTGGGCAGCTACATCACTACAGATGTGTGCAGGAGGGTTGATACTCTTAGTATTGTGTGTAGCAGAAGATGAAACTTTCTCCCTCTTACATTGCAGGTCTCTGTCCATTGCCTATACTTTATTTGTCTAGCTGAACTGCATCTCTGAGCCAGATAGGTCAAGCCCGGCTAGGTCGGGCTGGGAATGCATATCCAATACTGCAGGTCAATACTACTTGGCATACCAGCAATGTGTGCAGGTTAAAGCTCATCTGCAAACCGATCCCCTCACCCCCACCAACTCTGAGCTTGAAGAAGGCAGGAACAAGGGGTAAACGGTGCCACCTGCCATGAAGACTTGTTTCTTGCTTTTTTATTACAAAGTCGAGAGATACAACAGACTGCAGATAGCAGAGGGAAAGTAATTAAAAAAAACACATATGTATAAATAACTCGTGGCGTTCAGAGCCTGCTGTTGTTCTGAGACAAATGGCTTGGTAAGTGCACTAAGGCGAGGCAGGCATTGGGGTAATGGTGGAAATGCCAGCCCTGTTGTGATTCTCTAAATCTCTCGTGCACCTGGAATTTCAGAGGGTCAAACGACAGGATGGTGGAAGTGGTAGTTTGCACTCCAACATCCTGACAAGTCTCCCTTGCTTTCTCCTTCCTCTCTGCTTCATCTTTCAGGATGACCTGCTATGGAATCCGGGTCCTTGGAGCTCCTCACCACATGTTCTTTCTCAGTGACCCCTCTTCTCACCCTTCCCTGCACCCTTCCAGTTCAAACCTCGCCACTGGCTGCAGATGAAAAGCGACATGACTCGGTGGGCCAAGGCACTTCGGCTGCCAAGCGCGACGACCTCTGAGTTAGATCCCCGGAACCCACATAAGCAGAAGGAGAGAACTGACTTCTGCAAGTTGTCCTCTAGCTTCCACATGTATGCATCCCTCCATTCACACTAGATGATGAATAAAATGTAAGAAAATGTAATGCCAAGACAGATCAATCATGCTGCTGAGGTTTAAATGGAGGTATATATAGTGTTTATATTTTAGCAAGGAGACAAAAATCTTACTGAAATTTAACTTATGGGGGGCTGGAGAGATGGCTCAGGGGTTAAGATTCAGCCTCACAAGCTGAAGGTCCTGAGTTCAGATCCCAGATTCCATGTAAAAAAACAAAACAAAAAAACCCAAAAAGCGCCAGGCAGAGACAGCAACCTGCACTTCCAGCCCTGGTAGGCAAAGCTTGAGAAATCGCAGAGCAAAGCAAAAAGGAGGTAGAAGCAATCCAGGATGATTTCTGAAGAAGTTACCCTTGGTCTTCCACAGGGACACACAGTGCCTTCTGAAACACAAACACACATGAAATAAAAACAAATTTAAAATTTAACCTATGGGCAGAATTTTGGGAAAGTGCATTGAATCTGTGTAAAGGTTCTTATTGGCCCCTGAGTCATTGCACCCCATTGTGCCCTTACTGTATACTTAACCTGGCGTGAAGCTTTAGACAGCAGAAAGCATGGTTTCTAACATCCGTTATGTGGATCTTCTAGGGTCACAAAGGGATCATCTAACTATTATTTTGACAAAGTACATTAAATGTTTATTTAATGAAGATGGTGTCATTTAATTTTTATGTCTCTGTCAGGCAGTGTGTTTCTGATTTGGGCTTTATCGATTTGAGATTGAGTGAAATATGACTCTTGTTCTGCTGTAACATCAATGTCTTAGGCAGGAATTTTCTTCATCTCTGTCCATGTGTCTTGTCTGCAAAGCAAGCAGTGTGCTTGACCATCAACCCAAATGTCCACTGTGACGTTCTCTTACTGGCATAGTGGATGGAAACTTCTTTATTGTCTTTGGTCTTATTAATAACATTAATTTATTATTAAAATAATTTATTAATTTATTAACATTAATTTACTAATAATTGTTTTTAACATTTTTATTATTATTTCCACTCATACAAACTTAATAGGTACACTGGTTCCCTCCCTCCCTCCTCCTCCCCCCGACTCCCCTGCTCCCGCTCCCCTCACCCCTCCCTCCCTATCCCCCAGTGCCTCCCATCCCAAACCCCGGAGAATCCTTTAATTGCATGCCAGACTCTCCTCTGGGCCCTCCTCTCCGATGATGTACAAGGACCCAGTGGCATTTCCCTGAACCCTTTCCCGTGTTCCCCTTAAGCACAGGAACACTACTGTGGCTGTCAATCCCTTGCCTCCAAGGATCTTGGTGCCTTTAGCAGATGCTAGACTTTGTGGGGTCAATAGTGTGTTGGACATTGCGCAGGGCATGCAAAGTCCAATTATGATTGCTTCGGCCCTAACTTGTGTGGAGTATCTTGCAAATCATTGCTCCTCCCATCCTTTTGCTCTTATAATCTTACCGCCCCCTCTTCCGCAAATGTCCCTGAGCTTCAGGATGGGGAGAGATTAGGCTGGCCTAGTTCTAGGTGGTTGATATAGAGTCTCTGAAGTTCTGGATTATGGTTCGTTGATTTTCTTTTGCAATTTTGCTGCTCCTGCAATGCCCTTCACTCCATCCTGATGGGTATTGAATTTCACCTCCTGGCCAGAGATAAAAAGCTGTTAAACTAGAGTCTTGTTATAAGAGTATATTCAAAGGTAGATGTAATAAAAGTAGGAAACCACAGTGAGGAGGGGTCAATCACCCATTTGCAAAATGGTTACTTCTTATCTGCCAGACTATATGCCCTCCCCTTCTGGTGAGATCATACCCCCTCAAGTGTAAATGATCAGGAACGAAAGTCTGTGAACTTAACCAGATGTCTCATTACTTACTTGCAGTCCTTGATGGAGGCCTATTTTCTCTGCTGTAACATGGTCCCCTCTCTCCTTGTTTCTGGTGTGGCCCTCCTACCCCATCTCTCCTGTTCATAATCCTAGCAATTACTGTAGGTATTACAGAGATTTATCTTTGAGTGTCTCTAGGTGGGCTGGGTGGGTTTGGTACTAGGAGCCACCTATAAGGAGTACATACGGCACTTAATTTTCTGGGTTTGGGATACTTCACTTAATATAATTGTTTCTAATGACATCCATTTCCCAGCAAATTCCAGTAATTCATCTTTTTTGATGGCTGGGTATAGATGTACCACAGTTTCCTTATCCACTCATCAACTGTTGGACATTTGGGTTGATTCCATGACTTTGCTATTGTAAACAGTGCTGCTATGAACATGGTCGTGCTTCTGCTATCGAGGTGAATTTTTCCTGTATGTGGGGTTATTCTCAAAAGTGGAATAGCAGGGTCAAATGACATTTCAATCTTTAATTTCTTTAAGAATCTCCAGACGGCTCGCCAGAGTGGTTGTATGAGCCTGCATTCCCATCAGCAATGTAGGAGAGTTCCCTTCTCTCCACATCCTCTCCAGCATTTGTTGTTGTTTGTATTGTGGATTTTTGCCATCCTGACCGGGGTGAGATGATATCTCAGGGAAGTTTTGATTTGCATTTCCCTGATGGCTAAGGAAGTGGAGCATTTTTTAAGATATTTGTTGGACATTTTAATTTCATCCTTGGTAAAGTTTCTTTTAAGCTCCAGAGCCCATTTTTTAATTTGGCCATTCGTTTCCTTGGTGTTTAGTTTTCTAAGTTCTTTGTGCACTCTGGATAATAGAGCTCTATCAGATATGTGGTTAGTGAAGATTTTTTTTTCCATTCTGTGGGTTGCCTTTGAGCTCGTGTTACAATTTCTTTATCTGAACAGAAGCTCTTTAATTTCACCAGATCCCAACTGTTGAGAGTTGGTAGCAGTGACTGTGCCATTGGATGTCTTTTTAGGAACTGTTGGCCTAGCCCAATCAGCTCGAGGGAGTAATTATTGATACCATTGATATCAATACAGTAAATCTCTCTGAGTATTAGTCTTCTAGGGCTGTTATAACAAAATACCACAAACTGGACCACTTAAACAATGGAAATTTATCCACTCATAATTGTGCATGTCAAAGTCCAAAGTCAAGCTATAGGCAGGATCAAGCTTCTTTCTTGGTCCCAGGAAAGGATACTTTGTGACATCTCCTAGCTTCTGGTGTTTCCTGGTGATTCCTGGTACAGAGAGACCAAATGTAATCTCCACTTGTGTTGTACTGATTATTCTTCTCTGTCTCTGTGAGAGAGCACCCAAAGTCAAGCAGCTTAAGGGAGAAAAGGAGATTTATTTAGCTTATGGTTCCAGAGGGGAGACAGTCTTTCATGACAAAAGTGGCATAACTGGCAGTTGGGAGTGACCTAGGTCACATCCACCCAGAAGGCTGAGAGCTGCTAGACTGGCATTGCTAGAACAGACCTATCCTGGCAGTAGAGTGGGACTCATCCACTTCAAGGCCCACCCCCTTTGACTGCCTTCTTCAGCAAGGCTCTACCTCCTAAAGGTGCCATGGCCTTCTCAAACATATGAGATTATGGGGGACACATTTCAAGTCATGAAATGTGTCTTCACAGGGTGTCCCCTGTGTGGATCTATCTGTGTCTGCTTTATTTCTTACTGAGGATGCCTATCATTGAACTAAGACCCATGGTAATCTAGTATGACCACAACTTAAATAATTCTATATATAAAAATCTAGATTTGCAAATAGGACCACTGTCCAGAAGCTTGGGAGTACTCTGAGTCAATCTAATACATTCCTTGTGACATTTCTGTCTTCAATTTCTGCATTTCATGTGCAATAAACCTTTCTAAATACACTTTCATACTTCAAACACTTCTTAGGCTCCTGTTGGACTATAGCTCTTACAAAGAAAGTGAAAAAGTACTTTTTTAATCCATTTCAGAGAGATTGAGAGAGAGAGAGAGAGAGAAAGAGAGAGAGAGAGAGAGAGAGAATGACAAAATGCACAGGTGGAGGTCAGGGGACAACTTTCAGAAGTGAGTATACTCCTTCTACCATGTGGATTTCTAGGGCCCAAATTCAGGTCACTGGATTTGGGAGCTGACTCTACCCAAAGAATGATCCTCCGAAGGGGGCTGAAAACATCTGGCTAAGAGCCGAACTGAGAGTATCAGGCACCCTAGTAAACTAGTTCTTTAGCTTGCTTAGCCAGGAGTCTAGATATCCAAGGCCCATGGCCATGTTTGATTGGTGGCGGAGACACTGATCCTGAGTTCTCAGTCCCCCTGACTCTCCTTCCAGGATTCTTGTCACTCAGCTGATTCATACCAGGCGGGTTTTAGTCATGCTGTGATCTAGTATTTATTTCCTCATGACAAATTTAAGATTATGGTTTGGCCTGAGTGCATTGCCATGGAGCATCGATCTCGGAAGTTGTGAGACATTATGTTGACAATGGCATGTTTATTTCTCTTAAGTGGTGCCTATTGTTGGCTTTATGTCCCTGTGTTTCTTTGAAAGCCTTCTTGTACTTTCTTCACACTTCCCTGTACCCCTTGGCTATCGCTGCAGAATATGGCTTCACTTCAGGTGCAGCCATCCTCCATGGAAGTGTGGGGGTCCATACCAGGTTGTGATTTATCATTAGATACATCTGAGACATTTTGGCTTCAGGTAGAGCCCTCCTGGACCACCTGCCAGGTTATCGAGCTCCTAACTTCTACTTTTTTTCCTTTAACTTTTGAGTGTCAGGAACCTATGTAATCTAATAGTCTCACATCTTAACTTATTCTCTATGCAAAATCTGTATTTCCAAATAAGATTGCATTTTGGGATTCTCAGTGGCCATGAGCTTTGGAAGATACTTTTCTACCTAATACATCCCTTGTGACATTTCTGTCTTCCATTTTTAGACTCCATGTATAACAAATGTCTACAACAAACCCCACCTCTAGAGTTTCCATCCCATTGCTTTTTCTGGGAGCACATTTGGAACATTCCCCAGAGGGCATTGGAGCAGCTTTGGTATTAGCTAAAGGCAGAATGGCTTTGGCCTTTCCCCACACTCCTTTAGAAGCTCACAAGTTACTGTGCTCTCCAAAGAACTCGAGCCCTTGTTATCCCACTTGAGTATTTATTTCTAAGTTTGCTATGTCCATTAAATATTTTCTTTCTTTTTGGCTTCCTTTGTCTCCTTGTTTTTTAAAACAAATTATTAAAGTTTGTTTCTCTAGGCTGAATGTCATGGAGCTATTTTCTACATTGTTTAGTCTGTTTGTAATGTTGTTCTCCTGCTTCTCATTGCTCCCGACTGGCATGAATATGCCATTTCCAATCACTCTAAATCATTAATAGAGCTGAGAAGAAAGACAGATTCTTTCCCCAAACCTTGAGGCACTAGTTAGACACTTACCCTGAAATGGGCTTCTTGTTGATTTAGCATTACCCTCTGGTCTTTCAGAAGGCTTTTAATCAATGAGTCTGGGGTCTGGTCCAAGCCAAGGCACACTTAAGCTTCCAAGGAAATTTTCTGGAAGCAAGTTGCTTTCCTGAGACTGTGTGCTCTCTTGCAGGCCTTCCAACTCTTTTTTTGAAGCACACGGACCAGTCTGATCATTTATTTGGCTCTGAGAATTGTTTGAGGTGGTTGCATTTATCTTTCTTCACCTTTAACAACGTTTTCTCTCTTGAGGGAGGAACCAGAAAGACTATGAAATGGTGAAGTATTGTCTGAATGGGTTTGGGAAAGGTGGCCTATGATGGATTGCCAGGCAAGTCCTTGGTGACCAGTGTGGCTTCTCCAGATACACCCAGGTTCACTATATAGGACTCTATAGGACAGCCTAATGAGAGAGGTCAATGCAGGGTGGGTGTGCCCTAGACGTTGTGTGTATTGGACTTCTGATGGCCAAGAACTGAAGGAGAGTCCTTTTTGCTCCCTGAACCCATCTGTCTTAGTCTCCAGTTCACTGTGCAAATACAAATACTTGACGCAGAGTGGAGGGGAACAAAGGGTCTATTCATGTTTATGATCATAGGTAATAGATCATCATCATGTCAGGTTTCCTGGAGTACATCACACATCACTGCCTCTGCCTGACTTGCTGGCTTTTCATTTTGTAGTGTGTGTGTGTGTGTGTGTGTGTGTGTGTGTGTGTGTGTGTGTGTGAGAAGAGAGAGAGAGAGAGAGAGAGAGAGAGAGAGATTGAGAATATAATTATATGGTTTGCTTGCTCCCACTAGAACGTGTGTCCCCATGAGGGCCAGGATTTTATCCTTCATGTTTATTAACATGATTCCTTCTAGAATATGCTTTAGTACATAGCAGGTGCTTGGTATGCAGTGGCTGGACTGACTGACTGACTGACTGAATGAATGAACATGTCCTTACAGACAGCAGAAGGAATCCAGAGAAGTGACATGATCTGTCCAAGGCCATGCCACTGTCTAGCAGGAGACTTGGGCGTTTCACTCTCCTCCCTGGGAGTCAGGCCCTCAGCAAGGATCACGTGACACTGCACCTTCCATGTATGCTTCATTCACTATGTCCTGGATACGCTGTCTGTCCTTGAGGCCTCCAAATCTACCCCTTGGCCTTGGCCACAGTGGGTCCTTGGAATGCTATCTGCCTGATTCTTGCCTTGACCAACCTCATCCTTCAAGTTGAAGTTTCTGTGTGCATTCTTGGGAATCTGTTTTCTGTCTTCTGTGGTCTGAAAGTGTGTGCCCCGCTCCCCCATGCTAGTTCATGTGTTGACACCTAATCCCCAGTGGGACAATATTAAGACATGATTAGGTCATATGGGCAGAGTCCTCACGAATAGATAAATACCTTCAGAAAGGGACAAAGTCCATTTCCCTCCACCATGTGAGTGCACAGCAAGATGATACTGCTCATGAGCCAGCTAATGGAGAAGGCCTCTTTCGACCATGGCTTCCTTCACATGGACTTCCAGCTTCCAGAACTATGGAAATTAAGTTCCTGTTGTCTGGAAGCTGCCCAGAAGCTATGTTTCTTCATAGCATCCTGAACAAATGAAGACACAACCCTATTTTTTTTAATATTTTTTTCCTGCATTTTGTCCCTGCTCTGTGATTACTTGTTTAACCTTTCTATTTGTGGAGGACCAGGGCCGTTTCCACTTTGTTCGCTTCTGTTCAATCAGCGTGGACACAGTGTGTGGTGATGAATCAAAGAACAAACAAGTCTATTATCAGATAAAACGCAGAGGAGTTGGGACTGGATATTATCTCATATTAGTCATCAGGGCCACTGTTTGAATACATGTGTCTGAAGTAGCGGCTCCCAGCAGGAAACAGGCTCTCCAAGCCAACCACGCGACAGTGAGCAGATTTCACAATGCATCTCACTGCTGTATGCTTTGGTCTGGGTCTTTTTCTAGTGTGGCAAGTAGGCCTCAGGCAAGGGACTTACGGTATCTTCATCTCAGTGGAAACTCAAGACATGAAAATTATATGTCATACTGTTGATCACTATGTATAAATTAAGTACAGCAGGCTGTGAAGAAATTTATATATGACACCCAATTCAAGCCTTATTGGGATATCTTGTTTAATTTCTATCCTGACAGATCATAACTCATCAGAATTTGAAGACAACTATTGGTCAATGATATTGAAAGTCCCTCTCTGAAAAATTTAAGAAAAATACTAAGGTTGTGGCTCTATTCTCATGCAACAGATTGATGATTCAGTTGCATGAAGATATTTTATTACAAAAACCACCAATAGAATTATACCTTTTAATGTGATTATTGGTCAGAACAGACAATATTCACGGTTAAACTTGAAAGAAGGTAAAATAAATGCATGGTGGCATTCTTATGGAGAGAACATACAATGAAGGGGATTTAAGTAGACTTTAAAAGATGGGAGAGAATAAATCTACTGTTTATTGAGTGCCTACTCTGCATAAAGTACAATGCTAAATACTTTGGGGGGACCCAAATAATTATAAACAGGGTCTTTGTCCTTGGAAAGTTTATGATCTAGTCATAGAGTCATGGCATAAATCAGGGAAAAGTTAAACAATGTTATGAGAGATAAATAGCATATTTGGGCAATAAACATGTGGGAGACATCCTGAGGTATTAAGATTAATGACACAATGAATGATATAGACAATAAAAGCTGATGAGTTCGAAAAATGTAGGCTGAAGCAGCTTCTCAGAGGACACAAGATTTAACCTTCCTTTATAAGGATAGATGGGATTGGCTCAGAAGATGGTGAAGAGAGAAGGTATCAGAGAGGAAGAGTGGAGAACAACATTCATGAAAGTATAGAGGCAGAGCTGGAAAAGCAGAGGATGACTTATCAGGGAAAAATGCAGAACAGATAAAATAATAGAAAAGTGAATCATGAACAGCCATGTTGTGGAGAAAAATCTGGCTTGAATAACTATGGCAATGAAAACTAGATTATTGAGTTTGTACACATCACACTTCATACAAGAGTCACTGAACATTTTCTACAGGGACTAATGTTTTCAAGCTGGTCAAGCACACATGTTGAATGTTTCAAGCTTGGGTTTCAGGAGGATGCAGTAATGCCCACCCACCTGCACACATGCATGCTAATTTATGGCACATATGCTTGTAGGCAGATGTGGGCTTTTATACTGAAAATAAAAAGATCGATAAGCTAACCCCTGGCTTTAAATTTCTTACAACCTAAAGTGAGATAACCAGTCTCAGTAGGCAATTTTAGAGTGCTCAGAATCTCCAGGATAGGAGGCAATATCACACAGACAAGTGTAGGAATCAGGTCTCAGTGGCAGGACACATAAAACTTCAAAATTCAGGCACACAAGATTCAAGGGAATGGCAAAGGACCGTCACAGACACATGCTGAGAAGGCAAAGACAAACCTAGGATTTGCGCTCAGAGCGAACGCCAGGAAGCATGGCCCAGACTGTGGAAATGGCTGTCTCCAAAGAGAGTACTGAGAGAGGAGAAGTATGCTGGAATCTGAACCTTAGACAGTAATCACGTGCAGAGCTGGTGAGCCAGAGCTCAGCTACGATGGGATAAACACGGGGCAGAGCTGGAGCAGTGTGTCGCTAAGGGAAGCAACCATGGCCTGGGACTGCTTTTCAGAGTTCAATTAAGAACAGGTCACAGAGAGTGTTGCAGTTTGCCTGCATGTTGCTGATGAGTTCATGATCAAGAGACTTATGGAAATAAGAGGGCTTTATTTCGGGTTATGGTTATTCAGTTACAGTTCTTAGTCCACTCGGCAGGAGACCTTAAGCCGACATCAGGAACCAAGAGAAATGGTCACACTATATTCACAGAGCTAGATGTGAGGGGTAAACTTCCCTTGCCAGACAGCGTATCTGTCTAAGTGTGCTAAAGAATGCCAAGTTCGTGAGCCTGTCCATCTTATCCACCTGACCAGTGACTACTCCCACCTACCATGATCAGGTATCCCCTGAAGGTTTGCTTAGGGCTTGCCCCAACTGTCAGTTCTGCATAGATGTGCCCAGACCTCTGCCTGCAATTGTCAAGTATATTTAACTGCCACAGAGTTAGGCAATCAGTTTTCTGGTCCCAGGACTTTTTGATCAACGATTGAAGAGACATGCTATGATTATCATATAATATCCCCTCGGCTTAATAGGAAGTTGGATCAGATAAAGAATTGTCAACCATAGTGTTTTATCTTATGTAGCATAGATTTATTATGTTATTATTAATAAGGTCTAGAAATATACTTATAATTGATTCATTCCTTTTGGATTTAGTAAATCACAGACATCAAATTTTTCTCCTGTCTTGTATTTACATATAGTCACTTGAGTGAGAAAGAAATGTAAACCACCTGAAAGGTAACTTGGGTTACCTTAATTGCCCACCTGTGGCACACCTGCCCCGCTGACATCGGTATCCTGAGACTATTATCAGCTCTGATGTGTATGATTGAAAACTGCTGGGCATGTTAAGTGAAGTTTTAAGTCTCAACATTTCTACATTGTCACAGTACCACACTACCACAGTGGTTTAACAATGAGAGGTCCTAGGTCTGGTGCTTCCAGAAGAAGAGGAGCAAGATCGAATAAGCAGAGGAGCATATATAGCAATAAACTGAGACGCGTAGTGTAATTTCAATGGAGCAGGAAGGACTTTTCAGTATCTAATTATAAAATGATGCAGAGACAGAAAATCAAAGGGAGTGGCTTTGAGAGCAGACTTCTTGTCTGTGAATGACTATCAGAGCATGTGACTGTGGTCAGGTAAGAGTGGCTTAGACTGGATGTGAGAAAGGACTTTCTGTCAGTAAGACGGATAGATATTGGATTCTGATTTCCCAAAGGATTTCAACAGCAGGCCTTACAACACTTAAAAAAAAATGAAAGCATTCTCAATGGGAGATTTTAGTCATTCTCTTTTCCATAGATAAGATGATATAAACCTCGTTGTCCATTTCCTCTTTGCTACCACTACCAGAGTGAGCGTCCACCTCTGGAAGTTTCCATACTAACCACCTACTTGCTGACCACTCTCAAAGGCCTGAATGGAGTTCATTATGTGTCCTGTATTTCCCTGGCAAATGGTGGATAGCTCGCTGATAGACATTAGTCTGAGACTGCTGGGAGATAAGGGGTCTTGATTAAGGAACTACAGATGCACTTGAGATGGAGAGAAAGAGAGACTGACAGAGGAAAGAGAGAAGAGAGTGAAAGAGGCGCATGTGTGTGTCTGTGTGTGCGTGTGCATGTGCGTATGTGCTCTGTGATGATCAATGCCAACTGCCTTGTCATTTACAATGGGAACGTTGCCTTCTCTTTCTTCCTCAAAGCCGACCAGCCAGTATGCTTTCCTGTCTCACGCTGGGAGACATCATTTCCACCCAAAGACACCAGGCATGGAAGCCTGGGGTTTGAGCCTATTATATTTCTCCCTCGCCTTGTTCTCTTCCTGTAAGCTTTCATCCATTTATAATTCACTGCACACTGTGGTCACGCGTTTACTATAAGCGCTGCCGGGGCCTTTGACAGTGGTTGTCTCCACTTGGCAGGCAGCAGCTCTGCTGAGAAATCACCAGAGGACCTTGAAGTACATCTTCTCTCCCTCCTCTCACTTGACCCCCGATCTGGACTTTTTCTTCTTCCTTTCTGTCGGCTTTCAGCTCCATTTTCTATTCCACTTTCTCCCCCAGTTTTGTATTCAAAGATGCTCTGAACACAACAAAATACTGTCAAAGCTAGTTATAATTGCACTTGAATTTTGTCATATTCCAAAGATTTTCTTCTTCGCTTGAGTCTCTCAAATTGACCTATAAGAAGTAAAGATAATTAATGTGATGACTTCTCCCTCCCCTTTCCCTCTCTCTTCATTCTATTAAGAAGACTACTTTTTAAAATTCCTATCCGAGATGGGCCTTCTGTCTCCTCCATCCTCATTTAGACTAGAATATGGACGAATCCATCTGAAGTTTAGCATGCACTTGCAGAATGATAGCTCAGAATACAAACTCACAGCACTCCTTAGAGGAGGATACAGAGGTGAATGTGGGGGCCTTCAAACTCTGCTCTGAATACTCTGTGGACATAGGGTGCAGTCGCATGGGTGGGGGAGGGCTGGATTCTGAGGAATGATTCAGGAGAGACCCCTACATCAACAGGATGGCAAAGATGATCTGTAATTTGCTTGTGTGTTCAGCTGCTAGCTCCAGCTATAATATTCTTGGTGACTTGATTGTGGGCCTAGTCTTTACTTGTTCAAGGCAGTTTCCTATTAAACAGTGATAGGAAGGGTTCCTATCTCCCAGGACTTAGGGTAAAAATTCGATCACACATGTAAACACATTTAGCAAAGTGCCTGGCATATAGGAAGTTATCAGTAAGTAATGGTGATGTTCTGTATTATTATTGGATTCCCTCACCTATAAGCAGAAAATATGAGCATTATTCCCTAAACTATCTCTCTTAAGAGACTTACAGTTCATGAAACGATGTTTACAACCATCAAGACAAGCAAGGTGGCAGATACCTATAATCTTAGCTCTCAGGAGGCAAAGGTAGGGTCATGGAAGGAAAGTCTGAGCTATAGAGTGAGACTTTGAATGAGAAAAAAGACAAACAAAAAGCAAAACGAAATAAAAACAAGGACTGGGGTACAGGTTGATTCGTAGATCACCTGCCTAGTGTATGCATGGTCCTAAGTCGGATCCTCCAAATCAATGAATAAACAAAAAACAAATAATCATTAGCCATAGGAAAATGGAATGAAAGACAATTTGCTCTGTAGACAATGGCAATCATTGTTGAAATCAATTTATTAAGCCTCCTACATGCTGCTAGCTTGTTTCAGTGACACCTGAGTTTAGAGATGTGCACGCATGCGCACAGACACAGGGTGATGAATACCGTCTCTCTTATTGCTTTGGACTTGGTGTCTGAGAAAGAAACCCTTCCAAGCATCACGGCCTCTGCAGCAGGAGGCATATGGACATGACTGTTGCGGGTTCATGGCTCAAGAGGCGGGGCACTCAGGGTTAGAGGCCCGCCAATCACGGCAAGGGCTGCACTGCCAATAGGACTATAGCACACTCTGAAGAATTCATACACTGTCCCTAAGAAACACAGCCACCATGGGAAGGCTGTCTGAAGGTCATGCGTGGTCAGTCTGTGCATGCTAGAGGAACATCAGGAACAGCAAGGGTGGACCCTAAAAGTGGCCAGTCATCTCATCTTATTCTCTGGTTTTCCCTCACCCCAATGTCACTGCAGAGCAGGATAGGGCACAGGGGGTGACTACGATATGAACTTGGTCCCAGATCTCGACTTTCATGGCCTGAATTATATCCCCGCCAAAGTTATGTTGAAAATCTAACTCCAGTACTTTAGAGGGGCCTTGCTTGCAAACAGGATCATGCAGAAGCATGAAGGCATTGAGAGCTGGCCCTCACCTAATGGGACCATATTCTTGTAAATAGTGGAGGAGAATTAGACAATAGACACAAGGAAGAAAGATATGAAGATGCCAGGCAAACACTGAAGTTATGACTCCAAAGACAACGCATATCTGGGGTTATTAGAAGTTGGAAGAAGCAAGAAGAATTCTTCTTAGTAGTTTTAGAAAGATCATGGCACGTCTAACATTTTGGTTTTGGAGTTTCAGGTCACAGAACTCTGAGACAATCAATTTCTGTTGTTTAAAGCTATCCAGTCAGTGGAGACTTGTGGCATCTCTAGGAAGCCTATACCAAGCTTACGGTCATACAGAAAGGAGAGAAAAATGCAGTGCAAGTCCACTGAAGATTGAAACTTTAGTTCAAATTGTACTTTAAGAGCCAAACAAAAAAGCTTTGTAATCTGTCCAAGGTTTTATTAAAGGATGTGTTATGTATTAAGAAGGGAGGAGGTTCAGAGAACAAAAAAGAAACAGAGATGGAAAAAAATACAGTTATTTTATGTGTACACCCCACTGAGTTCAGGCTGCTCAGTAAACTGGCGACATACAGATTCCAATGTTCTCTACCCACCAGATGCTTGGGAACTTGGCCAGGAGCACTCTCAGGCTGAAGACTCGTTGCCATGACAATGTAGGCAAGAGACAATCCCATCACTACCCAGTTTATAGACTAGGCTATAACTTCGGTACTCTACTCACCAATGTTTGTGATTAAATCTGATGTTTAACGATGAACCACGAATTAGTGAAATTGAGGGAGTTCCAAGAGTGATTGAAAATGGGACTCCCTCCATGAGAGAGCCAGCTTCCCAGGTAGCTTGGGGATGCCCATTTCACACCTTAGCATTGCAGTCAGATTAGCACCAGGAAACTCAGGACCCCAGAGTATCTCTACTTTAATCTTACTCCCAATTGATTCCTCTAAGCTTGGTCGTATAATGGGCTTTATTCCTCATTTCCAGTACAGCCTACTGAGTGGCCTCATTAGTTTCCTTGAGGTTCTAAGAGGATCTGTAGGCTGCTGAGTTTTTAGCGTGGAGGGTCACCCAGGATTTCTACTCTTCCTCTTCCTGGAGACTGTGGGGGTGGAGACCATGGCCTCAGTAGGTCAGGACCTTAGCAGGGACTGTCTTCTGCAACGTCTCAGTGCAGGACAGCAGGCAGGGGGCGGGGGAAGGGACAGATCAGCAGGGATCTCCTTATCACACAGTTCACTGTCTTCCCCTTCCAAGGATGGGAATTACTTTCCTGTCTACTGGGACAAGGCTAGTACTGGTACTTTTGGAAATGATGGACGCTTTGGAAGAAGATGCAGTGAAGGAGATGGTTAAGGACACACAGGGCGGCAGCCAGCCTCAGGTTATCACATCAGCCTGGCGCCCAGGATATATATATATGGATGCATGAAGGGTTATTAGCACAGGATGATGCATTTTCCTATTGCTAAGTTGGCCTCTTTGCAAAACCATCTGGATATCTCAAGTCCTGGTGATGGGAAATCAAATTTCTAGCCTTAATATCTAACCCTCTTTCCTAACACAACTGGGCTGTAGAAGTTGAGCATGGCCAGTTCAACTGGTAGTTGGATTTGCTGGGGAAAGAGGAAGGGAGGGATGAGAAGCTAGGATTAAGGAGTATATCTCCTTTCTATAAATTCAGATATGGGTGGGAGTGCTGTGAAATACTTTTGTCTTTCGTGCTGAAATCCTCTAGATCACCCTTTCTTATTCTTACTCTTTCCCTTTATGATCCCTCCCCCCCCCCCCCGCGGTCCACATACTTTGGCTGCTGAAACCCCACACTGACTGGTTTTGCTCTCTGCTCTTAGGCTGCCTGTTTCCCATTTCCTCCTCTGATTCCTCTTCTCCCGCCTCTCCTTAGAGTCTCAAACTTTGCTCTTCTTTCATTTCAAGTTCTTTCATTTGTTTCCTTACTGATGAATTTCAAATGTGTTTCAAGCCCAGGCAGTGTTTTCTGGACTCCAGATTCAGAAATCCCACTCGTTAGTAGAGGATAACTGTCACTCTCTGTCATGCAGGAAATTCAAATGTAAAACGGTTGATGTGCTCTTCCGTTCCTTAGTGCCTAACCATCTCCTGTTCCCCATTAGCCCTTTGTTTAGAGCTAGCACAAGAAACACGGAAGTCTTTTTGAACTCCATACTGTCTCTAATAACCATGTCTGACCGATCACCAAGTCCTAATAATGCCACCATCTAAACAGAGCTGGGCTCCATCCACATTCCTCTCTTGCGGGCCAGATCACCGCTACCTGTCATCAATGAGGGTACATGTGTATGTTCCGTATGTGTGGATGTGAAGTCAGGCTGCTTTGTCTTTTCTTTTCTTTGTGGTTTTTTTTTTTGCATACTGTCAAAACAACATTTTTAAAAGTATAATCACCATTCATTTACATGTAAATCACAGCAAAGGAACATCAATGGAATTAGCACTCAAAAAAAAGAAAGAAAAATTAGAATGCAAACAGAAAGAAAAACCAAAAGAAAAAAGCTGATTCCGAAGGAGTATGTAATGGTTACTCTTAACTATTGCTGTGAGAGAACACTCAAAGTCAATCAACTTAAGGGAGAAAGAGAGGTTTATTCAGCTTACGGTTCCAAAGGGAAGGTACATTCTTTCAAAGCAGAGGCGGCATGGCTGGCTGGCCAAAGGTAGAGGAGGCTAAGTCACCGCAGACACCTTGGAAGCTGAGAGCTGCAGACTGCTTGCAGCAAAGTCATACTTCTGGAGGTAGGGTGGGACTAATCCATCTCAAGGCCCACCCCTTGTGACTGCCTTCCTCCAGCAAGGCTCCACCTCTCAAGGTGACATGACCTTGCCAAACACATGAGACTGTGGGGGACACATTTCAAACCATGACATTCCACCTCTGGCCCCCACAGGCTCATTGCCATCTCATTATGCAAACCATACTCAGTCCAACTTTAAAAGTCTTCATAGACTACATCAGTAGTCCCAACAGTCCAAAAGTCCAAAGTCCAAAGCTTCCTGTAAAATCAAAAGACAAGTTACATACTTCCAACATACAATGGCACAGAATAAACATTCCCATTCCAAAAGGAAGGAATAGGGGCATATCCAGGAAAGATCGGTCCATAACAAGACCGAACACCAGCTGGACAAATTCCAAATCTTGTAGCTCCAAGTCCAACAGGTGAGCCTCTCTTTGAAATCATCTCAGTTCCAAAGGGTTTTGGTTTCACCCCTCCAATGCAGCTGCCCATAGAATACAACGCTCTCTTGAGCTGACTCCTCCCAGGGTATACAGCTCTCCTTGGCAGGTGTCCCACGTTATCTCTGGAATCTCTAACATCTTTACTTTGCTACAAGCAGTCTGCAGCTCTCAGGTTCCAAGATGTCTTCGGAGACTTAGCCAAACACATGAGACTGTGGGGGACACATTTCAAACCATGACAGAGTATAATAATAATATAAGGTAAGGTTATAGTGCTTTTAGGTTAAGGGTAGTGAAGAGGGAGGGTAGAAGAAGGTGTTAAAGTGTATTAAAAAGCAGTTAAACAGGAGGAATAAATTTGTTGCATAGGACGTTACTACTTGCTTATAATTTGTTATGTATTTTATAAATGATAGATTCCTTTTCCTCCATCCCCTCTACTCAGAGAAGAAGTTCTGTTTGTTGGTCACCAACAGCCAGCTGGTGCTTGCAAAAGCCCAAGCTTACATGAACCTTAGTCACATACCTCATGGTGACCAGGGTAGGGGTTGATTGCTCACTCCCCTTTGACCTCCACCCCGCCACAAGCCCAAAGATTACAAAAACTCATCTCTCTGAGATGTTGCTTTTTCTCCTTTCTTCTAGAATAAGCTCGCAGCAGTAAACTTCTTCCATCTCTTGTCTATAGCATGAAGTGTTTGGGGTTATACTTTACACGATAAGGAGTTTGAAATTTCCCAGCACAGAGGAATGATAAATCTTTAAGGAGAGGGAATGCTTATTATCTCAATTTAATCATTCTACATGATATTCATGTACTTTAAATATCACACTGTATCTCAAAATTATAATTTTATGTGTCAATTACAAAATAAACCACTTTAAAAATTATTTTTTATAACAGGAGGACTCAAATTACTCCTCCCATTGCAGAAATTGGCCAATAAATTGGAACTGGTTACTTGTTTTGTAAATAAAGCTTTATTGGAACCCAGCCATGTATGTTCACTTATATGTCAGTTATGGCTGTTTTCCCACCAAAGTGGCAGAGTTGACCATCTGTAACAAAGACTAATTGGCATTAACAGTGTAAAATACTCATAATCTAGGTTTTTCCAAAAAATGTTTCTCGTTCTGTCATCCTGAACTATTTCAGATTAGGTGTCACATTTACATATTTCCTTGTGAAACTACTTACTCATTTTTCCTTTCAATTTTCAGTTTATAAATTTTAACGATAGATTGACAAATTATGACTATGTATTTAAAGAGCTCTTGGTGATATTATGGTCTATGAATATGACGTGCAATAATTAAATCAACTAACATGTCAGTGCTTACCATTTTCATGTTATAAATTTGTTCTCAGTGCTCTTCAATCATACAGTATATCATTATTCACCGTATCTACATGGTATCCAATATACATCAATGAAGAGAAAACCCCTTTTCCTCCCTGTCTAACTGAACATTTGCATCCCAGCCAGCATCTCTCCAGTCTCTCCTGTCTCTTGTGATAAGCAAGCAAAAATATACAGTAGTTGTCTATCTGTGCCTATCATTTCACTTAGTAATCTTTTTCAGTTTCCCAGAACCATGTGGAAAATAATAAAATTCCTCTTGCGAGGTTTGATTATACATTTATAATATAGCATTATATGTGCATTACATTATATAGTCAATTATGCATTACAATCTCCCAAAACATACATAATATGCAGATATAAGAGGACAAATAAGTTCATCATTGTTAATTAAACCACACTAAGCCAGTACCTCACACCTTTCAGGATAGTGACTGGTGGAACGATAAGCAAGCTTTGAGTAAGGCAGAAGGGAACTCTTGTGCAGTCCTAAATCAGTGTAGCCACTGTAGAAAACTGTAAAACTAACTGTAAGGAGCTTTCTTCACAAATTGAAAATTGAATTCCTCTATGACCCATCCTACTTCTAGGTATTTTTGCCCCCCAAATGGCTTTGTCAAAGAAGTGTCTACACGTGCCTGTTCATTGTAGCGCAATTCACAATAGACATGTGGTGAAATCAATACAACTGTCTATCCACAGATGAAATCACTTACCTGCTGTAGGTTAACTAGGTTTCTAAGTAAAGGCTGGAAGGAAACCACTGAGTCAGGGAAGTGGCTTCCACCACCCCAGTGGTTTATTTAAAACATTTTCCTGATTGCATGTATGTTTTTTATTTGATAGCATCAAGACCCAAGATTATGTTTCTCATGTTACATTTCTATGGATGAAGCTTGATAATCTAGTGAGTTTTCACTTCCCCTCTTACCAGGTACAGCTCTGCTGCTTCCTACATTCGTTTTGCTTTCATGGTGAATCATTCTGACCCCCTTCTGGTTCTTCCTGCCTCACATCTTGCCATTCCTGAAACAATCATTCACCTCAAAGCTCATTCATTATTTTCCAAATGTGTATGTCATCATGCCACTTGCCTGAGAAACCATATCGCAGAATCTAGAGAACATGCACATGCTCTGTATCCTGCGATGTGGTCTGCAGGGATTTCAGGGTCTGTGTGCACCACGACATGACTTAACAGTTATCATGTATGAGCTCATGTCCTGCCCTTCTCGGTCTTTCTTTAAAGTCCAGCTGTCCTTTTCCTCTTTTAATTTCCGGATGTGCCATGCCTTTTCACTCTGCGTCTTCATGGACCCTTTTTCTCCTGTGTTCCTTTTGCCTTTTCATGGTTAGTTTTGCCATACTCATCAAGGTAAACATCTCTCCCTCAGCTTGTTTTTGTTCTGTCCTAGAGAGAGATTAGTCACTTCAACCTCTCTCTGTACCTCCTTCATTACACCAGCATTCCTTCTCATTGTTAGCATTTGTCTCTAAGACAGGGCTTTATGATTAGCCCACATAATGGTTATTAAATGTTGTACTCAAGCCATTAGTGAACAACTAAGTGTATGATTAAATAACTGCGTGAGTGAATGATCTGGCAGCCTTCCTCTACCCTTCCTTATCCTCAATGTCCATCTCTCACTGGGAACCCAGTTTGCTACATTCTAACTTCCACCAGCTCTCACACACCTTGCCTCTTCTATCTGACTTCTGGAATGTCCAGGATATCACTCAGCCACTTTCTATCAAGTCCCTGAAATAATCACTTATGTCCTTTCCAGCTCAGCACACAGTATGACTCCAAGCCTTTTTGCTGGTTTTCTCAGTTTCTGCAGCTCCATCTCTTGTGCTGTGACAATGCAGATGACCTGGAACTCTTCGAGTTCATGTCTCTCCAGCACGTCTCCATACTTAACCTGTGTATGTACCTGGGCAGTCACCATGCTCTCTCAGGCCCTATTCAAATGTATCTCTTCTGGGGAGCTAGAACAAACCTTTGTTGTGCACCTAGATGCATAAGGGATTGTCACAGTATCAATATGACATACTCACTTTTTTGCATTTTTTTATCAGATTTTTCACCTTTGAGGGATTGAGATCAAATTTGATCATATTACATCTCCAACAACCAAGTCAAAGCTGGCCTTTTTTTTTTTTTTTGGCTGAAAAATGGAATGAATGGAAATGCCTTTAAAGTCCTTGATAACCATAATATTCTATGCATTAAGAAGCTACTCCAAGATTCAGCATGTTGAATTACAATCTTGATGGGATGTATGGAATGGGTGTGTATGGGGGGGAGTACATGCCTAGAGAAGAAACTGGTGTTTGCCTTTTCCTATTTAAAAACCTAGACAAACTAGGTCTGAGTTTAGTGCAGAATATATTAATCCGGCAATCAAAGGATTAAATATCCCTGCAGTCTTTTGTAGAAGGTAAAAGATAAACTTAAACCCAAGGAAATAAAACTTAAATCAGGATACGATATTTATGTGGTCCTACCTTGTAACGACATAGCTCCTCTCCCCTAATGTCATCTTCCAGGAAGGAAGAGTCTAAGTAGTAGACACTTCCAAAATGGTGAAGGGACAGACTTTGCTGATAGTATGAAGTCAGATATGGTAGGTTTGCAGAGAGAGATATGATTGATAGTCTCAAGAGGGAGATGTAAGTAAACAAGATGATGTCACAAGGATAGGTTTGAGAGAGACTGACTTGGGTATAGAATTGGTCTGTGGACAATCAAATGACACTGTTCAATTCTTCCACACTGTGATGGGATTTTCAGTCCCCAAAGATGACAGAGGTCGAGATGCTCAGAAATACAGGCTAATCTTCAGCCAGACACCCTCAAATCCTAATGAAGACCTTAGGGTAATTAGGAATTGGGGATGGGATTGCAGAATTCTTTCAGAGGCGGTGGAGATCTTGGGGGTCCTCACTAAACTAACATTCAGTTGAGTGCTAACAAATAAATCAAGACTCCATTCATAACCCAGGTGTCTTCCCAACATTGCATTCTTTGTGATAAAGAGATAGAATAGATCAGCCTAAGGCTTGGGTCCTTTAGGATATTTGTAAGCAATATTGAGCATTCAAAGTACTGATCCTGAATGGCCACAAATATATAGTAATAATCAAAGGGAAAAAAACTTAAACCAGGATTCAATTATTATGTGGACCTATCAGATTGAAATTGAAAGGGGGAGCTGGGGAGATGACTCGGTGAGTAAAGGGTTTGCTGCATAAGCATGTGGACCTCAGTTCAGAACCCCAGAACATGAGTAGGTGTAGCAGCAGGTGACGGTAAACCCAGTGCTCCTGTGGAAAGATGGGAGGTGGAGTTAGAAGAAATCCTGAATTCTCACAGCAGCTAACCTGGCATATGCAACAATGAGCAAGATCCTGCCTCAAACAAGATGAAAGCCGAAGACAGACACCTAAGGTTGTCCTCACACCCACACCCACACCCCTCCACACACACATTCACATGTACACAATTTTTTTTTTAAAAAGTGAAACTGGATGAGGCAAAGATGTTTTTAAATTAAGTAATCAATACTGAGGAAGTCACGGCTAGACCTAACATATTGCTGATGGGTACAAAGTTGAGCATGTATGTTAACTCCCTTGGAAGGTTGATTCACAAAGTATGTGTTGGTTCAAGTCTTCATTTTTGCATTTTCTCCCTCAAAAGACGCTACAGGTTCTTTGGGTATCTGTGCTTCTCATGTAGACCATGGGAATTAGGGCAAGTTGACTCTGTTTTCCTGGATGCTCTTGTTGGCTTAAGTAATTTTGAATATTTGAAGCTGTGGTCTACAGGTTTGTTTGTTTGTTTACCTAGTCACATGGCATTCCTCTTAGGAATGCTTTTTGTTTATTTATTTTGTGTATGCCTCTGTGTGAGTGTGTGTGAGGGGGGTACTGTGTGTCCCTGTGGAGGTCCAAGGGTGACTTCAGGAATACATCCTGGGTTGCTTCTACCTCCTTTTGGACTTCCCTGGCTCTACCCACCAGAGCAGGAAATGCAGGCCACTGCCATTTGTGCCTGGTGTTTTTATGTGGACCTGGGATCTGAACTCAGGACCTTCTGGTTAAGCCCTGAGCCATCTCTCCAACCTTGCCCACAGTGTTTATATTCCTCTGTGTGTGTGTGTGTGTGTGTGTGTGTGTGTGTGTGTGTGTGTGTACCAAAACTCATCTTGGGCTAAGGAAACAGGCATGTTCTGTCTTCCATGGCTATGTCTGGGATGTTACAGGCCTGACTGTCATGGTAGCCATTTTTGTTTGAATTCAATTTTCTGCTCTTTATTACTGAAAGACTGCCAGCTTTGGCATAGAAATTCTACTTCTAGGGATCTAGCCCAATAAAATTATCATGCATTCCTATAGAAAACTTAAGTGTGCTCTGATTTATAAAGAAAAAAAAAAAGGAAACAGCCTACATAAATGTCCTCAAATGGATGAAGGTTAAATAAATTATATCATGCTCATAGAAGGCACTTTAATGAAACTCTTACAAATCATGTTTCTGAAGAGTATTTAATGGCCTTAGAAAATGTCCACAGTATGACAAAGTATAAAAATAAGAGCTAAAATTAGATCCACGTAATGTGATCCAATTATCTTATTTACATATAGAGAGATTGGAAGGAAATACACCAGAATATTAGCAGTTGTTTACCGGTCACTTTTACTACCCTCTTTATGGGTTCTGTATGGGTCTTGAGAATTTAATTTTTTTGAAAAAATATTCACATATCACTTTAAAATTCAATGAATGTACCAATCTTTTTATATAGGTTTGACCCTTCAGTAGAGACCCCAAAGGGGGGGGAGTGTGCTCATTTCCTATTTTGCTGAGTTGATATCCAATCACTTCTCAGGAAGCTGTTACGAGAGATCAGGGTCCTACATTTTTTCACTCTGTGCTCAAGTCAGATGTTTTATGGGGTTTGGCCCTGAAGAGAAATTAGGCTTGTTTAGGGCCAAGATAAAATCCGTCCCCTATACAGAAGCACATGTTTCTCACCAAGGAACACAGCACGTGGCCAACTTCCTTTTGAAGCTTACTTCTTTTAATTTATTTTTTTGCATATGTGTTGTGTGTGTTGTATGTGTGTTCACATGTGTTGTGAGTGTGCACATTTGTGTCCTGTGGGAGCTGGAGGTTGATGCCTAATGTCTTTTCTCTTCTCTATGGCTTATGTATTGAGACAGAGTCTCTCATTTGAAACCAAATCACACTGACTCAGCTAGTCTGTCTAGCCAGCTTGCTCCAAGGGATCCGTTGTTTTTACTTGTAGAACTCTGAGGTGACAGGCAGGCTGCCTGTCAATGCTGCCTGGCATTTCTGTGGTGTCGTGCTAAGATCTGAACTGTGGCCCTCACACTGACAGCAATATCTTTACCCTCTAAGCCATCTCCCCAGCCCCAGAACTTGCTTCCTAAAGCCACTGTCATAGTTAGGCACAGGTGTCAGTTTGAGTTGAAGGTTTGCGCTCTGGGCACATTTGTAGAGAATTAGTGGTTGAGTTAAGCCTAGAGCAAACCTGCAGGAGATTGTCTAGTTGATGGGGAAAGCCCAGCCTATGGTAGGTGGGACTAGGCTCTGGAATAAAGTACAAAGAGCTGGTTGAGAGAGTCGGCATCCTTGTGTACACTTGGCCAGACATGTTGGTCTGGCAAGTAAGGATCATCTTTCTCTCAGCCATTATGTAGAGATGATGTGGCCAGTTCCCTTGGCCCTGGTGTTGGTGCATGCTCTCCCATCAAGCTGGACTACAGACTGTAACCGGATTATTATAAGAAAATAAACCCCTTGTTTCCTTAAGCCGTTTGATGGTGACTTATCAGCAACCATGCAGGTGAGCTGCAACAGCCATGCAGATGGCATCTGAGGCAATCTCTCCCTCCCTCTCAGCTTGTGACCGTCAGGCACATGGCCATCATTGCATCTTGCAGATTAGAAACTCAGAAGCTCTGGGAAGTGACTCACTCACAGTAGTCAGACTGTATCGTAGCTACACAGAAGCAGCTTGGAACCAGAGTCACCTGCTTGTTCCAATAAGGAGCTTGATCCCCAAGTAGGGTGTTGCTCTGAGATTAACAGAGCCTACCAGGCTCAGGGAACCCGGAGCCTGTTTCTCTGTTTGCATCCAGAACAGGTCCTGTTGAATCCTCTCACTACACGGTGAGATCTCAATCCCTAAGCGTACAGTGAAGAAGCAGGATCTTCTTTCCTTCATCTCTCACCTTCTCCCTATCTCCTCCTCCTCCTCCTCCTCCTCCCATTTTCTCTCTTCTGTCCATTCCTCCTTCTTCCTCTTTCACTCTTTATCCTCCTACACCCTCCCTTCCTTCTTCTTTTCTCAATGTCTCTGACAGTTCCTGATGTTTAAAGCCTAACCTGTGGTTTGCAACACCGTTCCATTGAGACAGTGAGAAGCCATCTTTTCCAATATTCCCATGACTTGGGCATGTGACTGGGCTCTTGGCTGTCTTGTCTTAGCTCTTCTTAGAGCCAATACTGCCATGGATGAGGCCAACTTCTTAATCCACAGTGAAATGAAAGTACACTTCTTGGACCACATCCCTCTGTGTCTTCCCAATACATGCAATGTCATGTATGACGATGATTCTGACTTCCTCTGTGACCTGGTCATAGTCAGGGCTAGATTCCATGCTCTGAGTTATGCAAAGGAGAAATCATCTCAGCCACTTTTCTTCTCTTGCTTACCTGCAGTTCTCAAGGGTAGCAGTATTCCTTCGTGAAGACAATATGAGGATACTGTGTTGTGAGTGATCTTTCCTGGGGTGTCCTGAAAAAAAAGTCTCTTCACCCCAGATAGGATGCTAGTGACAAACCCAGAAATGATTGCACTCAAGGTTAGTCTGATGAACTCCCATGAACTCCCAGTGTGGGTGACGGTGACTGACGTAGCTGCTGATCACTGAAGTGTTTGCTCCTCATCCAGCGATCGCGTCCTGCTCATACCACCCCGGAAGGGACTTCTTGAGAACTATTTCTTGTGAGTTTCATGAGACTCTTGGGCCTCTCCCTGCCCTCCAAGTAGGAATATTTCAATTTGGGAGAAACAGCTGTAGAATGGTGAGCCATTTATCTAGTAAGTTCAGGAGAGGGCTTCGCTTCAGAGATTAGCCTGTTTCTATAGAGATGAAAGATTCAGGGGAATAAGCAGAGCAAGAGCCCCGAAGGAGAAGCTTGCTCTCCCAGAGTGAAGTCACAGATAGTGGGAAGAGCCAAGATCCCGGGGAGCCAGGATCCAGCTTGCTTATCTTGCACCCTCTGGCAATGAACTCACAGCTGGATGCAGAGCTGCGAGTTTAATTCAGACTCCTTCTTACCTGGCTTTTAGGAAGAGATTGTTGGAGAATAAGCAGACCCCCATGTATGGGTTCCTGGACCATGGCTTGGAGAAGTTGTTAAGTTGAATCACACTTGCTCTGTGAACACCACCAGCTTCTCTCTTGAGTCAATACCAATGCCTTCACCTCTTAGGCCTTTGCTGCTTTCCAATCCTTGTTGCCTAGATCAGACACGGACGCATCCATGCCTTCTTCCCCTTGTGCGTGCAAGACCCTGGTTGCTTCAAACTGGAGTGATGGGGCCAGAGATCAAAGCTAACAACATTTGCCATTCTACTTCCATGCTTGGAGTTCCTGAGACTACGCAGGCCACACCATAGTTGGATCTGCTTCAGAGAACCTCACGAACACCCCTGGGGCTGCTGACCATGCTGGACCATTCCTTCTGAACATGGTGGCTGCTGGAGGTCTCACAGACTGAATACGACTCTGAGGCTCTGGGCCTGCTGCTCCCCAGAATCTGATCTGCCTGCATTTGCTAAGTCTCTATGGTGGTCTAGGTTGAGTGTGGGATTTCAAGGTACTCTCTGGCTGTTTAGTAGATATCACCATCATTCCATCTTGTAGATGAAGAAATCAAAGTTCATAAAGGTAAAGAAAAAGTCATCTGGCTAGTGATGGAGTGTAGATTCGAGTACAGATTAACTTGACCTTCAGACAGCCATGATCATCCTACATGGGCTGAACCCCTTCAATGGGGATAGGCTCTTCCTGGCAACAGAGAGTGAAAACCCAGGAGGGACTGGACACTTGGAAATGTCTTTGCTGCTGCTGAAGATGAAGGGACTATGTAGTGAGTGGAAGATGTTATGTCTGACAGCCAGCAAGGATGGAGGGATGATGACCTTGAGCCAATGAGGACAAGCAATTGAATTCCTCTGATAATGTGAATGAGTCCAGAAATAACCCGAGCAGCAGGTCAAATTCATGGCGAAAAGTCAGGCTCCTATCTGGATCTGAGTGTTGTAAGAAAAGACTGCCACACTGGATCTAAACCTGTCACCTACAGACCTGTGACTCAGTCAATGAGCATACTTTGAAATCTCTGAGCTTGTGGCCTTTCGTCATGCAGTAAGATCAAACTAACCCATTATTTTTATCTGCATCATTTTTTATAGCTCTTCACTATTTCCTAATACTTGTTAGAAGCAACTGGAATTGCTTGGAGATGTGCAGCATTGTGGAGTTCTGGGTTTGACCTAGAACTGAAAAAAAAAAAAAAAGGCTGAGAAACAGTCTTTGTGTCTAGCACATAGTGAAACCCCACTGAACGTTGAATGGTAGGCAAGGTAGGTCAATGTGACACTGTTGAGGCTAATGCAGCAATGAAACCTGGCCAGAGTAAATGATTTGAGTGTGGGCTGTGACAGGGATGGGCTTTGGAGCAGATGAATAGAGAGAGCAGGGGGAGGAGGGTCTGGACTCGGTGGACTCCAAGCTGATCTCTCTCAGGACAAGAAGCCCTGTATGTTACAGGACTTGGGACTCTTGGATATTATTCCCCTTGGATCAGGAGGGAGTGGTCAGAAAGAGAGAGAGCAGTCCTGGTAGTGACTGTGCTGGAAGAAGGCATATTGGGTGTCATTGGAAAGCCGTCATCTGAAGTTCTCCTAGAAATCAGCCCTTGTGACTGGGGAGATGGCTCAGTCAGCAAACGTGTTTGCTCGGTGAGCAGGAGGACCCGAGTTCAAGCCCCTAGAACTCATGTATGAAAGTTGGTGCATGTCTGCAATCCCTGTAGACACAGATTTCTGGCCAGACACTGGCCAGTTGCTAAGTTTAATTGTTCAGCTCCAGGCTGATGAGAGAATTCTATCTCAAAAGCAGAACAACAAAAAGATTGCTGGCGCCTGAGGAATAACACCTTAGGTTATCCTCTGGCTTCTACATGTATCTCTGTGTGTGTACAGTGATCACTTCTTGCTTTAACCCATGATTATAGTTATTCTTCTCTTTGCTGTGAGACAACACTCATATTCAACTTAAATGAGAAAGGGCTTTATTTGTCCTCCAGTTCCAGAGGGGAGTAGTCAGCCCATATGATAAAAAAGGCAAAGTGGGTAGCAGATGCTGCTGGAGGCCGGTTGGTTCAGGTCACAGCAACTATCAGGAAGCAGAGGAAGCAAAAGCAAATAGAGAGGAAGCAGGGCTGGGCTATGAAACCTGAAGGCCCACCTCCTATCCTATAATAACTTTCTTTCAGCAAGGCTCCACCTCCTAAAGGTGACATGACCTTCCCAGACATTTAACATCAACTAAGGCTTCAAACACATGATACTGTGGGGAACAACTCACATTCAAACCATGATAGCTATTAAGCTCTTACCTACCATAGACTTCTTGATTAAAAAAAAATAGTGACGTTACAGCCAGTTTCACCAAAGATCCTGGACGGTGGCCTGAGTAACCAACTCAGGCTACCTGGGGGATGGCTTGGAGTTTCTCTCTTTCCCCACTGTTGCGGAATCCCTGCTGGGCCAGCCAGGGAAAGGAGGGGGAAACAGCAGAGCCTTGGAGTTCGAGGTGAGGGGGAGTTTACCACCCAGACCCCCGGAATCAGGTGAGAAGCAGGCAGTAGATGAGTTTACTGCAGATTCAATTTATTAAGGGGGTGTTTGGGCTTATATAGGGTCAGGGGTCCAATTAGGTGTTGCCATCCCTCCTCCAGGAGAGACAGCTACCTTTAACTGTTTACTAGGTGTCCATTGCAGGGGCAGGTTAGATGGCCACTTCCCATTGGTTGTTCATCCCTCCTTCTGCGTGGTTCTCTATTGGGCCATGTCCGAGGCATGTCTGTACGTATCCAGGCTTGTCCTGAATTCGGGAGCCGGGCTAGGGCCTCCCTGAATCGATAGTGCCACACCCCACCTTTAGGGTTTACTGATCAGACATTCCTCATCAAACCTATTTGGATAGTTTAACTCCACTCAGATGCCTTGCTAGCAATCAAAGTTAACACTGTTCCAGCTGATCGCAGGTCCTGCCCACAACCTCCTTCCTCTTCCATGAATGACAACACCATTCATGACAATGGTATTCCTCTTCCATGAATGACAATGCCATTCATCCGAGTTTCCCTCTAAAACCTAGGAAGAGTACAGTTAATTCAACTGCGTTCCATCTCTTTGTGTCTCAGTAGATAACCTCTTCCTTCCTTCCTCTCTGTTTTAGATTCATCTTATTTACACAAATTTCTCAGAGAAGCATTCATTCCAACCTTGCAGAAAAGTCACACAACTTTTGCAATTCCCACAGGTCCTGCACCCTAATTAACGTCTATATCATTGTCTCTTTGCTCCTCTTTTTCCTTTCTTTCATCTCTTTCCTTTTATGAATGTGTCAGTTTAAACCATTGAGAGTGCACTAAGATGCCACATCTCTTCATAGCTAAATAGTCCACTATGGGTTTCCAGAGAACATGTCTTCCACAGCCACAATCAGGAAATTTACCAGTGTTATAAAAACTTTATTTACGTTGCATATTCATATTTGGTCAATGCTTACAATAATGTCCTATGATATTTTGTTGCTTAGTGTTTAAGCTGGGTCTAGTTGCCATGCCTTCTTAGATACTTTCATTTGAGATGTTTTCTGTGCTTCTTGATTCTCTTGCCTTGACATTTTCCCAAGTTCAAGTCAGTGTGTGTGTGTGTGTGTGTGTGTGTGTGTGTGTGTGTTTATAAGAGGACATTTGAGTGTGTATATATGTGAAGGTCCAAAGATGATACTGGGAAGCATCTTGGATTATGCTGCCTTTCTATTGCTTTGCTCTGGGGTTTCCCAGACTCTGCCTTCCAGGGTTAGAGTTACAGGCCACCACCATTTCTACCTGGCATTTTTATGTTTGGGATTCTGAACTCAGGCCCTTTTGCTTGCAAAGCAAAGACTTTAACCCCTGAGCCATCTCTCCAGCCTTCGAGCTAGTTATTTTATAGGCAAGTTGGCGAGGTTGGATTTCTGTACTGTTTCTTTTTCTTTTTTTATTTTAATGAGGCAATACCATTCTCTTGCAAAGGTTTGTTGGGAGTTCAGGCTGACTTGGGACAGGTAGAGAAAAACCAGAAGGCTACTTGAAAGAAGTGAGGAACTGTGAAAAAGACAAGTTGGAATTAGCCCAGAAAAGGGGGCAAGCATTCCACAGGCCTTGATGGAGGGACACAAGAAGCCAGTCCATGGGAAGGCTTGAGGTCATTTACATAAACATGGCTCCTTGAGGGCAGAATCCTCGGTCTCTTGGATCACAGGACAAACAGCAGAATCTCAGAAATGCTGTTAATATGGAAACCTTTAGTCTCAGGGGATTGTCTTCTGCTCCTTGCCACTGAGTGAACACACTGTGTTTATTCCATGACCTACTAACATTGGACATGTTGGTCCTCTCCGTGGTTTAAATACCATAAACACTGTGGTGTGCTTTGAATGTGAAAAGTACCCCCGTCAATTCATGTGGTTGAACCCTGGGTTCCCAGCTGGTGGTACTATTTAGAAAAGATGATGGCGCCTCTCCCAGATGACATGGGTCACTGGGGGTGGGCCTTGAGAGTCTATAGCATGGCCCCACTTCCTGTCTACTCTTTACTTCCTGACTCTAAATGCAATGTGACTAGTCACCATACCTTCCCTCCTTATTATGCATTTTGTCACTGCAACAAGGGAAATAGCTAGCACCTTCCACTTCGCCCTTCTATGACTTCCTGAGGGCTTGCCATGTGCCAGGGACCAAATGCAGGTGGTCACCAACCTCCCAGTCTCCTTTTACACTTCCAATCCTCATGTGTCCCCTGCAGTGTTGTTATCACGGCTGTTTGACAAGTGGATAAGATGGAGGCTGGGGACTTCGTCACTGAGCTAAACAAATGCCATGCCAGGATCCCAGTCCCAAAGTCCCTTTGTGTTGGTAGGAGAGTAAAGAGGACCGTGCAGTCAAGTTGCAACACTCCAGCTCTGGGGAGGGATGGAAGAGGCAGGTATTACATGTCCTCATCTGTTCACGTGGGCATGTAATGCCTTGCTGCTCCTGAGTGTTCCCCTTGCTACCTGGACCACAGCGACCTGTAACTGTGCTTGATGTTACTAAGGATGGATGGGAACCAGGAAGAGTGTGGATCCGAGAGAGAGCAGTAGACCGAGCTGAGTCATAGTTTCTTCCTGTACCAGCCTTCTAGAGAGTCTGATATTGCCTCCCAAGGAAATTCAGGCAAGGGATTATTTGGCAGGAACACCATTTTGGCAGCCTGCAGTGTTAGCAGTGTTAGTCTGTCCTAATGCTACTTGTAACTAACTTTGATCATTATCTGCTTATGGTGGCATCTGCCAGTTTCCACTTCTGTTAGGTTACAATGTCTTCTCTTGTAATTTATTAGACATTTATTGGTAGGGTGTGTGTGTGGGGAAGAGAGAGTTTCAGGATATCTTGTTTTTCTTCAAATTTTTACCTACTTTTAAAATAATTACTGGTTATTTTCTAACTCCTCAGTTCCTCTGATATGTGTTTGTTGGGTTCTTTTAAAGAAACATTCATGGGCCAGAAAGATAGCACAATGGTAGGAAGGATTCTTATTCACAAACCTATAGACCTGAGTTCCATCCCTGGAAGCACACATAATGGAAAAACAGAAGTGGTCTCTGACCTCAACTCCTGCACCATGGCATATGCTAGATATGTTAGCTATAGAGGTCAATTTGATGGCTGAGGATTTGAGCTCTGGGCACATTTGTAAAGAATCAGGGGTTGAGTTATGCCCTGAGCAAGCCTGCAAAACATTGTCTGATTGTTGGGGGTACCCAACCCATGGTGGGTGTGTCCCTGGGCAGGTGAATAAGTTGGAGGGAACTGGGTAAGGAAGTTGTCATCCTTCTGTATTCTTGGCCAGACATGCTGATCTGGCAAGTAAGAATTGTCCCTCTAAATAGTACTGTGGATTTGGTCTGACCAGTTCTCTTGGCCCTTGGTGTCCTTGTGGGTTGTCCTGCTAAGCTCTATAAGGAACTGTAATGGGACAGTTGTGATAGTTAATTCTGGGTGTCAATTTGTCCACACCCAGCATTAACTCAAATCAGCTGAGAGCACCTGAAAATTTATCTGCATCAATACATTTACAATGCAAAGACCAGCCCTAGATCTGATTGGAGCCTCCCTACATCTCACTGGAACCTCCCAGTAGTGGACCAGATAAAAGGAACCACAGAACAGAAGACTGGGAAGAAGAGAGACTCTCCAAGAATGTTTGCAGTGACTTAGCTGCCTCCACCTTCAGCCACCAGCCATGTCACCTCCGCCATGAAAGACTGTTTCTCCCCTCTGTAACCATAAGCTGACTAAATCTCCCTTCCTCCCTTAAGTTGTTTGACTTTGGATGTTCTCTCACAGCAACAGTTAAGAGTAACCATTGCAGGGCTGGAGAGGTGGCTCAGGGGTTAAGCCTCTGCCTTGCAGGCGGAAGGTCCTGAGTTCGGATCCCAGATCCCACGTATAGACGCCAGGCGGAAGCGGGGGCGGCCTGAGCTTCTGGTCCTGGTAGGGCGGAGCCTGTGAATCCCGGGGCGGAAGGAGGTGGAGGCGTCCATGGTGGTTCGCGAATTCGTCCGTGGTTCTACACACACACACACACACACACACACACACACACACACACACACAGACGCGCGCACATACACACGCATATGCACACAGTTGAATAAATAATAATAAAAAAATTATAAAAAAAAAAAAAAAAGAGTAACCATTGCAAAAATCACAGGTCAAAATAAAACCCCTTGCTCCCTTGAGCCATTCGGGTGTGAGTTTGTTGGAAACAATGCATGTATGCTACAGCATACATGTTTTCTCTTTCTCTTTCTCAGACAAGTAAAACATTAAACATAATTTTATGTTTGTAAAGATTTATGTATTTAAAAACAACAAATTTTCTAATGCTGAGGGCACAGCCTGAGCATTATTTTGGTAAACTTTTAAGTATCAAACCGGGTATGGTAGTACACACCCGTCATCTCGGTATGAATGAGGTAGAGGCAGGATTATCAAGTGTTCAAGGCCAGACTTTGCCGTACAGTGAGTTCTAGTCCTGCTTGGGCTACATGAGAATCTTCCTCAAAATAATTTTCTTAGCAGTTGTAATATGTTACTATTGCCTGTGCTATAATGTTCTATTTCAGAATTCTGGATTTTTCTCATCTTGATTAATTCAAATTTTCTGTCCATTTCCTCTTCCTGCGTTTCTGTCATCCTCATTTCAGTGTTTGATTGTGTTCATGTGACTTCATGTGAGTGCAGCCATGCTAAAGTTTGCTTGTCGATGAGGAGCAATTTGTCTTAGCAGTGACATACTCTTTATTCACTCACAATGTTAAATGTTGCCAAAATATTCTTCTTTTCCTTACAAGTCATTGTGCCGTATATGAATTCCATGTCTCGTTCCTGTATCCATGTCTAGATGGACATATATCTTGTTCCCGCATTTTGGCCATTGAAGAGCCCAGGCTAATCTCTGAGCTCCTGATACTAATTCTTTGAGATAAATAATAAGCATCAGGCCTGCTAAATCATATGATAGTTTTATTTTGAATATTTTAAGGAATAATCACACCATCTTCTATAGTAGATACACGTTCCATTCCCGTCTACAGCATGTAAGGGTTCTTCTGTCTCTAACACTTATCCTCACTTGTTTATTCATCAAACGGACTTAAAAAAGGAAGTTCATTGCAGAGAAAAATATACACTCAAAGGGGCGAGTATGGTTTTTTCAAGTGAATTTTATTTTTGTAGTAGCCATCCAGACAAGTATATGGATGTAGTTTTGTAGAACTTTCCTGATTATCAGTGATATTTTTTCTTATAGTTTTGTTCATTTGAATTTTGTGCTGATTAGATATAATTGCATCAACTTGGCAGTTGAGGACTTAGCCTTTGGCATATATGTGAAGAATTGGTTGCCAAAGCAAGCGTTTAACAGGCCTGTGTGAGAATATCTAATTAATGGCCCACGGTGAGTGGGACCATTTCCTGGGCAGGTGGATATGGTGGCGAGAGCGGGTCAGGTACTTGACATATGGTCATCCATTCATTCTGGCAAGTAAAAAAATATGTCTGTCCCCCTCTCAGTTTTTTGTGGTTATGGTATGGCCAGTTTCCTTGGCTCATGATGTTGGTATGAAGTCCTTCCTGTCACACCAATGAAATGTAACCAAGAATTGTAAGCAAGAAAGACAAAACAAAACAAAACAAAAATTTGTTCTTCTAAGCTATTTGGTTCTTTATTCATTCAGTAATGGGGAGATGAAATGAATACAAATACCTATTCAACTTTTTAGTCAATAGAGGCTTTAAAAACAACAATGCTTAAACTGAGTTCTTTATGTATGTTGCATATTGGCATCTTGTTAAATTCATAGTTGCTGATATTTTCCCATCCCGTGGGCTGCTTGTTCACTCCATGGCTTATATCCTTTATCATGCAAGAGTTTTGTCATCTGATAACCAAGTCTCACTTGTTATTTTCATTTTTGTTGCCTGGGTGCTTAGTGTCATACCCACCCCATCATTGCCAACGTTAATGCCAAGGATATTCAGCAGGCCCCCCATGCTATCGTTTAGGCCTCTGTCATGTCTGCACTCAACACTCCAAGGCAGTAGGAGGTGGCTTCATTTTCTCACATGTAAAAATAAGAGTAGGATTTATCTCTTTTGCCTGTGGACATCCTGGTTTCTCAGCACTCTTTACTGAAAGGACTGTCTTTCCTTCATGGGTGTTTTTAGTACCTGTGCTAAAGTTCAGTTGAGCATATACACATGGATTTACTTGAGAGTTCTGTTTTCCATTGGTCCATATGTTTGCCATTAGGAACATTGGAATCTGTCATGGTTTGAAATGTGTCCCCCACAGGATCATGTGTTTGGGAAGGTCATGGCACCTTTAGGAGGTGGAGCCTTGCTGGAGGAAGGCAGTCACAGGAAGTGGGTCTTGAGGTAGATTAGTCCCACCCTACCTCCAGGAGCGGTCTGCTCTTGAAATGGGCCTCAGCCTTTTGGATGGATATGACTTAGCCTGTCTCCAGCTCCTGCCACCAGCCACGCTGTTTCTACCTTGAAAGAATCTATCTCCCCTCTGGAACCACAAGCTGAATGAATCTCCCTTTCTCCCTAAAGTTGCTTGACTTTGGGTATTGTCTCAACAGAAAACAGTAATGGGTAAAGAATCTGTGCGGGTTGCTGTAGCTTTGTGCTATGTCTTGGACTAAGGTCATTCAATGCTTTCAAGTTTTGTTCTTACTCAATATCGACTTGACTACTTATGGCCTTTTTGGTCTCAGAAAAATGATTTCTTCCATTTTCATAACAGTTGGGACTTTGATATATTGAATTTGTAGATTGCTTTGTTCAGGGTGGATATTTTAGCAATGTTTCATGTTCTACTCTTTAAACATGGAATGTCTTTCTTTTGTGTCTTATTCAATTAATGTTCAATAATTTTCAGTATATGCTTTCACCTCCTGAATTTATTCCTAATTATTTCCAATTTTTTTGTTGCTATAGTAAATGAGATTGTCTTCCTAATTTCCTTTTTGGATAGTTAATCATATGACACATCAACTCAATTGAATTACATATGCATGTGAATATTATATCCTGAAACTTCTGAATTTAGCTATTGGTTCTTATGCCTTCAAATGAAATCTTTGTGACCACTTAGAATAGGAAATCATGCATTTATGACTGACTATTGTTTGACTTGTTTATTTTGGATTGCCTTGGATGGCTTTTGTTTCCTTTTCTTAGTTTTCTTGGCTAGGATGTCTGGCAGTATGTGGAATAGAAGCAGCAAGAATCAACATCCTTGTATTCCTGATATGAGAAAAAAAACTTTTTTCTTTCTTTTTTTAAGATCATGGAGTTTGATGTTTTATGAGGTCCTCACACACTGACTTTATTATATTCAGAAGATTTCATTCTATTCCCATTTTGTTGATAGTTTTTCAACACATTTATTTATTTTATTTATGAGAGAAAGATACAGAAAGAGAGACAGAGAGAGAGAGAGAGAGAGTACACACATCCATGCCATGGTACATGGGTAGATGTCAAGGGCCACTTCTCTCCTTTTCATTTGGGAGTCTGGGGATTGAACTCAGGACACCAGGTTTGCAAGCAAGTGCCTTACCCACTGAGCTGTCTCTCAAGCCTCAGAGGTTTTATTATTTTTTTTAATTTTTTTATTATTTATTCAATTATGTGTGTGTGCGTGTGTGTGTGTGTATGTATATGTCTCTCTCTGTGTGTGTGTGTATGTATATGTCTCTCTGTGTGTGTGTGTGTATGTATATGTCTCTCTGTGTGTATGTGTGTGTGTGTAGAACCATGGGCGAATTCGGGAACCACCACGGACCATCTCCATCTCCTCCTTATTTACTCATCCCCTGGATTCACAGGCTCCGCCCTACCAGGACCAGAAATACAGGCTGCCCCCAATTCTGCCTGGCATCTGTACATGGGGTCTAGGATCCGAACTCAGGACCTTCTGCCTGCAAGGCAGAGGCTTAACCCCTGAGCCACCTCTCCAGCCCCGGTTTTTCTATTTTTAAAGATGGAATTCTTATATTATCAAAATGGATTGTGACAGTTATAATTTATTTCTTTTTTACATTGATTTACTTCTTTAGTGTGTGTGCGTGCGCGTGCGTGCGTGCGTGCGTGTGTGTTTTGTTTGTATGCTGTGCAATGTATTGAGGTCAGTAGACAGTTTGTGGGAATTACTTCTCCCCTTTGACCACATGGGTTCTGGGGATCAGGTTGTCAAATTTGGTGGCCAGTACCTTTTCTAGTTGAATCATCCAGCCCCTATTGGTATTTATTTTGATGTTTAAATTGCTTTGCTTTGGCCAGTGGACACTTACCTTGTTCAAGCTGTCTTTTGCTTTCCTTCAACATATCTCTGTCATTCTTTAAGAATCTTCTCTACTTTTTCTTTCACAGAGATGCTTCAAGCTCTTTTTTGTCTTTCTGTTGCTGGAAATCATCCATTTCTCAAGGGAATCTGATTCTTTTTCATGAAGAATGATACTTAGAAACTAAGATCTGAGTTCTGTGCCACTGGGTATGACTGTCATACTGTTTCTAGCTTTTCTCAGAGGATAGAGCTAGAATATTCTCATTATATACATATGTTATATATATAGATAATATTATCATACTGTCCTGTTGAGCGCCAATGTTAGGACTAAAATGGTGAGATCAGCAGTACTTAGCGATGATACATTAAAGTGTTTTCAACCAAGCTGACCAAATGAAGGAAGAAGAGGGCCCCTATGGAAAACAAACAAACAAACAAATAAACAACAAACACACAAACAAACCACAACAAAACAAAGCTAGTCTTGATGTTGGCTCTGTTTGGCACCCAGGAAGCAACTCCTGAGGCAACAGACTAAACTAGGAGGAAGAGCGGTTTCTAAGGAAGCATCTACCTATTCAGGAAAAAGGCCACACGGTAGCGCTCCCGCGAGGCAGCTGAGAAAACTGCAGCTGCATCTTGATAGCATCTCTTGACCTTCTGAGTGTCCCTTTGATTAAAAATCCTGGAAGCTGCAGTTAGGTTGTTCCCACCATATCAGGATTCGAGTCATCCGTTTGCCTACATTTGTGCAGCAATGCAGGGTTAGAATCCTCAGAAGATATGATGTACTATATCCTTCTCTGTCTTTTCCCTTCTGCGGGCTCGTGGAAGGAAATAATTTCCCTGAAAGGAAGATCTGTTGGTTGTGGTTGTGCTTATAGGTTGGATATGCTGAAAGGGTTGGGAAGAGCAGGAACACAAGTTCAAGTAATATCCATTCCATCATGATTTGAGACCAGAAGAAGGTCACTTTATCTTGTGAATATGCCACCCACCTCATAAATACTCATAAGATGTCTTCACAATGCAGAATCCACAGCTTCTCTATCTCCTTGAAGCAGCTCCCACAAATCTCTCTGGAGAGCTTTGCTGAACTCTACAAACTAAACTGTTGCTTTGCTGTATAAACTCTACTGACTATGACTCCTGATTGAATTAATTTCTTTCCTTTTTTTTCCACATGAGAGAATGTGTGTGTGTGTGTGTGTGTGTGTGTGTGTGTGTGTGTGTGTGTGTATTTGAGGAATTCATTTCTTTAAGGAGGCAAGAACTGAAATCACCCCCTCCCCAATCCAGAGAGTACATTCATTCTCTCCTTTGGGTATTGTCATAGTTAGGCACAGTGTCAACTTGATGGTTGAGGGTTTGAACTCTGGGCACATTTGTGAAGAATTAATGGTTGAGTTGGGCCCAAAGCAAGCCTGCAGGAGATTGTCTAGCTGATGGGGGAGGCCCAGCTGATGGTGGGTGGGATTAGCCCTGGAATAAAAGACAGAGAGCTGGTTGAGGGAGTTGGCATCCTTGTATACACTTGGCCAGACATGCTATTCTGATAAGTAAGGATTGTCCCTTTCTCAGCTGTTATGTGGTGATGGTGTGGCCAGTTCCCTTGGCCCTGGTGTTGGTCATGCTCTCCTGTCCAGCTGGACTAAGAACTGTAACCAGTAATTGTAAGAGAAAATAAACCCCTTGTTCCCTTATGCCATTTGATGGTCATTTATCAGCAACCATGTAGGCTGACAGCAACAGTTACCTATAATTCTTGTCTTCAACAGTAAGCTGTTAGGGTTCTGCTTAATGATCAAATACCTAACTGAGATAACGGCTTGAAGAAAGAAGCATTTGTCTGAGTTCACAGTACCAGAGTGTCAGTCTGCAGTCAGCCGACTTGATTGCTGCAGCCCCCGTGACAGGGAGCTTGTAGAACACAAAGCAGCTCACCTCATGGCAGACAGGAAGCAAAGAGCCACCAAAAGGAGACAGGGAATAAAATGTGTCCTGGTAAGTCGCATCTTCAGTCACCTACTTCCCCAGGCTTCACTTCCAAATAGCCCTACAGCTGTGAACCATTAATGGATCAATCTACTGATTAGAACAGGGTCCCCTCAATCCTATCGTCTCTATCAGAAGCCTTGATAGGGAGGAGCTTATAGTCCAACCACAGCGGTGAGAATCTTCATTCTCATCATCAACAGTCAAAATCAAAAATATTCATTTTTTTAAAGCTAGAATACAGAGAAAATAGATTCAGAAATCTCAGTTCATGCCACTGCTAACCCTAACAGTGACTGTAGACTAACCTTAACAAGTAATCCCAGTTCAGCTATTTATATTTTTTTCAGGAAAAGAATCATGTACAGTGCAAATACACAGATCTTGAACTTTGTCACTCATTAAGAGTAGTCAGATGCATGTATCTGCTATATCCAATTGAGATATCTATGTATCATCCCAGAAAATGGTCTCCTGTTCTTTAATACCTCAGTAGAAAACTATTTTCCTAACGCAATTTCACCAAAGTTCATTTTTGTTCTTGATCTGTTCCTTCATGTTCATGAAGGGATGCAGATGTAGCCTTCTGTCCCTTGGTCCTAAGCTATTCCTTCTTTCATATCTTTATTTTCCTCTTCAGATACCATCATCCAGGAATCTGAGATTCATCCAATCCTTTTTCTTCCTTAAGTAACAGGTCCAATTGATTTTGTGTCCTGAAACCACCTTCTCAGTTTTGTTCTGGGCACGCCATCTCTTCTAACCTTTCTACCTGTCACCTGGACTGTGACACTTTCCTAACTGTGGTCCTGGCCCGGGCTCACATCCTTCAGAGACATTCTCCTCGCGCTGCCATGGCAACTGAGTAAAGTCTAAATGCAGCCGGATTCTCAGAACTAAACCTGTGTCTCTCAGCATTTGACATATGGCCCTTGGTGATCTGGTTCCTCATTCTCTTTCACTTTCCTTCTTTCCTTCCTCCTAAGCAATCATTGGACAATCATCTTGATTTTTTCCCCACCTTTTGGTTTTTCTTAGAATGACGTCCCATCCTTGCTCCCAAATCACCCTCCAAATCCATTATCAATGTCGGCTCTTCTACGAATCCTCCCGACTCTTTCTCTGAACACAGAATAAACCACACTTGGTCAGTACCACCTCTTGCCTGCTTACATTTTTCCTGTGCTACAAGTCACTCTATGTGCTCTTATTGCCTTTTTTTCCCCTTTTGTCCATCTCTCCTCTTCTATTATGGACTCCCAAGAAGTGGAAACATTTCCCCTTTCTCTCCTCCCTGTTTTGCAGGACATGGTATAGGTCCAGTCTGTAGAGAATGCTTATTCAACACATTGTATGTGTGTGTGTGTGTGTGTGTGTGTGTGTGTGTGATTGTTGAAAGAGCATGTTAAAACCACGGTCAAATTCTGCTCTTAGGCACTATTTAAATTTTTTTTTATTATTATTTATTCAATTGTGTGCGTATGCATGTGTGCGTGTATGTGTGTGTGTGTGTGTGTGTGTGTGTGTGTGTGTGTGTGTGTAGAACCACGGACGCTTCCACCTCCTCCTTGTTTACTCTGCCCCGGGATTCACAGGCTCCGCCCTACCAGGACCAGAAGCGCAGGCCGCCCCCGCTTCCGCCCAGCGTCTATATGTGGGGTCTAGGATCCGAACTCAGGACCTTCCGCCTGCAAGGCAGAGGCTTAACCCCTGAGCCACCTCTCCAGCCCCTCTTAGGCACTATTTAAAAAACTGGAAATTCCAGGTTTATAGAATGAAAATGAAATGGGAAGGAAGATCTCAGATACTTACTTATGAGCATTTTATGCGCTTTTTTAAAAATTAGGTTTGAGTATCTCCTAATTCATTAACAACGAGGAAAAGGAATGCTAGCCAGTTTTTATCTCAGATCTTCATTAAAACAGGATATTTTCATTTCCCCCAAAAGAGTCTCTGAGTAGGGTGTGGTTTGAGCTTGTCTATAAAATCGGCATTCAGGAAATGGCTTGGAGTGTTTGACCTCTTCCATATAAGGGGCTCCTGCAGGGCCCTGGAAGGCCAGACACCCCCACCTCTCCCATGTGGTTCCCGATGAAGAGTTGATTTCTTTTCGGGTAACAACGGATGCATGTGCATTCAGTGTGGGCCCGACAAGCCTCAGCGTAGTCCCTCCCATCTCCCCCTTCCGTGTTGCCTGTTTTTGTTGGTGGCTTTGCAGTCCGCGGACCCCCGTGTTCCTTTTGTTTCTCTCTCTCCCTCCCGCCAACACCGGCTGATTGTTGATTCTGCCTTCCTGTTCTCCCTCACATCTCTGCTCTTCTCTGTTCCCACTTCTGCTGCGCTAATGCAAGTGCTCTCCGCAGCAATAACCCCCAAACGTTGTGTTTCCGCCTCCTTCCAAACAGCCTCACCCATCAGGGGCGCTTCCCAAAGTCCTGCGGTCATCTGGCCCTAAGCCTGCCCACATTTCAGAGACTCCTTCATTCCCACAGCATCAAGTCCACACTCGAGGTGCGGGGCTTTGCACCTTGATCTCTCTTTGCTCCTTCCAAATCCCCGAAGCATAAGCTGAATCCAGGCACTTTTTCTTTGCTCCCGTGTGCATCGACTCACTGAGCAGTTACTCAACCACTGGGTGAGACCCGGAGGACGTGGAAATAAAAGGCAACTTTTCTGACCTCAGGCAGCTTCCTCATCCTGCCCCCACCCTCCGTGGCGCATCTGGGACTTTTCTGTCCCCATGGACAGAAATCCCAACCTTCTTGTTCCCTGTTGTCCCTGCACCCTTCGCCCTGTGCAAGTATCACCAGCTCTGGGAGGCTTCCGACCACTGCCTTGCCTCTCTCGCTCTCCACTGAAAGAAATGAAAATTCTTCCCTCTCAAAGACTGCAGAACCTCACCTGCCTTCTCTTATGCGCAGGTCTCATCCTTTGAAAGCCATAGGTTCGAGAGAAGGCTGTAGATTAGTTTCATCCCCCACCCCCCCACACACTAGTACACCTCAAATTGCATTCAACAACATGCCGGGCAAATTCTAATTACTTGATCAAATGTAGCTTCTGACAAAAAAAAATATTCCCTAGTACATCATACAAATGAGATCTGAAAAGATTTTATTTTTATTTGTGTGTGTGTGTGTGTGTGTATGTGTGAGAGAGAGAGAGAGAGAGAATGGGTGTGTGTATACGAGAGGGGTCTTGAGTGTGTATGCCTGCAAAGTCCCAAGAGTAACACCGTGGATTGTTCTACTTCCTTATTGCTTTGCTCTGGTTTTTCCCAGGCTCCACCTACCAGGGCCAGAATTGCGGCCCACTGTCGTATCTGCTCCACATTTTTGTGTGGGATCTGGGGATCTGAACTCAGATTCTTTTGCTTGTGAAGCAAAGGCTTTAAACCCCTGAGCCATCTTCCCAGCCCAGATTTTACAATTGGAAACACTCTTTCTCTGGCTCAAGCTCCTGTCACAAAGATGCTGGCCTTTCCACTCATTGCGCTTTTTTTTTTTTTTTTTTTGGTGCTGGGCATGGTGCCCAGTGCCACATGGATTGGGGCAACTGGTGCAAATCCTCTTCATTTTGCAGTTTTGAGGCTGTACTGAAGCAAAGCTTCTGTGATGGTTTGGTGACTTGGATTATATTGGATCTATTGTGTTCTCTTCTGGAGACACACTGGGCTCTGGCTTCTGAGACTCTCAACTCTAGTGTTGGGTGACAAAGGCTTGGGAAATCCTCTGACCTCTTCAGCAAAGGCAACGGATATCAAGCTGGGTGGCCAGAGCCAGAGGCTGTAGGTGCCTAGGGACATTGCCAAGGCTCTAGTGATAACCAGTGTCAGGGCAAGCCTTTAGGAAGCGAGGAGCTGGGGGGAGTCCAAACTAAGCCCAGGGTTTCAAAGGAATAGGATGCTTCACTACTGTCTCCAGTAGGCTTTCCCTGGATGGAAAACACAGTTTACATGCTTAGTCATTGATGGAGCCATGCTCTAGTCCCAGCATCCACCTCTAGTCCCAGCCTCTTTCCTTGCGTAGCTAACAGTCCCAGAGCGCTGCTCCTTCATGCCCCTGGGTCTTTGCCTAAGCTAAACAGACATCTTCCTTCCTGCTTGTCCTACTCAAGTTTGTGAAATTATGAGCTTTCAAAGCCCTTCAAATGCTAGACTTGGTTAGGACTCTTTCTGCATATTCTACTTCAACTGCTTCGCTTCTGCCTCTGTTTAATCCTGCTCTGTCTCATGGGTGTGTGTTGAGAAGTCTGGCACCTTAAACTGATTGTGAGAGTCTTCCAAATTGCCACATTGTTTTTCAGTTGTGTAGCCCCAAAGCCTAGCTCAGCTCCTAGAATGTTCGCCCTGATGATATGCAATGCCTGTTTATTAAATGGATGTCTGACTACAATATCATTATACCGCTCCATTGGATGGATCAGCTCCATAGTAGGGTTTCTACTTCTTTTTAAAATTTACTTATTTATGAGAGAGAGAGAGAGAATGAAAGAGAGAGAGAGAGAGAATGAAAGAAAGAGAGAGAGAATGTACATATATGCCATGGCATATGGATGAAGGTCTGGTGATGATTGTGAAAGTGGATTCTCTTCTTCCAGCATGGGGCTTCAGGGTATTGAACTTGGGTCTGGAAGTTTGCAGCTACCTTCCTGCTAAGCCATCTCTCCGGCCTCAGGGTTTCTGCTTCCGAGGAAAGCTGACAGTCTCCTGGCGATGTCCGCCCGACGCACCTGGTTACCCACCCCAGGAACACGATGCCATCTCTAGGTCTGAGCCTCAGTTATGAGAGTGTACTTTTGCTCCCCTAACTCCCTCATCTCATCCTTCCTTCTGACAGTTTGGGGCTCCCTTGTTCTCTGCCACTATTTTCTCTGAGTTTAGTGATCAGTTAGCACGCAGGCAAAGTGTTGCCTTATTCTGAAAGATAGAGAGAGTAAGTAGTGGTCTCCCTCCAACCCCATGCAGCCTGAGGAAAGGCATGGACACTGTGTGAACACAGGGTACACAGTGTTTTGTCCTATTTCCCTGTAACTAATGATTTTTGACTTGCACATTTTTCCAAGAGCCCAGAGGCCTTGGTGTCCACCCAATATGAGGATATCATACTGTACATTCCTATAGACTTTCGGGAATCTCAGGTGCATTTAACTCACTCCCAGCATAACTGACAATTTCTCCTTTCCTTGCTCCCACTCTCCTCCCTCTCTGCCTTCCTCTCTTTTTCCCTTTTGGTATACAAGGTCTTACTTTGTAGTCTAGGTTGGCTAGGAGCTCACTATATAGCCCAGGCTAGACTTGAATTCATGCCAATTCTCTTTCACCCACCTCTTGAGTTTTGTTGTTACACACATGTACTGATACACCAGTTTCACATTTTATATTTCTTTCTAAAATATTTATTTAATTGAGAGTGAGAGTATGTGAATGAAAGAGAGAGAGAGAGATCACGAAAATGAACACCATGCCTCTGCAGGTAGAAGTCAGGGAACAACGTTCAGAAGTCAGTTCTCTCCTTCCACCATGTAGGCTTCTGGGAATCAAATTCAGGGCATCAGGCTTGTGAGCAGGTGCATTATGGGTTGAGTTATCTTGCCAGCCCCTAAAACGCAACTTTCTTGAGGGAAAGAACTAAATTATATTATTCTAGCATCTGCCACACATCGTGAAACCCGCAGCAATTACCCAATGTGCACTGCTGAATTTTATACCCCAAGTCCCTGCCAGGGCACCTGTGTGAGTCGGGGCGTCCCAGTGAAAAAGTGTGGCCTGTAATTAAAAAGCCTGACTGCATTGTTATCTGTAATAACTAACTAATAACAGGAAATTGTGCCCAACATGAGGTATAAGATTCAATAAGTAACACTCCGGTGTGACACTCTGACAGAGCACTTACACGGTTATTAAAATAGTAATTACAGTTCCATGGAGCAATGTGAAAAACATGGTGATGGGACCGTAACTGGTAAAGAAGACGAAGTAGCCCGAAACTGTCATTGTAATTATTACGATGCACTATGATAAGCCTAGAATGGATATATGCAAAAATGAACATGCTATTTATGATGTGGAAGTCTGAGTGAATTTTATTCTCTGTCTTTAAGATTATGACTATATCACCTTTTTTAAAAAACGAGATGGGTGTACATATGCTTAATACAAAGGGGATGTAGCTCCATGGTAGAGAGCTTGCTTAGCAAGCACAAGACCTAATGTTCGATTCCTAGACTGCAGAACACAAAAGCATGTCATGTTGGCTTGGTTTGTAGACACACTTGTAATGAGAGGATCAACTAGGAAAAGGCAGGACTCACAGCATCCGAAATCCCTGGGGTCCCTTTGTCTTTCTGTCTTGGTGTGTTGTATAATGCTCTGTGATGTTCATTCTGTTTATGGTTTGGGAATTTTGCTTTTTGTACAACTTTTTGTGAAGTCTTCTCTTTTAAACTTTTTTGAAGTAATATTATAAAAACTTTAAAAAAAAAGAAACAAAGAAAAGACAGGAACAGAAGCAGGTAACTTCCATCCATCAAATGTCTTCTGTGTCATGATCTTTCCACATGAGCTTTCTATCCAGCAGCTCTGAGGTTCCAACTGGCGACTTTTCAGGTGTGAGGGAACCAGCTGGGTTTTGCCGGTCGTGATGGCGATGTTCACAACTGAGACGCCCTTTCTTTCAAGCCCGCAGAGCTCTGAAAACCTATACAGAGACCGCACGTTTCCATGGAGTCTTGTGAATCACGTGGCTCATTCTGGTAGGTAAGGTGGTCAACTTCGGGGAAGCGTTTAGGGTCGACACCCAACTTTGGAGCGCGGAGAGGAGCAGCCGACAGAGGCGTTGAAAGGCTGGATTGTGCTTCCAGGCTGGTGTTAAAGACCCATGGTATTTTAGGAAAACCACTTCAACTAAATAGGTAATTTCCTCCCTCCAGCTGGCCAGCGAACCCCTTCAGCCCGAACACATTGAGTTTCTGTCTGGTGGCAGTTTGGAGCTCAGCTTTGGGCCTCTCTACTTTCGGACAAAGCTCACTCGCAGGGCCGGTGGGAGGATAACGTGAAATAATGTATGTTGGAGGCTGTGTGGAAATGCTGAACTCAATAAATCTGAGCTGTTTATTAAGGAGTTGGTCTGGATAGTTCCACAATGCTAACAGCTGATTCAGAGTGCACCAAAATGGAGACAATCAGCTCCCAACAAAGGAAAGACAAAGCCCTGATTGAAATGGGCTGCAGCTGACTCGCACCCGCCTCCCAGCTGGACACTTTGAGCGTCTCCAAGCAAAGGGCCTGGGCCCCCCGTCAGAGCACTAGTCACTCTGGGGGCAACATAGTTTCCCTACGAACTCTCTTCTGAGCTCTTACCTCTCCCTCAGACTATGACTGCCAACTCCGAAGGCCTTGTAGACTAGTGTCAGTGTGTGTGTGCACTTCAGAGAGGAAACGAGAAAGACAGAATTGTCCAGCTTGTGTACTTTCTAACCAGAGAAAAGGCTGGACCGCATTTCCTCCTCGAGCTAAACGCTAGCCACCTTGAGGGACCCAAACTCCTCTGCTGTGTTTTGTCTTGTTTTGAGACAGGGTCTTGCTATGTAGTCCAGGGTGGCATGGAACTTGCTGTGTAGACCACACTGGCTTTGAACTTGTAGTGCTTCCCTGGATTTTACCTCTGATGGCTGGAACAACAGCTATGCACCACACTTGGTCCAAAAAGCTTCTATATATTGGTGATTTTAAATGGATATTGCCATTTTTCTGGACATCGTCTCCTTTTTCCTTTGGTCAGAGACAAGCTGGGTGGTTTGAAAAGCTAGTGGAAGGACTGAAGAGAGTATCCTTCCTTGCTAGAGAGATGGGGTGAAGAACAGCTGAGCTGGTGGAGTATCCCCCTGGGCTGACGGGGCCCTGACCCGGCTCTGCACCTTCTCATCCCCCAGTTCTGACAAATGCTGCACTGGGGAGTAAAAGGTGGAGCCCGACTCATATCCTCAGCCTTCCTCCCTGGGACAGAAGGCTTAGAAATACCACTGGCAGCTAGTGAGGTTTAATGTAATGAGTCGATCCCAGCAATTGCCATCCTTACTGCTGAGTCACTTAACAAGACAGTCATTTATAAACTTGATGTGCTTCCTGTAAACCCACAGTGACAGCTTTGGGAGGGGGGGCAGGTGGTTGTCATGGACATTATCCACAGAGAGAGTTGGGATAGGTTAGCATCATGAGGCTTATTCTTTGCTAACCAGTATTGAAAGGTTAACTAGAAGGGCTGGGAAGAGGATTCGGTGGTTAAAGAGCTTATCTAGTGGATGTGGCATCCTGCCTGCAGTGACAGCCTCCCAAGATAGAGAGAAAGCTGGCTAGTGGGACTAACCCTAAAGGCAAGCTCTGGATTTGACTGGGAGACCATGCTGCAGCAAATACATAGGGTTGAAGAGTGTTCTGGGAAGATGCCCAGCTTCAAGTTCACATGCACGTGCATCTGCATACATGCATGTATCCCTCACATGAAACATTCATGCTCATACATGTGCATGCATACACACATCTGTCACACACACACACACACAAATAAAAAAATGATTAAAGAGGATCACCATCTCTTTAGCTGGTCCATTTGAACTTTAGGTTATTTTCTTTTTTTTAAAATATTTTATTTTTGTATATGCGTGTGCATGTGTGTGTGTATCAGAGGGCACTGTGTGTCTCTTTGGAAGAACAAGGGTGACTTTGGGAATCATCCTGAATTGCTTCTACCTTTTTCTTGCGTCGCTCTGGGATTTCCCAGGCTCTGCCCACCAGGGTCGGAAGTGCAGACCACATGCGATTCTGCCTGGCCTTTTTACATGGGACCTGGGATCCGAACTCAGGCCTTCTGTTTGCGAGGCAGAGTCTTAACCCTTGAGCCGTCTCTCCAGCCCTAGGTTATTTTCTATGAGCTCCAAATTAAGGGAATATTATTTGAATAGAGCCCATTGACTAAGGCTTACTATGTCCCAATAGTGTCAAGATAAATTGCTATAAATCTTGTAGTGGGTCAGAATTAATAAGTTGTAGAATGAGGATTTAGTTCCTAAGGAACTGTGAGCTCAGTTGGAAATGATCATATTGGATAACTATCTATCCACTGGCCAAGTATTGACATCGTGTCCACTCTAGGGAATGTCCTGTATAGGGCTTTGACAACTCAGTCCTACAGCCTGGTTCTACCCTCAACCAGTTTCAACTATTCCCATGGTCCTTGTCACGGGCACCCTGACATCATCACCACCAGCAGTATCCGGCCCTCCACCATCACTCTGGTTATTGCTATGACTACCATCATCAACACCAAACAATGAAAAATCATGAAGTAGCTCTTCATCTGTGGCTCTGTAAAGAAGCAGCACCTGCGTGAAGGAGACATGGTGACAATCTCTCTGAGCCTTGAGCAGACTGTAGATACCAGTCTCCTGGGAGCCGTCAGTGGGGGACAGAACCACAGGGCTTGAGGAATGAGAAATGAGAGGTTTGCATAATGTCTTACAGGGAGGTGATGGGCAGGTTGTCAGTCTTCCTATACGTGTTGACTTTTTTCTTTCTGATCAAAGGCCTGCTAACCTGTCACAGGGGGTCCCTGGCTACATCAAGCCATGTGCCACCTCTGAGAAATGAGAGGGGACTTTGGCTGTACCAACGCAGCATCACTATGTTAACTACAAACTCTTGAAACACAAAACACAAATCTAGGAAGTGAGTCAATGTCTGTACTAGGAACTTACACATAAACAGATTTCATTACTCGGATGCCATCTTCAGATATGTTTATACTTATTGTACTGTCCATTACAGAGCCAAATGATCCGAGCACATACACACCTATCCATCTCTGTGCTTTAGCTCATTCCCTATCTATGGTCTGAAGTGCCTTTCCCTTGAATCTGGAATATCTAAATAGTAATTGCGATGAACTCCATTATATGCCCTCAAAGATGCTGAAGTCCTAACACCTAAGACCTGTGAGTGTGACCTAAGTTATACAGTTACCCTAATACTGTGTCACTGGTGTGTTCATGAAAAGGGAAACGTCAGCAGAGAGACAGTCACTGTCATGATTTGAATGTAAATTGTCCCCCACAGGCTCATGTGTTGGAATCCTTAGTTGATGTTTGGGAAGGTCACAACCCTTTGGGAGGGCATGTCACAGAAGGTGGGACTTGGGGTCGGTCAGCCCCCTGCTGCTTCTCCTACCATCTGCTCTTGCAGTCTGCAGTGAGTTCACTCAGCCCCCATGATGGATGTGACTTAAGCTGCCTCCAGCTTCTGTCATCTTCCATGCCTTCCCCCAGTAAAAAACTGTATCTCCCCTCTGGAACCATAAGCCAGACAAATCTCCCTTCCTCAGGAAAGAATAATCACCCCAGTCCCATACCAAAGGGGATGAGGTAAGACACCAAAAGAACAAAGTGTGTGACTTTGGACATCCAGGGAGGGTCACCAGAGGCGAAGATTCTCACAGACCTGAGAAGGAACTTACATTCTGACCTATGGCTAAATTCCACACGTCTGGGTCTCCAGGATTGTGAGATGATAACTTTTCCTCGCTCTAAGATACGCATCATATAGAAAACTTGGTTATGTTACCCCCAGGACCAAATAGACTAATAAACTCTCAACAGCCTGTTACTTCCCAGAGAGTATCTTTGAGGATCTTGTCCTGGCATACAATAAAGATCTGCCTGCATTTGTTCATCCACTGCCTTGCTCGTAGGTTCGTCTGTGCTGACTGATACTGTAGCCCCTGGGGGTAATCAAAAGATGACTTGAGTGTACCTGTAAGATTTTTCTACTCTTTGTGCATATGAACACAACCCTATGTAGAGCTAAATGGAAATTCAAAATGACAAGGGGCAGGAAGGAAGGGAGTCATGTCAGGAAGGGCTTTGTGGCTTTTTTTTAAAGACCTGGAAGAGGCTTAGAATGAGTTTATCGTCTTCTTGACAACACAAGAAACACCAATAATAAATCTTGACTGTTCCTATCTGCACCATGTTATTTAGATAGCTTTGGAGGTGGGGGGGTGAGAGGGGCTTACTCTGGGGTCTGGGGTTGCTGTGGGCTGACAATGATCCAGGCAGCATCTATGCTCTGTTTCTTCTTCTGGCAGTTTTTCTGGTGCTTTACAAGGTTTATGGGAGAGCCTAGAGTTACTGCCGCCCACCTGGAGTTTTCTGGCGTGTGGAAGGTGGGAGCTTCGAGTTTGGAGATGGGCTGTGTTCTTGGCTGCCACGGAGTCTGCACTGGGGGTGTGACACAGAGCATGGCCAGTCCTTGACGTGGAGCTGGATCTCAGTGATATTTGTCACTAGGGGCTTAGGTAGCAGCAGCCATCTGCCTTAGGTCCATTTCCTACTCTTCTGTATTGTCCTTCAAACACTCATAATTTTGATATTCCCTCATATGGCCAATTGAGTAAGGGGCAAATGCTCTCCCCCCCACCTTCTACTTTGGGTAATTTACTTTCAATTTCTCCTGTATTCCCTTGGGCGTTTGTACTGGCTGATTCGTCTTTTGCTGGCATCTGGCTTGGTTTGGGGGCTTGTTCAGCAAGGGCACACAGGTGTGAAGCCCACCTGGATCACATTCTCAGAAACCTAGGATGCCGTGGGCCATGCAGAAAAGCAATGTGCATTGGCGGGAGCACACATTGTGGACAGAAGACCTGAGAGAGGCAATAGCAGTAATATCTCTGGTTGTGGGGCTGAGGGAAGTGTGGGGGTAGGGATGGAGGAGTCCCTCTTGTGTGCGTTAGACTATCACAGTAATGCTCACTACGCACTACAGAACAAGTCCCTTTCCTGGGCTCCAGCAGTAACGACTCAGGAAGCACGCATGGAGAATATCAATGAAGCCCCTCATAGCTATCACTGTTGTGACGATGGTCCCAGGTGGTCTTCCACACAAGGCTGTCATCCGCTCCATGAAGCCATCCCGATGATATCAGATGAAGCCAATATCTCTGCCTGTCATTTTAACTCCTACTTAGCACCTAATCGCCAAGCCTCACATTTTAGGATCACGCTGGTTACAAGCTTTCCAGTTAAGTGTTCTAAGCTTAGGGAATATGGCCGGGCTTTGCTGGTATCATTCCAAACACTGGTATAGTCCCATGTGTCAGTGAATAACTCAACAGTATCTATTGGCTGCGTGCTTATTAAGTGCTGTGCATTGAGCTGTTCTCTGATCAATGTTTGAGATAGATCTGCCTGTGTTCTCGACTCCTATTTTTATCCCAGCCTCCAACTCCTTAATAAGATTTACTGATCACACCGGTGGGCTTGTGGCCCTGCTCAGCAGAAGGTATGTTAAGACACTTCCTGAAAGTGCTGACAGGTGTCTCAGTATATGAGGATTCTGGCTGTGATTCTTTGTGTCTGTGGCCAGAATAATTAACTGAGTCTTCTCTTAGGCTTGCTCAGAGCCACACTTTCTCATTTTCATGTAAGAGTTTTCTCCTTGCTTTGGCTAGACTGTCATATCATGACTTACATCTTTCAGTGATTAATTTTTCTTCTTTAATTCTCTATGAAAGAGAGGGAGAGAGAGAAAAAGAGGGGTGGGAGAAAGAGAGAGAGAATACACATATGCTGCCATCACCCATGGGTAGAGGGTGGTGGTCAGTTTTCTCCTTCTATCAGGTGGGCTTCTGGGGATTAAACTAAGGTCACCAGGTTTGCAGGTAGTAGCCACCCCACCTACCAGCTGAGCTAGCTCGCTGGTCTCTTTGAATAACTTTTGATCCTGGCTGCTTTGACCATCAGTTCTCTGTTGCCTTCAAATCTGACGTCGTCAAGCGAAGTCATTCATGATCAGCAGATGACTTAGCTCTAACTCTCTGCCTGGCATTTCTAGGCTTCAAGACTGTGCTATTCAGTCATTTCGTAGCTATGACAAAAGATACCCGAGAAAATACCTTGCAGGAAGAAATATTTATGTGGCTCGCAGTTCCAGAGGATTCTGTCCTTCGCTGATGACTCCAGTGTTTCTAGGCCTATGAGGAGCAGGGTACCATGATGGAAGGGAGGAGAGGAGACTACCCAGCTCACAGCAGCTGGAAGGCAGCATGTACCCTCCCTTTCTCCTTCTCTGTGTGTGTATAAGAGGACAGTGAGTGTTTGTGTCTGTAGAGGCCCAAGGGTGGCTTTGAGGATTATCTTGAATTGCTCTATCTCCTATTTCTCCACTCTGGGCATTTCCTAGATTCTGCCTTCCAGAAATGCAGGCCACTGCCATTTCTGCCTAGCTTTTTTTCTGTGGGATCTGGGATTCGAACTCAGGACCTTTTGCTTGCCAGGAAAAGGTTTTAGCCCCTAAACCATATCACCAGTCCCCCTCTTCCTTTTATTCCTCAAAGACTCCTGAGCTACCGAAGGCTGCTGCCCACAGCCAGGATGGGTCCTTGGCTTGTAGTTAATTCCCTCGCAGACACACCTAGAGGTGTGCTCTGCCAACTTCTTAGGTGCATCTCAGTCCAATCAAGTCGGAAATTAATAACATGCCTCTGCTCACAGATTAAAAAGAAAACCAAGACATATTTATAAATATACATGGCATTTTGAGCGTACTTGACTGTTGGGGTATGGAGCATAACATCTTGCCAGATGACAAGAAGAATTTAAGAAGGATTAAAATGTCCAATAAGAATAATATATACATTGAGGGAAAGTTGAATTTTTGGTTCTAAGTTCTTTACATGATTTCAATGAACATGAAGACATTGAGTAGATTCGAGTTTACAGAACTTGAGTGTATATGGCTCAATTTTAGGGTATATATTAAAAGAATAGACAGAGTGTTTCACTCTCTAGTAGGTAGGTAGCAGACATAACAGAAGACACTGTTTTAATCTTATTACATGTTACTGCAGATACCTGACCGAAGCATCTTAGAGGATGAAGAGTTTATTTTAGTCCTCATTTCCAGGTTATAGTCCATCATAGAAGAGGATGCATAGCAGCCAGAGCCTGAGGCAGCCAGTCATATCACATCCACAGGAAGCGCAGAGAGCAATGAACCAGTGCATGCCTGTTTGCTAGTACTCAGTTCTCCTCATTTTTAAGTACTTCTGAGTCCCTGGCCCAGGACATAAACAACCCCACAATGGGCTGGGCCTTCCTATATCAATTATGCAATCCTGACAATCCCTCACAGGCATGGCCAGAGGCAAGTGTTAACCTAGAGAAGCTCTCTCAGGTACGCCCAGAGTCCTGCCTCTCAGGTGTCAGGCTGACAATTATACATCACAGAGAGCACTCTAAAAAATAAAAGGGAATGACATTAAAGAGATATGCAAGAGCCAGGGTAAATAGAAGCACAAAAAAAGCAAAATTTTACCCTAAAGCTATTTGATATTACAAACATTTAATTCATAAAAGTCTCTAGAGAAATGGCTAGGGAGATGGATCAGTTAGTCAAGTGCCTGCCACACAAACATGGATCTGAGTTCGGACCCCCCAGCACCCATATAAAAGCTAGGCATGGTGGCGCATATCTAACCCTAGTGTCCTGGGGGATGGTAAGTAGATTCCCAGAGCTCATTCCAGTCTAGATAATCTGTGAGCTGTGAGTTCAGTGAGAGATGCCGTCTCCAAAAATAAAGAAAGAAAGCTGGCAAGGAGGCTTTGTGGGTAAAGGTGTTTTCTGCCCAGTGTAATGTCCACATGGTGGAAGAAGGGAACTGAGTCCTGAAGTTGTTCTTTGATCCTCCCCATTCCACACTCCGGGGCATGTAAGCCTCTGACACAAAAATAAATAAATAAATAAATGGTTAATTTTTTAAAGTAAGGTTGGGACTGGAGAGAGGGCTCAGGGATTAAGCCTCAGCCTCACAAGTAGAAGGCCCTGACTTCAAATCATGGATCTCATGTAAATATACTAGGTAGAAAGGGTGGTGGCCGTACTTCTGATCCGGGAAGACAGAGACTTGGAAACTCCAGAACAAAGCAAATAAGAGGTAGAAGTGATCCAGGGTGATTCCTAAAGTCACTCCTGGGCCTCCACAGGCATATACAGTGCCCTCTGATACATACGGATACTCACATGAAAATGAATAAAATTAAAAAAGGTAAGGTGAAGAAAGATTGTTAATGACACCTGGATGCTGACCTCTGTTCTTCACACACACAGGCAAACATACACACACATGCTCTACACACATGTGCATACACACATGTACACAGAGGCACATATATCTGGAAAAAAAATCAAGGATTTTCTAAAGATGGATTAAATATATACATGTACACTTTATATAAAAATCCACAAGTAGAATGGGATAATATCTATTACCATGTTCACTTATTCTTGCAAATACTATATAGCAAATACATAAAGCTGAAGATATTATTTCCAGGAGATATGTATGACATGGAAGGATACAAAGTGGCAGAAGATTAAAGGATAGAAATGACATAGCAGACAAATGCTAATCCCCAAATCTTTGAAGGATTCATTCATTCATAGCAGTCGAAAGACTCAAATGTTATTAAAGGTAGTGTAAATTTTTATAATGAACATTTTTGTTAGGATTGCAATTCCTTGTGTAGAAACATAAAAACTCAAAGTTTCAGAATATATAAAATAAAAATGGACAGAATTTTAAGTAGGAAATCAGAAAGAGATTTTTAATACATCTCCCTTCACATGTTTTAGAAACAAATCATAATAGCATAGAAACTTAAATCCAGTTAAAACTTTGACTTAAGGACTTGACACAGAGCATTCTGCCAAACATGCAGAAAACACTTCCTTTAAGATACATATAAAATAATTATGATAATCAGTTATGAGCTTGTGAAGTAGCTCAGGTGGGTAAATGCATTGGCACCATGCCCAAAGAACTGAGTTTGACTCTGAAATCCAGGTGGTAGAAGGAGAGAACCAAATTTACAAGTTGTCCTACACACACACAAACACACACACACACACACACACACACACACACACACACACACACACTAAATACATGTAAAAGTTTAAGAAAAGAATCAGTCATTTCTGAAGTTGGAGTTAATCTCAACACATTTTAATAGATTAGAATTCTATCAAAATATTGTTCAATAAAAATGCAACGAAGTTAAGAAATAAAAAAACAAGTTAATCACAATATTTCTATATCATTAGATGTTCATACACATGCTTCTTAGTAATCAGAAACATGTGGCTCCAAATGTCCCAAATATTATGTTACTTGGAAATTATTTTTGAACTAAGTTATGATGAAAATATTATTTAAAAGTGTGAGAGATGTAGTTGCTAGTGTGTGAGAGCTGGCTCAGATCAGCTTGCAAGGAAATATTCCTGATGATTGGTCAGGGTGGAAGATATTTAAGCACAGAGATAAAGAACTGGGACCCAGTGTGGTGTTGCAGGCCTGTGATCTCTGCATTGGGAGGATGAGGCAGAGGATGTGGAGTTTGAGGTCAGTCTGAGCTACATGGTGAGAATTTATCTCAAAAAACAACACAAAAAGGAATTGCAGGTCGAAAACGTTACTTTCATTTTTCCTCCCCATCTTGTTACTCCAGCACATGGGATAAAGTCATGGGGAGGGAAATTAATAGCCTCAAAGAAAAATTACTAGCCTAAGGACTATGGAAGAAACTCTAAGGATGTTCCAACTTCAGGAACTTGGAGAGTATAGAAGAAAAGAAACAAGACGAAGAGATAAATAAGACCGACGATATTATGTAAAATAGAAAAAGAGGCCAAGCAAAATGAAGCATCATTTCTTTAAACACAGGAACGAAATGGACAGACTGGGCAACTTGAACTAAGTGGATAGGACAGCATGCAGGGCACAGGGCGAGCACAGCGCCGCTGTACTTGAAGAGAAATATGCACTGCGAACATTCCCAGGGAAATGTAACTTAAGACAAGTCCCAGCAAAAGTAAGATTCATAAATTACTCTTTCACTTAAACAAATCTTTTCTAGAACTCTCTTGGTCTGGATTTTTTTTTTAGCCAGCAAATTCTCTAAAATTCAAGGGTGAAATATTTCCAGTTTATATGCATCCCTCAGACAACAGAACAAAAGTGCTTGTTACCCATCATGCTTTTCAAGACCACCTTGAAGTTCTAATCCTAACATTCAACACAGGCAAACCAAATAAGGGTGATTAGGACCCACTCAGGATGAGCATATAAAATGTCATGACTAGTTTGGGTATTTTCAGGGATATAAGATTCACGCAACTTTGGGAGAGTGCTTAGGAGAGAGAGATGGGGGGGTGGGGGAAAGTGAAAGAACAAGGAGGAGAAGAAGGAAAAAGAAAAAGACAAGAAAGAAAGGAAGGAAGGAAGGAAGGAAGGAAGGAAGGAAGGAAGGAAGGAAGGAAGGAAGGAAGGAAGAAGGAAGGAAGGAAAGAAGAGAAAGAAAGGAAGAAAAAGAAAGAAGAAAAACAGACAGAAAGAGAAAAGAGAAAGGAAAGAAAGAAAGAAAAACAGAGACAGAAAGAAAAGAGCAAGGAAAGAAAGAAAAGAAAGAGAAAGGAAAAAAGAAAGGGAAAGAAAGAAAGAGAGAAAAGAAGTAAAGAAGAAAATAAGGAGGAAAGAAAGAAAGGAAGAAAGAAGGGGCTGGAGAGGTGGCTCAGGGGTTAAGCCTCCGCCTTGCAGGTGGAAGGTCCTGAGTTCGGATCCCAGATCCCACGTATAGACGCCAGGCGGAAGCGGGGGCGGCCTGCGCTTCTGGTCCTGGTAGGGCGGAGCCTGTGAATCCCGGGTCAGAAGGACGTGGAGGCGTCCATGGTGGTTCGCAAGTTCGTCCGTGGTTCTACACACACACACACACACACACACACACACACACACGCGCGCGCGCGCACACACACATACACACGCATATGCACACAGTTGAATAAATGATAATAATAATAAATAAAAAAAAAAAGAAAGGAAGAAAGAAAAGAAAGAAGAGATAGAAGGAGAAGAGGAGAGGAGAGAGAAATACAGGAATTTGTTAAAAGTCAATATTTACACCCATGAAAAATTCTTACCAAAATAGGACTGGAATAAAATTTTCTTAGTATGAAAAGGATATGTGCCGCCATCTTCCCCAAGTGTTCTGTTGACTCTGGAACCTGGGTGAAGCCTGTCTTCAGAGCCAGGCGAGAATTCCCACTGTTGCTGCGTGTATTCAGCCTTGCTCCAGAGTTCTTGGCAGCTCAGCAAAACAAAGAAGAAGAAATAAAGGAGGTAAGAATGGAGAAGTGGGGAAAATAACTGTCAGTGTTGCAGATGATATAATTACACATGAAGAATCCGCAGGAATCCATAGAGAAATTATAATAATTAATGCGAGAGTGTGACACAGTTGTGGTACCACGCTCAACACTGTGGCAATAAGGGTAATTCATAGACCTGGGCTCCGAATGGAAGTCCAAATAAAAGGTCTGTGTTGCAGTTTGCCTGCACTGCACAATGCACAATGCACAAGGGGTTTATTCTCTTAAGGACAGTCCAGCACAGTTCTTAGAACAGTTGGCAGGACGGCGTGCATCATCACTAAAGGTCCTGAGGGAACTTGCCACACTGTATGCATGTAACAGTTGAGAGAGGGACAATTCTTACTTGTCAGACCAGCCTATCTGGGCAAGTATATCTGCATGTACACACACACACACACACACACACACACACACACACACACACACAAACACATGCACACTACCCAGTAAATACATAAATAAATTTGAAAAACATGGGCCCTAGGCTGGAGAGATGGCTCAGGGGTTAAGACTCTGTCTCGCAAGCAGAAGGTCCTGAGTTCAGATCCTAGGTCCCATGTAAAAAAAGCCAGGCAGAAACAGCTTTGGCCTGTACTTCCAGCCCTGGTGGGTAAAGCCTGGGAAATCCCAGAATGAAGCAAAAAGGAGGTAGAAGCAATCCAGGATGATTTCCAAAGTCACTCTTGGTCCTCCACAGGGACACACAGTACCCTCCCTCTGAGGCACACACACACACACACACACACACACACACAAACACACACACAAACACGCATGCATATTCAAAAATAATAAAAAGAAAGTAAAATTTAAAAATTGGGCCTTAACTTATTCCCAGGAGGGATATTCTATCAATGGTCAAATCAGTATTAACATCAACACATTTTTATTGAATGCTTCCTGGAGACCAGGCAGCTGTTAGGCTGGCAAATTTGTATGACAGAATGCTGGGATATAAGATAACCAAGTCCCTGTTGGAGATTGGGGGCTAGAGTCAGGTGGGTACTGTGGTTGTCTAGCGTGCCAAGTCTCTGGGTTCGATGTCCAGCATTACGCAAAACAGGTGCGATGGTGTTTGCTGGTGATCCCAGGCCGGAGGATCAGGAGTTCAAGGCCAGCCTCAACCACATATGAAATCTGAGGTCAGCCTGGGATACCATAGACTTTGTCACCAAACACCAAAGGAAACAAACAAAAATCCAAGCAAATAAGCAAACTGACAAAACAGAGGATTTCTTGTGGATTCACAAAACAGGAAAGTAGCAAGAACGACTGAATTTGTACGGCCCGTGGCCATTTAAAATTCTTTGTTCACAATATTGTGGATTTGAGAAGAGGGCCTCCAGCCGTTTTATCCAGGGTGGACACCGTGTCGGACACGGATTTAGCATGACAACATTGTCACAGGCTGGTGACCCCTGGTCTGGAGTTGACAGGGGCTGGGGGTGGGCTGCAGAGGAGCTGAGATGCTGCTTTTCATGTAGCATGTCGCTATGTTCTGGAATAAAGTGATTTAGCTGTAAGGATTCACTTAGTAGACTTGCTTTGGAACCTTTGGTGGAAAGATTTTTATTTTTTTTATAAGGGCTTTTGGAGAGAGCAGCTGTCCTTACGGCACAGGCAAAAATATTCCACTACGTATAATCCAGGCAGAAGCAGCCAGGTGATGGCAGGGGAGATCTCAGAAGACACCCCAATGGGTTTACTTGGCTGTAGGCACAAAGGTGAAGTGGAAACAGGTGGACTAGTACCTTATGCTTGAAGCACAGTGTCCTGAATGTCACATTAATGTGGAAGTTCAGAGAAGTGTCTGCACGCATTAGGTGACAACATAGCTATGTGAGCTTGCACATTTGTTGACCCTCTCTGAGCTTCACTTTTCTCATTTGTGATTTGAGGAAGGTCCCCTCTCTTTACCATAATCAAGGGAGGACAGGCATTGAACATTCGTGTCTGATGCACATCTTGTCTCAAATAGAGCGCTCTGTCTTTTGTGGTTTAGCCCTTTAGTGGGGTCTTCTTGGTAGCACCATAGTTGGGCTGAGAGCTTCATGGCATCTATTTGTTATTATTATTATTATTGTTGTCTGTTGCAAGGTGGCCGGCGCACCACCCTGTCTACCAAATAGTAAAACACTTCGTTGCTTCTTTGTTATCTGACACTTAGCTGCCCAACCTAATTGTCTGTTTACTCAAATATTTCTGAGTCTCACATCATCTCAAAAGGGTGCTTTAAAAAAAATTAGGTATGAAAAAAAACCCAGTAATTTCTGGCTTTTCTAGGCTCCATGGTTGTTATCTTTTGAATTCCACATGTACCAACAAAGGAACAAAATGAGCAACAGAAAAATAAATAAAACAACATCAGTTTGGACAGAGTAGAAATTAGCTCTAAATGTGCTAGTAGGTGCTAGTCCTCAGAGGCAATTTTGAACTGCATAATTCACCCCCACAAACAAGCTGGGTGTAAGCAAGGCCTGTCCCCAGGAAAGCATTTGCCCCCCTGATCTGAGCTTGGGCAGAAGCCCATGTTAGTCTGAGGGACTTCTTGTTTGCCACATAGCAACAGGAGTTTTCCACAAGTTGGAAAAACCAGAATTCAAGAGGCTCCAACTGACTCTGATGTGGGATTCTGGATCTGCATTCATGTTCTTTTTTCTTTTTGACATGTTACAATCCCTCCAAGGTTTGGTTCTGGAGGACATTTGATTAAAATATTATTTCCAGCCAGTACATAATTTCCTACATTTAATATCCTAAAGCCCAGGCAAGCAGTTGAGACTTGGAACTGTGGCTGCTAGTAGTGTCCAAGCAAATCTGAACCAGAAGGAAAGGGAGAAAGAAAGAATCCAGATCAAGAGATGTCTCCTGACCCAGAGGAAGGGTGCCGACACTCCGGCCTCCCAATAAACCATTTTTCTCTGGTGCCCACCAGGGGTCACAACTCTTCTGAGAACCTGTGGTCCAAGAGTTACGTTTTCAGATGGAGAGAGCTCTCAAAAGGGGTGTGACCCAGATGTCAAGCACCAGTCAGGCTGTGTAGCTAGAGGAGGAGTTGGTGAAATCTCTGTGGTGCTAAACGCACCTAGTCACAGTTCATGGCCTTGGGCCTTGGGCCTTGCTCCATCCTGGCTTAGAAGTCCGGTGCTCTAGGGCACTAGACATGGACACCAGTGTCTTGTAGCTCCTCACAACAGATCAAGGACTTGACCTCGTTTCACGAGTGCATGCCTATAGAGACATTGGCCTGACTGGCTGATTCACAAGAATTATTGTTGTCTGTTATGTTTGAGTAGTGAAGAGTTTTTTTTTTTTTTTTCTGGTTAATTCATTAATGGAGGCTGAGGTTAATCTATTAACAAAAGTTGGTCTTGTATGGCTATAATGGTTACTCTTAACTATTGCTGTGAGAGAGCATTCAAAGTCAATCAATTTAAGGGAGAAAGAGAGATTTATTCTTCTTATGGTTTCATGGTGGAGGCGACATGGCTGGTGACTGAAGCTGGCAGGTTAAGTCACTGCAGACATCCTGGAGGCCAGTGGGTGACAGCTGAAGGCTGGAGGATTCCTAGAGAGTCTCTCTTCATCTTAGTCTTTTGTTCTGTGGTTTCTTTTATTTGGTCTGCTACTGGGAGGTTCCAGTCAGATCTAGGGCTGGTCTTTATATTGTAAATGTATTGAACCAGAAAATCTCTTCAGGTGGTCTCAGTTTATCTTAGCTAATGACATGTGTGGTCAAGCCCATACCCAGAATTCATTATCACAATGGCATATCTGCAATTTCTAGTTTTGTGTGTGTGTGTGTGTGTGTGTGTGTGTGTGTGTGTGTGTCCTTGACCAGGGGAAAAGTGAGATTCAGAGAAGAGAGCGAAGAAGGAAGAGACTGTGATGTGATGATTCTTCTGGGAAAGGTGGAAAGGTGAAGCAGTCTGAGGCTTTGAAGGACCAGTAGGATCTACCTGCCTTCCGGGGAGAACAGGATTGACATAAGAAAGAGAAAAAGGACAGGTTTAATTTCAATAAGAGAGAAAACAACTCCATTTTTCTTTGCTTGCTTGGAAGGCTTCTTAGGGCTTTGCAGACCTCTAGGATCCTTCTAGATCTCAATGGGGGATGTGCAGACGTGGCAATTTGTGGAATAATCCAGCTAGTAGCTAAGTCTCTGTGAGAGAGTTGATGGCCTTTGTTGCAGCCTTGAGCCTCACTGGGGACAAATAAACTCTAATATGCTTTTAAAAAATGTCTGTGTGCAAAGGTGTATTTACATGTGCTTACTTGTGTAAGAGAGGGTGCGTGTATGTGTGTGTTGGTCTGAAGTTGATACTGGGAATAATTCTCAATCGCTGTTCTTTGAGACAGGGTCTCTCGTCAAGTTCAGTTTACCAATAGGGTCAGTCCTCACCAACTCTGGGTCTCCTCCTTCTGAGACTATAGATGGGCTGACATACCCACCCAGCATTTCATGTGGAATCTGGAGATCTGAATTCTGATCTTCACACTTGTGTGATAAACCACTGAGCCAGCTCTCTAATGTATTTTTTACAGTCAAATAAAAGATGTCTAGGGCAAAAGGCCTATACTTCTGGATCAGGCTAGGAAAAGCCACAGAAAGAAGCGTTCAGCCAGGCAAGCTGCCTGTCTCCAGAGCCATCCCTTTCTCACTTGGTAAGTGCGGGTCACACAGGAAATGGCTCAATGCCTTAGTCTGAAAAATGGAACTAATAACAAATCCCCTTGCGTATAAATAAAACTGGCAATAAGCACAGTGCATAGTATTCCTCACGTTCTCCGGAAGGAAAGATTAAAACAGTCTCAAAGAATTACTGTGATGATTACACATGCCTGGAGACCAGGAATTGATATTTTAATTCATCGATGATTTCATAAGTCCTTTGTGCTGTCTCCAAATTAGAAGGGACATTATGATTGGAATTAGAATGGGGAGAGGGTTAAGTATTGCAGAAACCTTGGTCTTGAGAGTCTGGAAGACTCGGCCTTAAATTCCAGCTCAGTGGCTTGTTATTTGTACCATCATTCATTAAAGAACCACGTGCCAAGCTCTTATGATGCGCTATGTATTATGATACATGAAGCTCCTCAGGGTTTCAGCTTCCTCACCAATACAGTAAAGATTAAGGTGAAAACTCCTGGGGGCAAGATGATGTTTGGCATACAGTAGATCTACAGTCAACATTAGCTCCCTTCCTTCAATTAGCAGATGAAAAAATTGAAGCAGACATGGCTATTTAAGAAGCTGTGAACATGTAAGAGCGGGACAGACAAGGTAGGGCCTGACTGTAAGGCAGGGAGGAAGGCAGCTACGAGGGATGGGTATGAATGAGCTCAGAGGGCTGGACGGTCAGGAGAGGGTTACGCAGAGATCTGGGACATGGCGATTGAGTGGAGAATGTACATTTCAATTTGTTCTCCTGAGGATGGCAGAAGGCAACACAAGGTGTCCCAAGTTGAATTCCATCATTTGCCACATACCTTTAGGGGTGAAGAGTGATACATGCATCCCCCCATCCCTTCATTCAATCACTGAAGAAATATTTATTTATCTTCAACACCCACTTGAGACATCGAAAAGCTAATAGAAGACTGGAGACATACGCATAGGCAGAGCATTATAAAAACAAAAAAAATGGCCAATGGGAAGATGGGGGATCAGAAATGTGTTGAAAATTTCCTGGGGATGATCTTGAATGTGTCATTTGCCATCTGTGTATCTTAAGAAAGAGGGCAGACCCTCTCAGCCTCCCTGACCCCTATCTCTTCTTCCTTGGTCCAAGGATCGATTCAAATGCTGGAATACTAAAGGGCTTTTTGAAATGTGTATATACCTTTTGTTGTAATAAATAGTATCTGGCACATATTTCACTTTTTAAGATAAGAGGCAGCCACAGCCAGGAACTCATGGCAATGGGAGTTGAGCTCATCAGACCTGCACAACGGTGGGCATGCCTTGTTATGGCTGCATTTTGATGTCAACTTGACAGTTGCAGACTGTTTGGGGCACAGCTGTGGAAAGTTAATGGTTGGAATGGCCCCTGAACAAGTCTGCAGGTACTTGACTGATTGCTGTGGCAAACCCAGCCCACAGTAGGTGGTACTTTCCAGTGGTGGTCCAGATAACAGGAGGTGCAAGGAAGAGGGACTTGCTCTTCCCTGATCTGGTGTTGACTGCTGTGCATGTTGTTCACTTTTAGAGCATCGTGGCCTTCTTCATTGCTGCTGCTGCTGCTTCTGTTCTTAGCTGACTTGGAGCTTCACCTTTTCCAACACGTTGTTGTTGCTCCCACTGCCTTTGGAGAATGGTCTCTAGGCCTTGCTGCTGTTCGATGTTCATCACTGTCGTGGTAGCCCAGCTGTTCTTCACCGAGCCCAGCATCTTCAACCCTCCAGAGAAGCAATGGCTTGAGACCTTCTTGGATCTTTTGGCTTTGTGGAACATTCCAGCTAGGAAAGAGGCTGTTGCGGGCGGCTACCTTGAAGGACACTAATTTTATTGTGAGTTATTTTTTAATAAACTTATTTATTTAGACTACATTCTATAGATTCTGTTTCTTCAGAGAACCCTGAGTAATACAGGATGGGAGTGGGAGGGAAGGGAGGGGGGAACAAGGGAGGCAAGGAGCATGTATATAAAATGTTAATTTAATAAATTTATTTTAAAAAGTTCTTCATTAATTCTTCAGATTTTGGTGACAACAAGGCCAAACTGGCCACCAGAATTAGAGAAAAGTGGAACCACATCCAACTGACTGTGACCAGTGTCCAAATCACTTCTTCTGAAGAGCTCCAAGAGGCAGACACTCCAATAAAGTCCCTCTGGGTTTGTATCTTCCTGGCACACATTTCATTATCCATAGTTTTTCTTTTCTTTTTTTCTTCTTATTTTGCTTTTCTTGAGAGAGGGTCTTACTCTATATCTCAGACACATGTGTCACCATGTAACCAAGCTGGCCTAGAATTCACAGCAGCCTCCTGCCTCAGCCATGCAAGTACTGGGTTATAGGTAGGACTTGCCTTGTCCTGTTGGTTCTGTCTTTCTTGGTCTACCTGTTTTTTTCATTTTGTTTGGTTTTGAGAGTGGATTTTTCTAACTTTTACCTTCTAGCTCTTTCTACCCCTGTGACTGTGTGGGCTCTGCCCACGTGTCCTGTGGAATCCTAGGGAACACTCATAAAGATGGAGCCTGCTTTTGGGAAGGGGGAAAGGATTGTTCAACAAATACAGTAAAGCTGAAAGTTTTCAGCAGATGGAGTTGAGCAGTACAGAGAAATCACACACTGTCATGGAGAAGAGCAGGAAGGCAGAAGGGGAAAACTTGGGGGGGGCGCATAAGGGAAATAAAACCTAGAAGAAGAGGAGCTGAAGGCAAAAGGCGAAGGAAGAGACACGTGCAGTTGTCCAGCTGGCGGGGAGGGGGGAGAGAAAGGTGCCCCCTTCATCTTAAGCAAACTAACTCCTCTCTCTGCAATATTTCTGCTGATGTCTGAATAAAGAGAAATATGTGTGTGTGTGTGTGTGTGTGTGTGTGTCTGAGTGTGTGTGTGTTTGTTAATAACAGTCATCTATTTATAGGCCTTAAATTATATACCATGAAAGCTTCTCAGAAACAAGATGTGTTATTTGGCTGCCAGAAGAAAAGTTAAGGGAGAGAGAGAGAGAGAGAGAGACAGAGAGACAGAGAGAGAGAGAGAGAGAGAGAGAGAGAGAGAGAGAGAGAAGCTTCTAGATTTCTTTCTTCCTTTCTCTATCCTCTGTGTCCACAGATTCTTACGGTTTGTACAACTGAACTCACACCTGTGCTTTAGACCGAAACTTCCAAGAGCACAGGCCACCTTCATTTTGCTACCGTGAGGTTCTGCATCTTGGAGGATGAGAGGACCCATGGTGTCTCAGCGTCTCTTCTGTTACTCTGCATGAGCGACTCTAGGGATGAAAAGGTTCAGCTCACTCTTAGTTCCAAGTTACATCCATCATGGTATGGAAGTTACCTTGGCAGGAGCTTGAGCAAATTGGTCAGCTTCTACCCAGTCAAGAGCAGTGAACCATGGATTGATGCACTCAGCTGGCTTCCTCCGCTCTGTGCAGTCTGGAGTCCCACCCACAATGAGATGGGTCTTCCCATTCAATGAAGGCAGCCAAGGTTATCAGTCTCCGTGGGCATGCTCAGAGACGCCCATCTCAGGCCAGTCTAGATCCAACTCTGGGTCAAGCTAACAAACTGAGAAAATCACAAATGGTTCCTTTCCTTCTCAACCAAAAGAGAATTTACAGTCTTTTCTACTTGTCCTTGTGTTTCAAGGATGTGACGGAAGTCCTCAGCGTTATCCTACCCAAGGGAGACAGAGTATCTGCTGGTTCAGTCTTACGATTTCCTACCAGGATGTCCTATTTTTAAGTCCAGTAAATGCTCAGGTTTTCCTGGTTCGTATTCCAAACCAACAAGATTCCCTCCACTCTTTCCTCCGACTTCATCTTTTCAAAGCCCTGTCTAATCCTGCGATTGACCTCAAGATGACCTTCAGGTATAGCCAATAGGATATAGTGATTATTTTCTTTTTTAGCAAATATTGTTTTTATTCTTTGACACTTTCATCCACAAATACAATGAATCTCCTTGTTTTCAGCTCTTACTCCTCAATCCCAGGATCTCTCCTGTCCCCTTTCATGCTTTCACCTTTTCAGCCAGTCTCCCTTCTATTTTCATGTCTTTTTCACATGTGTGACCAACTGGTTTAATTTGGGATGTTTCAGGCAAGTGCCTGAGTACTTGCTGGGGCATGGAAGACTGACTTATCAATGGAACATCATTGAAGAAACTAGCTCTCCTTCTCCTGGTATTAACCTTCAGTAGTCTCTCAGGGAGAGACCCCCATCCACAGTGAAATGTTCATAGGCTATGTAGTGAAATGTTCATTGAGCAGTCTAGTGGAAGTAGACATTGCTTCAGCGAGTTCTTGGGTGTGGCAGCCTGGTCCTGACCAAAGGATGAGGTCTGACAGCACCTGTCTGCACCTGAAACTCCTACATTCTTCCTTCCCTTCTTCGCTCCGTTGCCTGAGCTTTGGAAGGCAGGGGGAGAGTGGGGAGGGAAGGGGAAAGAGAGGGATGTGTGATTTAGATGTCCTGCTTAGAGATGAGCAGTAGGACGCAGTGTGTTAGGATTGTGGACTTTGAGTCAGACCTGGATCTTCCTGTTATATATGTAATATATATAGGTAGGGTCTCGTGTAGCACAGACTGGCTTTAAATTTGTTATCTCGTCCTGGTCCTCTCGTTTCTACCTCCTGAGTGCTAGGATTACAGGTGTGTGCTGTCATATCTGTCTTACCTCATATTAATAGGAGAGCTTCTTTCATAAGCTTGTTACAGTGAGTGAATGAGGTAATATATGCAAAACATTCAGCCTTAGAGCAAGGCTGGAATAGAGCAGTCCTCAATATTTTGTTGTTATTACTGTGATAATGTTTAAATATATTAAAAAGTTATGACTTCAGCAGCTTTATAAACTTCAAACAAATAGACACACTCTCTTGTGCGCTTGTGTGTGTATATGTGTGTGTGTGCACGCATGTGTGTGTATGTGCGTGTGTGTTCACGTACCAGAGGGCACATACTAGAGGGCACTTGAGTGCCCTGGAGGCTCAAGGATGACACGGAGAATCATCCTTGACTGTTCTACTTCCTTACTGCTTTGCTCTAGGGTTTCTCAGACTTGGCCACCAGCCTATATGCACAGCATTTTTACATAGGGGTCTGGGAGTCCAAACTCAGGTCCTTTTGCTTGTGAGGAAAAAACTTTAACCACTAAGCCATCTCCCTTTTAACAGACCTCTATGTGCCAGATGTCGATGGAGGAGATTAGACTACCTGTAGCCATCAAGCCATGTGTGGATGGTCAAACTGAGGACACTGGTAATAAGAAGAAAGGCCAGGTGGGAGGGCAGGGAGATGTGTGTGAAGGCAGCCTAGGGAAGGGCTGGGTCTCTGCACTGGACAGGAAGGGTCCTGGTGTGCCGCCCTCCTCCTCTTTCCACAGACGCTGGCAGGAAGCAGTTTTGAACTCCTATACTGTGCGCCAGGCAGGAAGGGCACTGCATGCCTCATTTTCCAGGCTAGAATACCTTTCCCCATCTCACATGCCCATTCTCCAACTTTTACTCATTAATGAACTTTGGTTTCTCTTCTCTTCGGCATCTTTTGCTAGAGGTTTCAACTTTTCTCTCATGAACCTGTGTGACTTTTGTTCTGTTTCACCCAGTGACTGTGCCATGACTGGAGAACAGATCACAGTCGCCATCGGAGAGAGGACGATGTTGCCCGAGCCTCAGTGAGGCTGCTGTCCTGTGTCCTGAGGAGGGAGGGAGCACCCTTCTGCCCCTATCACATGGAGGGGGGGTTCTCAGTAGTTCCCAGCCTCATCACTTTCACATATTCATATGTGCACACCTGCTTTTCAAAACCACCGAAGTGTTACATATCAAGAATAGTTGGCTAAGAATTAAGCTGAAAAAAATGTGTTGTGTTCCCTCTTTAGAGGTTCACGGGCCCTGACAAAGGGGGCTCATGGACCCTGACAAATCAGGTCCAGACAGAAGTTAAGAAAGGACTAAATGAAGCTTGTTCTTAAAATTCAGCCTCTAAACAAACATTTCATTTTCCTATCCTTTTGGAAACAATCCTAGGACAGTGTTGTTACCATATATATTTAACTCCTATAACAATTATGACAGCTCTGAAAAGTGTGATTCGATAGCTCTAATAGATAATGAGTAAACAAAGCTGATTAAATACATGTTAAGGCAGAACTCTTGGGAGGCCTCAGGCTGAGCCTTCCTGCTATAGGCAGGAATGCTGATAAAAACAGTATTTCCTGATCATGTAAATTTACATATGTGGCATGTGATAAGATATCACAAAAGTTTGTATATTACACATGTTTTCTTGCCAAATCTCTAAACAACTCTCTGTATTTTGCAAAACTGAGGCTCACAGGGGTTAATTCATCTGCTTCATTTATCTGGTTGGTCCAGAGCCTTCTCCTGACCGTCAGAAAAGCTTTACTTTGCACTGGCCAGTGTTCCGGGCGTGCACGTGCACATGCCTGCTGCCGTTGCTTCAAGGCTCCTTCAGACCTGACTTCTAAAGTCTCTTCCACAGTCTCGTGGTGAGGTTTCTGCCCACTGGCTGAGACCCAGTAAGGCCTTGTCCGGGAATCACTGGTGGGAGTTTGGAAAGTGGGAATGGGGCTAAGCAAGTTTCCGAGGGCTGCGGTGAAGGAAGGATCCCAGGTCTTCCACAAAAGGAAGCCTCTTTTCCCCCCGGCAGCCAGTGAGGAGAGACTGACTGTTTTCCTGGTCCATCAGCCCCTGGACATCTTCCAGAACCCAAGGCACCAGGGGCTGGGAGCAGAAAGAGGGTTTTGGCTGCAGTCTGCAGAGAGCACGCCGAACAGCAGGGGGCGCTGAGCAGCTCTGCAGAGCACAGTCCAGCCTTCCCATCCAGCTTCCAAACCCCTTCCCACGGCTACAAGACTGTTGAAATGTCTGTTGGGAGTTCCTGCCGCCTAGGGAATGAAACGCGGGCCCTTGCATGTGGTAGGAAAGGCCTTTTTCTGCTTTCTTTTAAATCCTAGCACCTCTCTGGTCAATATCGAGCCCTTATCTTCCTTCTTGCTGAGCCTGCTCTAGTCCTTTGAGTCTTCGCACAAACTGTTTTCCCTGTCGGGAAGGGACCACCCTCCCCCACGTGCCAAAACCACTCCTAGCTGAAAGTCACTTCTTAAAGCCAGAGTAGAAATCTTGGAGATCAAGGTCAGGAGCATTTTTCCCACCCACTAGCCAGTGACAGCTCCCCCTCAGTACCACCATCCTACATCTGAGTCCCAGCCCACTAGAAATTTAGACTTTGCAGTAAAACTACTGCTGAAAAATACAGGCGATCGGGGCAGAATCTGTCTGCTTCTTCCCTCCTCCAAGATGCGATATTAAAACCAACTTTGGGACTGGGGGATAGCGCATGGGTTGAAGACTTTGCCTAGCAAGCAAAGTTCAGATTGCCAGATTCTAGGTAAAAATTCTGGGCGTCTGGAATAACAGACTTTCACCACAAATCTTAGCTTCTGTATAACTGCAGTTCTGATCCTGGAAGGCAGAGCCTGGGAAACCCCAGAGCAAAGCAATAGGGAGGTGGAGCAATTCAGGATGATTCCCTGTGTCACCCTTGGCCTCTACAGGCACACACACTATACACACTACACACACACACACACACACACACACACACACACACACACCAGTAGTCAGTAGCAGAGTATTCAGTTAATGTGTGCAAAGCCCTGGGTTCAATCTCTATTATCAATAATCATAATAAATCAACTTTGGGGTATAACTTGTAAGCCCAAGGATTTTTACAAAGCTGAAGGAAATCCATCCAAGCTGTCACAAGGAAAGACTGGGAGAGTGGCTTAGTCACGGCAGGGTTGAGACCACCCCCTTTACCACCCCCATCGAATGTATGATATTCTCATTTCTGGTTCTGGCTCATATTCAGTTCCCGTTCCCACCCTCTCTCTAGATGTCCTTAGGGGGCACAAGAAACCAGCTGCAGGTGCAATCACACACTCTCAGGACTGATGATTCACCCCCCCTTCACTTTCACCTGTGGGGTTCCCATCAGTATTACAAACAGCTCGTGAGTACCTGTGCTCCTGGAGTAGCTTCATTATCTCGTGACATCTTTGCAACCACATGAGGCTTGCTTTATTATGTTTATTTCTGCAGATGAGGCTAAGGGTTATACAGTTTGCTCAAGGCTAAAGAACTGGATAAGACAATCAGTCAAAGGCATCCCTGAACCCCAAAGCCCATACTCTCAAAAGGAGCACTTAGTAAGTACCCAGTGTATACAGGCAAGGTGCTCAAAGATAAGGAGCATGGGGTGAAGAAGGCTTAATTTTTTTTTTTTTTGGTCTTGAAACATCTTAAATTGTGCTGGGGAAGACATAGTATATTAATAGAAAATCAATTCATACCGGAGATATCAGATGTGGGGGTGTATGTCAGTAATCCCAGTCATCCTAGTCCTTGGCAGACAGAGACAAGAGGTGTCAAGCCTGTGTGTGGGCTGGGCTATATAATGAGACCCTATCTCAAATCAACCAACCAACCAAACCACCAACCATCCAACTAAACTAATAAACAAAAATCCCAAACAAAGACAAAACAACATAAACTACAAAAATCAACTCAAGCGATACTGAAAGATGGCTTCCTGTAAACAAGTTTACCAGGAGCAGCAGAACTAAAGGAGAGACCCTTGAACCTACCGGGGATAAAGAACTGAATTGTTAGCATGTTTCTCACTATGGATGTTCTATCAAATTATAATCCTTGAATTTTTTTTTTATTAGTACTGGGGTTTGAACCTAGGACTTCGTGCATGTTAGAGAAATGCTCTACTGCTGAGCTGTATCCTTTTTCCACTTGCTGTTTTGAGGCAAGGTATCAGTAAACTGCCCAGGCTAGCCTTAACTCACTGTGTAGTCCAGGCAGTTCCTGAAGTTGTTTTGCTTCATCCTGTGCTTCCTGGGTGTCACCACAAACCTCAGCCTGTTATTGAGTCTGGAGAAGCCCACTGCTGCTCTGCTGAAGTAGACTGCTCGGAACATCTTTTCACTTGGGGTACTTCTGGGGAGAACATCGTCTTCTTCCTGACCTGCCCCCCTTCTTTGTTCTCTGTATATAAGAGACGTCGAGCTCCTGTGGCAGCTGCCCAAAGTATACCCCCAACCCAGCGGGCCCACGCTGAAGTTTCTCACCCTCTGCAGACTGAGCTTCGGGTCCCTCCTTCAGAACAGAAGGGTCCTGATGATTCCAGAGCACATGCTGAACCCATTCCGGCTCTGACCCGGCCTCAGGGATCTACTGATGACTTCCATAGGGTAAATCTTGACCTAGCTTGAGGAAAGTCCGTGGAATCTGGGCGAGGTGAGAGAGGTTGGAGGAAAGGCTAGGACCTGGTATGCATGTGCCACTTGGAATTCACACCCTCCCATCTCTGTCCTTTGAACTTGGGGTTTGTGCTGATTCTGGAAGTGGGGGTTGGTCCAGGGATTCATGAAGCCATCCGGAGCCAGCTGAATGGATCATGAGATCTGAATCAGCCGGAAGCAAGTGCTTTGAGTTCCAGAACCCATGTCTCGGTTCCACCTGGCATCACCAATTATCTGTGCTTCTGACATAGGGCTTTTTTTTTTTTCTTCTCTCTTCTTCATTCCCTCGAAATAGAACTGTAATTAAATCCAAATTTGTACTGGAGACTCTATCGTCATAGCAAAAGCAGAACACAATGTCTGCAGACAGAAAAACTCTCTCAATAAAAATTAATTATGCACGGTTCATGTCCCAGTCCTGATGGCGGTGTGGGGAATGCATATGAAGATTGGGGGAGGAGCCCACTGGGAGGCACTGCCCAACGCAGCTCCCTCCTCCTAAGACACCGGCTGCAGAGCCCTCCTCTCCATTCAAGCACCCCCCACCTCCCTCAGATTTCATGGTCGAAGTGGTCGAAGTTTATGATTGTCTTCTTCCCCCCTCCTTCTTGGTCTGAGAAATTGAAAACATCCTTGGATAGGACTGGGAGTGTGTCACAGTTGCTCTCTGTGTTGCAGTGAGACAGCACTCAAAGTCAGACAACTTAAGAGGAGAAATGAACATTATTTGGCTTACAAGTCCAGAGGAAAGGCCCAGTCCCTCATGGTAGGAAAAGCAAGGCTGGCTGGCAGAAGCTAGAGGAGGCTCAGGTCATGTCTGTCATAGAGGCTGAGAGAGCAGCTGCAGACTGCTGAGGAGACTCCCAGTGGAAGCAGGGTGGGGCTAACCAACCGCAGGCCCACCCGCTGTGACCCAGCATGACTCCACCTCCAAAAGGTGCCATGACCTGCCCAACACCACTGACTAAAGATTGGAACACAGGAGTCTGTGGAGGACAACTTATATTCAAACCATGACAGACAATGTAGGGCGAAAAAAGACAGGACAGGAATTGGAAGGGCGAGACTGCGATCTGTCCATCTGGGTTAATCTTTGTTTCAAGAGGAAAGATTCTCATAGGTAGGAATGTAAGGCGTCTGCTGGCATTGTACGCAGTGTGCTTTCTGCAGCATGGAGCAGGCAGGCCGAATGAGCTATAGAAGATGCTGGAGTTTAGAGCCCATACCTCCCAATATCTACAAGGTAGAGACTGTTACAGGACTTTGCTCTTTCTGTGGTCCAGAGTCCCGGCCCAGGTCCAGCGTGGTCAGACAAAGGTTCCAAAAGCAGACACACCTCCTAGACAGGGCACAGTGAAAAACCAGACAGACAAGGAGGGCGGGGGGGGGGGGTAATCTCACCCTCTAAACCTATCATCACATTTAACTAGGAAAAAAGGAATCCCCGTGGGATGTGGATAACATGCGGATACTGTGTTAGGCTTCCGTGCCGTGACAAATGACTGAGATAAACAACGGGAAGAAGAGTTGTTTTGGCTCATGACCTCAGAAAGTTCACTTCACGGTCCCACATAGAAAGAGACAGAGAGAATGAAACAGGAATCGACCAGGAACAAAATCAGAGCCTGACTTCAGGGACCTCCTTCCTCCAACAAGGCCTTACTTTCTCCTCCCAATAGGCTGTTAAACTTTAGAATTCATCAGCAGACTAAAGCATTGATTAAGATACCCCCTTCCTGATCTGATCATCGGGTAACATCTTCATTAATGTACCCAGAACTTTAGACATCTCTCAGTCCAATGAAGTGGACAATCAAGATTTTAACCACCATAGACACCATCTGGTTTATTACATCTTAAGGAATAAAGGCAGAAGAGGGAACCCGGTCCCTATCCAGTGTTTCTTCCTGCAGAATACTAAGTCTCCGGCATCACTCTATGTAGAGAAGGGTCTCTTGACTGACAACATGGGTCAGGGGTCATTCCTTCGGTGCTGGCACAGGCTTAGGAGTAGCAGCTCCGTATGGCTTGATTACTCAGAACTTTAGGTGGTGTGTCCAAGTGTAACCCACAGAAACAACATAAGTACTATCTCTTCTTAGTAAAAGGGAGAAGGGAAAGCAACCAGGTAGGGTCAGAAAGGGGTCAGCAAGGGTCACGCAAAAACTCGTGTGATGGGATTGAAGAAGCTCTTGGCTACGGAGTGACTAAAGTTGTCTTCCAAACCCAGGCTCCTCGAGACATGTTCAGGAACTAGGAGTAAAAGATTGAATGGGCTGTGCCTTAAGACTGGATGAATCAGTAAATCCTCTCCCACTTGGGGGTAGGGGGATTTTAGGGTCTTACTTCCTGTTATTGACTCTCTCTGCTTCTAGTGCCACAGATCTCAGCAAACTGGTACAGAAGCTGTGAGAGCTACACCTCAGGTGGATGAGCCGATATGGCAACGCTGCTATTTTTCCCTCTTGATTATCTGCTAGCATAGCCTGCCCCCACACCCCCACCAACTTCCAATTTCAAAGCGTATCTGAAGAACCTGGGAAGACGGAGATGTTGCTTTAACTCAAATGGCTGAGAAGTCTCTGGAGTCTCCATGACGCTGGGAATTAATCACAGTTAGCGTTGCGTTGTAAGTCCCAGCTACAGACATAAGATGAGAAAAGGATTGAAAAAGGACAGAAAGGAAGAAACAGAGCTGACATTAGCTCTTATGGCATAACACGCTTCTGCAAAAGTCTTTAGATTCTCTAGGTACCCTATAGATAATGGTAGATAGATTGTATAGAGTACCCACTTGAATTCATGAGCAATACTAGAAAAATAGAGCTGGATTTGTGATCAAGACAAAATTATTTCTGCTTGCATATTTGCAGCAATTTTTTTCTTTCTTTTTTATTTTATTATTTCCACTCATACAAACTTAATAGGTACACCAGTTCCCTCTCTCCCTCCTCCTCCTCCCGACCCCCCTGCTCCCCTTCCCCTCATCCCTACCTCCCCATCCCCCAGTGCCTCCCCCCCAATCCCCGGAGAATCCTTTAATGTTTGCAGCAATTTTTAAACAGGAAAGTTTACAATATTCTTAAGTTTTAAAATCTTGAAGCATTTTTGTTTGTATGCTTATGCAATGCAGGGTGATAATACATAAATACAATGTAAAATGTCAAAATCAGGTTAATTAACATTTTCCTCTGTCTAAACATTTATTATTTCTCTCTGTTTGGAGCCTATGAACTCTCCTCTTTTAGTTCTCCTTAAAATATGCAATAACTTGTTATAAACTATAGTTATTGTACTACATTGTAAAACAGTATAATTTATCCAATCTAAAAATCTGCAATATATTACTGAAAATTTTTTAAAGTTACAATTTTGGAAACATAGCATATTCATTGACAAACTTCACTGAGCTATACAGTTCCATCATTGCTATATGTCAGAAAACATTTTGGGGGTGAATTAAAAAATACAGACAAGTGAAGGTTACAGATCTGTTCATATACTGAATTATTGTAAAGATGCAAGAACCTCCTCAATTAATCTACAGATTTAAAAAATCTACAGATCTAAGGTTACATGTGACTATAAATGGTTAGAAAGACAAGATAGTCTTGAAGAACAAATATGAGAGTATTGAGTCCTTGTGATATTCAAAGCATATCAAAAGAGCCAGGAAGAGCAAACAAATAGGATAAACAAAGGATTGACAGAAGGAAAAACAAGTAGCAGAAGAGGGGAGGAGCAGAGCACACGGAGGGGGTCGTTGACTCAGAGTGAGTGCAATGCATGGGGGAAAAGGTAACATATTTTTTTTCTTTTCTGCCATTGTTGTTTTGAGATTTTTTTTTTTAGGTATTTATTCAATTGGAGCCTCTGAAATATATTGAGCTAAACCTATTACTTATAAACTTTTATATAATTGTGTCAGACTTCAATAAATGTTTTTTGAGTTATTTCATTTTTCTAGTTTTATAAGCATATTGAGTACTCATCCCTGCTTCCCTCTATTGCCCTCCCACCCCAGGCTTCAATAAATTTTTCCCCCCACCATGTAGCCTGGCTAGCGTGGAACTCATGATGTAGTCTAGGCTGAGAGTCACAGTGTTTCTCCTGCCTCATTTTCCTGAGTGCTGAAACTATAAATTATAGACATATGCCATCATGATTGTCTTTGCTTTTTTAAAACTATGGAGAAGAATCCTCATAAGAACATAATCTTTACTTTTGGGGGAAAGACGCTGTACAGAAACCAAGTCATTGCAGTTAGATCATAGTTAGAACTTACCTGGTATGACTTTGGATAATTCTCTTATTGTGATCTTGGAACCAGCACCATAAATATATCCATATCTTTAAACTTTCTTTTTATTAAGTTTTATTTATTTATTTACTTATTTACTTATTTATTTATTTATTTATTTATTTATTTATTTATTTATTTATTTATTGTGAAGGCACTGTGTGTCTCTGTGGAGGCCTAAAGGAGACTTAGGAATCATTCTAGACTGCCTCCATTTCCTTTTTGATTTGCTCTGGGATTTTCCCAGGCTCTGCCTGCCAGGGCCAGAAGTAAAGGCTACTGCTGTTTTTATTTCCTCTTTTATATGGGGACCTGGGATCCAAACTCAGGGCTTTTTGCTCACAAGGTAGAGTCTTAACCTCTCCAGCCCATACCTTTGAACTTTCAAGACTTCCCTGGAAGGCTTAGACCCGGTGTGGGTGTTTTTATCAGCTAACGTGTCAAGAAGATTTATTGATCTTCAGCTGAGGTATGGCTCAAGCTTAGGCCGTGGAAGCCTCTAAAAGGGAGAGAATGGGAAGTGACAGAGGTTAGGGCTGGGTTCTGTCATCTGCTAGGAGCAGTTCTCTACTGTGGCCTTTGAGGTCAGCCATCATTCATCTGAACTTGGCAAACATTTGTGGAGAGGACATGCATTCTCATTGCAGCAAATGACAGATCTGAGCAAGAAGGATGTGACCCCCCCCAGCTTGTAGTGTGTAGGCTAGTACACAGGTTCTACCAACAGCCCCATGAGACCTCCAGCAGACAGGAGCTAAGCTGGATTTAGGTTTCCAATCCTCCATGCTTTCTGTGTCAGGACCTGCCAAAACCCTTCCTATAGTCACCTAAGTCAAGGGGAACAGGCTTAATCTCGGAGCACAACTCAAGACATGAAAGGTTATTTTGCATGGTTGAGAACACATGGGCGCATTAGTGTCTGGAAATGAAATGCTAGCTAATATTATGAAATTTCCATAATCTGACTTTATGTCATAATTATAGCCTGCTTGCTCTTTACCGTCAGCCCAAAGAGGTTCTTATCAGTGTATTTGTCATTATAAATGTTATGTGTATAATCATGGATATTTGTCACAGAGGTAGCAGAAGGAATAGTAATCATATTCGAGAGAGACATATTACCAGCTATGAGATTCAAGACTAATGCAGGGACAAACATACCACAAACCCAGAGGCCCAGAGTACCTTGCCCTGCCCTGCCTTTCACGGCCACATTACAGGTTCATTTGTCTTACTCTTGGAAATTGAAAAGTGAATAATTATGAGAGAGAGAGAAAGACAGAGAGAGGATGTATGAGCACTTGCTTGGATTTACATGAATGTTATTCACATTAACCGCTGGTATCTATACAATTTAGTTCCTGTTTACCAGTTTACTTTTTCTCTATGTTGTTTTCCTGTTTTCATTAATAAAACTTAATCATCATTTCATTACAAAAATATCTGTGGCCTTTTCTCCTAAGACAAGGAGAGCTTTGTTTCAGCAAGCCACGCATCCCAGGCCTGCCTGCAGGGGTGGAAGACACAGAGAAGGCAGGGTTTGTGTCATGGCAGGGATGTGCCACCCGGAAGAAGCAGCTCACGCTCCAACCTGGCCTGTGTTGTCTGGAAGCAACGTGAATCACACATGAAGATTTGCTTCCACACATTCTTGTATCTGAGATTTACGGCATCTGTCGACTGCTAGTCCTTCACTAGGTGTAGAAAGGATTGCTTTTACAGCAGATCCAATGTCTGTGACTGCTCCACCCAAGGTCCCATCCTCCTCTGTCAGCCTCCCCCACTCCCAGTTGGCTGCAAGCACAACTTGCACACAGCCTCTAACCCTAGTCTACCCTTCCGACGGGGGAAATAGGAGATATTCATTTTAAATTGTGTGAGAATCTATGTCTAGATGTAGGACCTTGTTTGTCCTCTCTTCTCTTTCCTATGACCATGCTGCTGTAGAGTGTCATGCCAACGGACCCTCGGTTTGTGTTTGCTGATCTTTTCTTTGCAGTACTGGGTTCTGCCCAGGGCTGCTTCCACGGCTATGGCTCAGACTTCAATGCTGAGTGTTTGTTTCTTTTGAGATGATGCGGGCTTACTGTGCACAGTGGATTCTCTTGTAATTAAGGATGTATTGTAATGAGGTGCGCCTTGGAAGGACTCACACATACGTCTTGGGCCCTGTACATTGTGAAATTAGTACCTTACCAAGTCACACTGAGTTCTGGACGACATACCCAGATGTACAGAAAGGATCGACAGCCTGTAATTCAAAGCTCACGGTGAGTCTGTTTCTATTAACACCACCTGGGAGGTATAATTGTCAAGCCTCGGGAGGTAGCTGGGTCAGGGTAGGTGCTTGAAGTTTCCATGGGTAACTTACTCTCCTCTGGCTGACTGACTCGGGTGGCACAGGGAGGACAGAGAAAGGAGGGTGTTGTGTGCCCAGGGAGAAAAGAAAACAGCAAAGTGGAAACAGAGCAGACCTCCCCCAGGTTTCTGGGGTGAGATCTGATGCATGGGACATGGGCAGCCTGACATTTTAAGACAGACTGTTTTCAGCCTCGGTGAAGTCACTGCTTGAAATCCCAGAGAAGGTTAAGAATTAGGCTGAGCTTCCCCCAGAGTCTCACGAAGGCTCAGTACCACCCCCCACCCCCATGAGCGATGATCTCAGGAGAAACAGCTGGAGCAAGAGAATCATTGGGGCAGCTGCTGGACAGGAGCAGGGACGCGCCCCCACTTGTAGGCCTGTCCACTGGAGGGCCATTGCTCTACCATACATGCCTAGACTTGTGCCAGGACAGCTCCCACCACCACCAAAAAAAAGAGCCCAGTGGTCCACACTTGCAGAGAGACATGAAAGTGGGAAGAATGTGGCTGATTGGTGAATAGAAGGGAGGGGGGAATGGAGGAAGTGGGGGCAGGGTTACACATTCCATTCTGTTCACATATGAAAACTGCAAAAAAATTAAAAAGAAAGTCTTCACTTAAAAAGAACATTAGGTTATAGATAGTAAAGAGTAGAAAACCTTAATATTAAATTTAATTGAGTCTATTAGAGATACAGATAAAAGTCCCTGTAAGCTTTAGTCATTACAGGGAGATGGAGTCCTAGGTGTCACATGAATGTCATTATTGGCTAAAACGCATGCTCGAGACTTGAGAGTACATCTCCTTAGCCTAAACTTACTGACTACTCTCCAAAGATAGAAATCCTCAGTTCCACACGCGCAGAAAGATAGCAAAGAACAATATTGACAAATGATGAGCCTCTATGAATTGAGATCTTCTGCCAACTCAAGGAGAGAAGAGAGAAAAAAGCTTCGCTACTGGACCAGAGAGGAGAACATTTACCCCCAACTGTCCTCTAAGATTAACCGTGGGCCAGATGCCAGTTGCCTACCCCAGGGAAATCAAGCAAAGCATTAAAAATCCAAAAGAAGATGCCCAAAGCGAGTATCTGGGAAGGGACTGGAAGAAAGACATCTAGCCGTGTTGGCAAGATAGAAGGCAGTGGGCATGAATGTATTCGAACTTCAAAAGCAGCTCTCCTCGAAGCCCAGGACAGGCTGCCAAGACAGCAAGACCCCCTAACTCTAGTTCTCTTGGCTCCGAGACTTGAACAGACATGATTGGAACTTAAATGGCTGATGGTGCTTGGGAAGATTGTCAGTTTCTATATTGAGTGATTTTATATATATATATGTATATATATATGTATATATATGTATATATATTCACATATATGATTTAAGAATATATGCATTATATACTTTAGATCTACTAATGGGTTTTTGACACTGAGGAAAACTCACCTGATATATGTTTAATTGCTATATTTCATATACCATAATGACCCTGACCTTGGTCTTGTTTCACATTCTACCAGATATGCTACACTAAGCAAAAAGAAAAAAAATCCACCCAAGCAGAAGGATCCTCAGCATGAAGTCCATTTCCCCCAAAGGTAACAGCTCAGAAATACTTTCTATTAATTATTTTATTATTGCACAAGCACAAAGATAGGATTTATTCATCAGTCATGAGTACTTGCCACTGAGAGAAACCAGGATGCTGTCACCCGGAGAAATTCTAGGTCTGCAGACACGGTGATTCTGGAATTTCTCGTGCCAGAATCAATGAAATATTTAAAAGCTGGAGATGTATTAGGAAAAAAATGCACACTGAGGAGACAATTTGAGGAGGATCAAATTTCGGTAAAATTTAGACATTCAAAAAAAAAAAACAAACCCATAATGGCAGTGATTTTTAATAGTGTATTTAGATTATATTATAATATTATTACAGAAAAGAGAGATAAGTTCTTCTAATAGAAGAATGTCAACTAGTAGATACACAGGAATGGTAGACTTAAAATGTAATCATCTTATAATTATCTAAATAATTTAGCTCAAGCCACCAAGGATTCCTAGGGCAAAATCTCCCCATTCAAGCTTGAGGTAGTTTCAGAAACTAGCCCATACTCTGTGTTGGATACAAAGAAGCATAAGCAACACACTGCACTAGAGAATCCGAAAGTCATCTCTCAAATCAAGTGAGCGCTGTGAGTGTCACCAATGATGGGATAACCCAACATTTTGACATATTAAGAAAGTCACGGGCTAGAGAGATGGCTCAGGGGTTAAGACTCTGCCTTCCAAGCAGAAGGTCCTGAGTTCAGATCCCAGGTCCCACATGAAAACATCAGAGGCTTGCACTTCCAGCCTGGTGGGTGGAGTCTGGGAAATCCCAGAGTGAAGCAAGGAGGTAAAAGCAATCCAGGATGATTCCTGAAATCACCCGTGGGCCTCCACTGGGACACACAGTGCCCTCTGACACACACACACACACACACACACACACACACACACACACACACACTAAATAAATAAAATGGAGTTGTTTTTAAAAAGGATCATACCCTGTCAGTAGTATTATTGGCAAAAATCATTAATCTGAATATCATCATGAGGAAATAATTCAAGTTAGCAGTAACATACTCCATGACCGCCCTAAGCTCTTTAACATGTCAGCCTCAGATGAGACTTTTTTCCCACTTTTATAAAAAGTATTTGATTACTTCAATGTATTTGCAAAGTAGCTTACAGCTGGACTTGAGTAAGGAAGAACTGGTACTATATGTTCACTGGCCTCTGGAAGTCAGAGGCCAACTAAACCCCACACCAGCCCTTGTCAATGATGCTTTGAAGCTGGACATGCATGCCTGTCCTAGTGTGCATTTCTGATTTAAAGAAATAAACAGCTCTTCCTAGAAAACCTTAGGTCTAGAAACCAAGGAAGCGAGCTGTTTCGTTGTTTTTTAAAATCAGGAGCTGAATCTTGACTTAAGGAAGTTTAAAGATGTATCACTTTCATAAAAATTTATGAACTTTGATTGGGTTCTAGATCAAAGAAATAAAATCATTATATATATGATATTGAGAGAACTGGGAAGCTTGTATAAGAGCCGTAGATTGTGGACTTTTGGCATTTATCTTGTTTTTCTTAGGAGGCATTTGCAAAGGTGTTTGGGGGAAACGATGTCTCTAATTCACTTTCTTTACATCATATGGCAAGGGGGGAGAGGAAGGAGTAAGTGCAGGTGGAGAAATGTTGATTGGTGAAATTTGGAAAGGAATTGAAACTAGTCTTGATTTGAAATAGTCTCTCATAATTTTGAAACTTTAAAATAAAATGTATGTAGAGAAACTTGCTCATGAGAGAACAGAGGAAACATTAGGACTTAGCATTTGGATAATGAACATGATGTTATCTCTTAGTGTAATGAAACATGAGAGGCTGGGAGACTTTATAAAACAAAGAGGTTTATTTATACCACACTCTGGAGGTTCAAAAGCATCAAAGCAGCAATGACCCTGCTGTGCTGAGGGTCTAATGATGGATGTGATTAAGGAGGGAGGGCCTACATGGTAAGACAGGAAGCCAGGGTGAAGAGAGGGGTTATGCTCGCTCTTCTATAGCATCTTATTCTTATAAGTACTAATCGAGGTCCCATAACTACGATAATCCTTTCCAAGGTCACCTCCAATGACCTCCTCATAATTTTCACCTCTTCTGACTTCTACCCCCTCTTCCATGTTATATTGGAGCCCCAAGCTTCCTACCTGAGCACCATTCATGTTCACACTTAAACCATCTCCAATTTTTTTTCAAGATCATTCATCTCTCAGGTATACCAAATAGAAGAGCCTGACCAAAAATAAATCAAACATGAGCGTGTAGCCAAGAGGAAAATATTCCTTCTTAGTATTCCCCAAAGTGATGAAATTCAACCTGTAAATATTGATCTGTGTGCCAGGCATTATGGTAAGTGATTTCATCTCATTTAATTGTCACAAAACCTTACAGAGGGGGGACTATAGTGCAGAGGAGGAAACTGGAACTCAGAGAGGTTAAATAGCATGCTAATATTACACAGCAAGTGCACAAGTCATAACAGAACCAATGTGTCTGACTTTGGAGCTTGGCTAACAATCTCTACTTCCTTCCTGTCCGTGCTAGAAAATATGTATATGTATGTGCATATCTGTCTATCTGTGTCTTGCCCCAGTAGCATGGATTTGTTATAAATTGGAAAGAAACTCATACAATTTTATGGAAATGTATACTGAACACTACCAACCCAATAACCGAGGAAATTAACAAGTCATTTAAAATCCTCTGATACTCAGGCTTATCACTTAAATTCATTGCTGCGATTCAATATCTTATTTCCACTCATCTGTATTACAGAGTGCCAGACTTGAAAGGCAAAATAATCATTTTGAAATTACTTAGAAAACCCTGCCAAGTATGGCAAGTCCCGTGTCTGTGGCAAGGCGGAGGGCAAGGCTTCCTTCTGCTGGAATGTGCCATCCCTTCGGCTTCTCAGCACGCGCTCACAGGTACTCTTCAGGTTCTCAATGGTCAGTGTATTAGTCAGGATTCTCTAGAGCCACAGAATCAACATAATGAATATACAAAAAGGGAATTTATTGAGTTGGCTTATGAGATATGGCCGAGATAGTCCAACAATAGCTGCCAGTAGCTGCTCAGTCCAGTAGGCCAGTGGGTGATGTCTGAAGGTTGGAGGATTCCTGGAGAGTCTTTATTTAGTCACGTTGAAGACTTGGAGGGCTGGGGAATCAAAGAAGTGAAGAAGCCAGGTGGCAGGAGGGAAGAGAGTTTTCTAGCACAGTTTCTCTTCAAAGTCTTCTGCTTTGTGGTTCCTTTTATCTGGTCTGCTACTGGGAGGTTCCAATCAGATCTAGGGCTGGTCTTTGTGTAATGTATCGATCTGGGTAATCTTTTCAGGTACTCTGACAGCTGATCTTAGTTAATGCCAGATGTGGTCAAGTGGACACTCAGGGTAGCACAGTCAGTGAACCTCATTTACATGGTTGGAGACAGGGGTCAGTGCACATATTACTTTTTCTCCTAAGTTTTTTTCTTTGAAAAACACTTAGCTTGACTTACCCCTTGCTTCCATCAAGGTGGAGAAGCCAGAGTGGGGAGAGGAGAGCCATCCTCACTTTCTTACAGAATCTTGCTCATATTATAACTAACTGGGGAGATGGCTCAGGGATTAAGTCTTTGTCTTGCAAGCAGAGAGACCGAAGTTCGGGTCCTGGATCTCATATAAAAATGCTGGGAGGAAATGGCAATGGCCTTCACTTCTGGCCTGGAAAACTCCAGACAAAACAAAAAGGAGGTGGAACAATCTAGGATGATTCGAGAAGTCATCTTGGGCTTTTGCAGGCACACACAGTGCCCTCTTCTACACACACACACACACATGCACACACACGCACACACACGCACACACACGCACACACACGCACACATGCACACGCACACTCACATGCATGTGCTCACACACACACAAAGACACACACACACACAGGTACACCCTGGCACACTCTCCCCTCAAAGAGCTAACTGTGGTCCCATGCATAGAGAATATCATTAATCCCTCCCAGGGTAGCAACTTCAATGATCACCCCATAAACCTCAACTTTTAAATGTTCCACTCTCCTCACAAGAACCTCAGGTTTCTGTGTTGTGCTGGAGACAGGAGAACATGGTTTATATGAAGCCAGACAAAATTATCTTGGTAGGTCAGGAAAGCTAGAATGAGTGGCCTCAGAGTTGAGGCCAAAAAATTAAATGCAAAATATTTTTTAAAATGTAGAATAATTTCAAAAACATTTTTCAGAGTGTGCTATATGTGGACACTTCTGGTGGGGCGCTTTACAACTGGTCACACCTGTTTCAGGTAAGGAAGTTGGGCAGGGTGGCAGACTACTAGCTTAGGGACGTAGGTTCCAGTTTATTTTACACATGCGTGAAAATGTCATAGCATAACGATTTTTATAACCTACCCATAGTCCTGTTTTGTACAAAGAGCTTATGGTAGTAGCTGAAGAGCCAGTAAAGGAATGTATTATTTAGGAAAATAATTTTCATTGCATTGTAATTTGACAAGTGACCCATGTCTCTCAGGAAACTTAACAAGAAAGAAAATCATGGAACATGGGATTGGGAGTTAGTCAATGCAAATTTAAATTCAAAGTCTGGCATTGGCAGCCTTCTTGGCTGCCTGACCTGGCTGGTTATTTGATATTCCTGATGATCCATTTCCTGATCTGAAAAATGGGAAAAATTTGAGTCCTCCCCCCACCACCACTTGAACGCCTAATTCTGGTATTTGGGGAACAGAGGGTTCTGGTAATAGCATAATGGGAGTGGATCTCAAGAAGACTCAGAAATATTTCTCTAAGTTGGGGACACCTGAATTCTAACAGTGCTGTGCATCTGACCTTTCATGTGATCAAGTCTGGGGATCAAGTCTGGATGATTGCAGGATGGTTGCAGACCAAACATCTGAGAAAAGATTCAGCCAGAATGAAGTCACTCAGCCATAGTTATTTTTAAGCTTATGATTGGTTCCTGAGGTCTGCTCGAGTCATCAGGGCCTGGATATCTCAAAGGATAGTGGGGCTAGATGAGGCTTCAGGAAAAGATCTAGAATGCTCAGCCTCCCAGTGTTGCTTTCAAGAAGCAATAGCTACTTTCTTTCTTCATTCTGGTAACTCCACTTTGAGGCAAATAAGAAATAAGTAAAACTGTGTGCATTTTTAAAGAAAGCCCCACATCTCTAGACCAAATACCTGTAGGGTTGAAAAACAAGCAAATGAGCAAACAAACAAAATAAGGGACTGTATAAATATCAGCGTTTAAATTAGGTGCAGCTGAAGAATGGGCAGTGTTTATTTTTATTAGTCCCTGTTCTCATTGCTCTTATCAAATACCCAGGAAGGAGCAACTTTATTTTGTCTTACTGTTAGAGAGATTGTAACCCGTCATGGTGAGAAAGGCTGGGTCATGGAGCCAGATAGAGCTGGTCATATGGGGCCTACAGTTTAGAAAGCAGAAAGCAGACAGGAAATGGGGCCCATGTTCACACACCTCGATGTTCACCCCCCAGGGATCCACTTCCTCTAGGAAGACTTTAACTCCTAAGACTTCCACGACCTTCCGAAACAGCCCCATCACTTGGAAACCAAGTCTTGAAACAAACGAGCCTGTGAATAAGCAGTTCACGTGCAGTCTACAGCTCAAGCCAAGACATGCACCCTCACCTGCCTGGCTAATTGTGTGACTTGGGATAATTCACCCAGAACTGCCTCCTGAGGAAATCCAGCCCACCCCAGGAAGAGGGACTATTCTTTTTATTTAACTCCTTCTATTCTTTTAAGGTCTTACACATGAATTTGTGTCATTTTTACCCTTTATGACCCAATGCTGATCCTCTACTTTCTCCCAGTATGCTCTCTTTTCTTCCCCACCTGCTTTCTTGCTGAGTGAGTGACTTACTAAGTCCTATCCCATTCCTTTAAAAGTAATTACTCGGAGCCACCTATTAGGGAGTACATACGGCGCTTAATTTTCTGGGTTTGGGATACTTCACTTAATATAATTGTCTCTAATGACATCCATTTCCCAGCAAATTCCAGTAATTCATCATTTTTGATGGCTGAGTAGTACTCCATTGTATAGATGTACCACTGATTCCTTATCCACTCGTCAACTGTTGGACATTTGGGTTGATTCCATGACTTTGCTATTGTAAACAGTGCTGCTATGAACATGGTCATGCTTGTGCTATTGAGGTGAACCTCTGCTGTATGGGGAGTTATTCCCAAAAGTGGAATAGCAGGGTCATATGGCATTTCAATCTTTAATTTCTTTAAGAATCTCCAGATGGCTCGCCAGAATGGCTGTATGAGCCTGCATTCCCACCAGCAATGTAGGAGAGTTCCCCTTTCTCCACATCCTCTCCAGCATTTGTTGTTGTTTGTATTATGGATTTTTGCCATCCTGACCGGGGTGAGATATCATCTCAGGGAAGTTTTGATTTGCATTTCCCTGATGGCTAAAGAAGTGGAGCATTTTTGAAGATATTTGTTAGACATTTTAATTTCATCCCTGGTAAAGTTTCTTTTAAGTTCCAGGGCCTATTTTTTAATTTGGCCATTGGTTTCCCTGGTGTTTAGTTTTCTAAGTTCTTTGTGCACTCTGGACAGTAGAGCTCTATCAGATATGTGGTTAGTGAAGATTTTTTTTCCATTCTGTGGGTTGCCTTTGAGCTCGTTTTACAATCTGTTTATCTGAACAGAAGCTCTTTAATTTCACCAGATCCCAACTATTGAGAGTTGGTAGCAGTGACTGTGCCATTGGATGTCTGTTTAGGAAATGTTGGCCTAGCCCAATCAGCTCGAGGGAGTTCCCTATCCTTTCAACTATGGTTTTTATAGTCTCTGGCCTTATATCAAGGTCCTTGATCCATTTGGAGTTAAGTCTTGTACATGGTGACAAGTCTTGTACATGGAGACACTCATAGGTAAATCTATGTATTACCTACAGTAATTGCAAGGATTATGAACAGGAGGGATGGGGTTGGAGGGCCACACCAGAAACAAGGAGAGAAGTGACCATGTTACAGTAGAGAAAATAGGCCTCCATCAAGGACTGCAAGTAAGTAATATGACACCTGGTTAAGTTCACAGACGTTCGTTCCTGATCATTTACAACTAAGGGGGTATGATCTCACCAGAAGGGGAGGGCATATAGTCTGGCAGATAAAAAGTAACCATTTTGCAAATGGGTGATTGACCCCTCCCTCACTGAGGTTTCCTACTTTTATTACATCTACCCTTAAATGTGCTCTTATAATAAGATTCCAGTTTAACAGCTTTTTGTCTCTGGCCAGGGGGTGACATACAGTGCCCAGCAGGATGGAGTGAAGGGCATTGCAGGAGCAGCAAAACTGCAAAAGAAAATCAAAAACCACAATCCAGAACTTCAGAGACTCTATATCAACCACCTAGAACTAGGCCAGACTAATCTCTCCCCATCCTGAAGCTCAGGGACATTTGCGGAAGAGGGGGCGGTAAGATTGTAAGAGCAAAAGGATGGGAGGAACAATGATTTGCAAGATACTCCACACTAGTTAGGGCCGAAGCAATCATAACTGGACTTTGCATGCCTGGCGCAATGTCCAACACACTATTGACCTCACAAAGTCTAGCATCTGCTAAAGGCACCAAGATCCTTGGAGGCAAGGGATTGGCAGCCACAGTAGTGTTCCTATGCTTAAGGGGAACACGGGAAAGGATTCAGGGAAATGCCACTGGGTCCTTGTATGTCATCGGAGAGGAGGGCCCAGAGGAGAGTCAGGCATGCACAAGAAAGGACTCTCTGGGAATTGGGGTGGGAGGCACTGGGGAATGGGGAGGGAGTGGTGAGGGGAGGGGGAGCAAGGGGTTCGGGGGGAGGAGGAGGGGAGGGAACTGGTGTACCTATTAAGTTTGTATGAGCTGAAATAATAATAAAAATGTATATATAAAAAAAGTAATTACTCTTACAGGCTAGCAGAGAAACAACTGTATGAGAATTACTGATGAGGTATTGTGTGCCAGTGACAGCTTTGAATTTGATACTCTGAATTTTAAGGAAGTTTTCATAATAGGGTTAAATATAAGAGAACTCCTTAAAAACATAAACCTCTTGGAATTGCTGTAGGCTCTGAAGCTCATACACATATATTTTCAATATAGCATGTTTAGCTTCTCAGACCTGCCAATTCCATATTGGTTCATGGATCACTAAACCAAGGTTTGGTAATGCACCTGGGTTCCTCTGTGGGTGGCTGAAGTGATTGACAGAAACTGCCACAATGAGGTAAACTGACCTGGTGAGTCATGTGGCCAGATGTCTACAGCCATTTCTTTCCTGTTACTAATGGGAAATCTAAGCCACATGCAACCAAGATTCTTCCTGGAATTGTACAAGTCCCAGGATACACCATTTTGGACACTCATCCCCACTAACTGATATGTCTATGTAGATCACAATAAGATAGAAGTCAACATTAAGAAGGACTCAGCAGAAGAGTTAACAGGATAAAATGACAAATGAGGCAAGAGCTGTGTGTGGGGGTGATTAGAGATAGTTGTATCTCCTTCGATTTGGTAACAGCTGGTGATGACATGTACATGAACCTTTCTCTTGTGTGTGTGTGTGTGTGTGTGTGTGTGTGTCTATGTGTGTGTATGCAAGAGTGCACCTGACGGTGGAGCCCCAAGGGTGACAATGGAAGTCATCCTGGATTGTTCTACCTCCTTATTGCTTTGCTGTGGGTTTTCCCAGGATCTTCTTTCCAGGGATGGTATTACAGGTATCTTAGCCAGGGTTCTCTAGAGTCACAGAATCAACAGAATGAATATATAAAAAGGGAGTTTATTGAGTTGGCTTACTAGATATGGCTGAGGTATTTCAACAATGGCTGCCAGTAGCTGCTCAGTCCAGTAGACCAGTGGGTGATGGCTGAGGCTGGAGGATTCCTAGAGAGTCTTTATCACATTGAAGACTTGGAGGATTGGAGAGCTGGAAGGTTTAAAAAATGAAGAAACTGGGCAGCAAGAGGGAAAATTTCTAGCACAGCTTCAGAGAGTCTCTCCTCTTCCCAGCCTCCTATTACGGTTCCTTTTATCTGGTTCCATACTGGGAGGTTCCAATGAGATCTAGGGAGGTTCCAATGGGATCTAGGGCTGGTCTTTGTACTGTAAATGTATTGATCCAGATAATTTCTCCAGGTAGTCTCAGCTGATCTTAGTTAAAGCCAGGTGTGTCAAGTTGGCACCCAGGATGAACTATCAATAACAGGTTGCTGCCATTTCCGCCGGGCATTTTTACATGGCACCCGGAGATCTGAACTCAGGTCCTTTTGTTTGTGGTGAAAAGACTTTAACCTCTGAATCCTTTCTCCAGACTGAGCTTTTCTCTTTCAATGTATGCACTAATGACTCTCCGCATTGCTGTAACCAAATACCTAACTAAAATCAACTAAAGGAGGGCTGGAGAGGTGGCTCAGGGGTTAAGCCTTTGCCTTGCAGGCGGAAGGTCCCGAGTTCTGATCCTAGGCCCACGTATAGATGCCAGGCGGAAGCGGGGGCGGCCTGCGTTTCTGGTCCTGGTGGGGCGGAGCCTGTGAATCCTGGGGCAGAGTAAACAAGGAGGTGGAGTCCGCCATGGTGGTTCCCGAGTTCGTCCGTGGTTCTACACACACACACACACACACACACACACACACACACACACATGCATTCACGCACAATTGAGTAAATAATAAATAATAAAAAATAAAAATAAAAAAAATCAACTAAAGGAGGAAGAATGTACTCTTTGACTCATGATGTCAGGGGACATATAGTCCATTATGGCGAAGGAGGGTTTCATGTCTGTGACCACAGGTGGGTAGGGCTGCTTGCTTGGATCAGAAAACAGAAAGGAAGGAGTAGATCTGGGCTATAAACCTCAACCCTCCTCCCCAGTAACTCACTTCCTCTAACTAAGCCCCTACTCTCTAAACGGTTCCACAACTTCCCCAAAACAGCACCACCAGTTGGGAGCCAAGTGTTCAAACACATGAATCTGAGGAGGAGAGTTTATATCCAAACCATCATGATGTGTCTTGGTTCCTTATTTGCTGGCTTCTTGGGTGGGTGCCCACCTTACAGCCTGAGCCCATAGATCTTTCTACTGGGATCCGTCTTGGTACTGAAGGCTGAGGGCACTGTGACAGTACTCCTGCCTTCACGGCTGTTCTGGAAAGCTGGCAGGGTTTGACATTTTTCTCAGTTGTGGCGCGATGCACTTGGACTTCTTTTGGGACAGGCCCCTCGGTGAGCATGAAAGCTGGTTTCCTTTCTCCTGCCAGAAAACCTAGCTCTCTCATTTGCTATATTTTCTGGGCTTGCTGGATTCGGCTCAAAACGCTTCAGCAGAATCTGTCTCTGGGGAGAAAGCAGCCCTTAAGAAAGAGCAGGAAAAGGGACTGTTTGACTCTGATTCTTATTGGCAGCTGGGATCAGGTAAAGACAGGCTAAGACCCACAGCCGACACACAACTTGGTCATGCAGCTAGGTGGCTTTCCATACCATCTTCACCCACAATTGGAGGACTTTCAAGAGATCCCTTAAGGCACAAGCTGGGGGTGGAGGACACAGGCCATTTACCTCCACAATGAAGGCTGTGTTCTATTTGCCAAGTCTGGAGAAGTGAGTGGCAGGAATGGAGGCCTTCAATTTTCTAAGAATTCAGTGTATCTCTTTGACCCCATTTCCTTCCTGGATCAGCCCTAGGCAGGTGTGTCCTGAGCTTAAAGGTTACAGCTGAAAACCTATGAATCAGAAAAGGGCTTGGAAGTAAGGCAACTGCTAACATAGTCAAAATTTGTCACAAACCAAACAAAACGGTAGCAGCAACAGCAAAACCCACCGTGCTGGGCATCATTAGCTTTTGTGCAGTACAGTGAACTGAATGCTTGTGGCCAACTCACTCACACCCATTCATGTGATTAAATCTTTTCTCCTGACTGTGTGTGTGTTTGTGGAGGCCCAAGGGTGACTTCAAGAATCACCCTAGGTTTCTCTACCTCCTTTTTGCTTAGTTCTGGTGTTTCCCAGGCTCTGTCTTTTAGGTCAGCCATTTCCACCCAGCATTTTTACATGGGATCCAGGATCCTAACTCAGGTTTTTCTGCTGGTGAGGCAGAGGCTTATCCCCTGAGCCATCTCTCCAGCCCTCTCCTGACAGCATCAAGAGGTGAGGCCTTCAAGAGAAGGAAGATCCCAAGTCAGAGTCTTCATGATTGAAATTAGTGTAGAAAGTAGATCTGCGGAAAGTAGATCCCAAGTCAGAGTCCTCATGATTAAAACTGGTGCTTTTGGAATAGAGATGGGAGAGAGCTGACTAGCCTCTTCCACCCGGTGAAGATGCACTGAGAAGGTACCGTCCATGGGAAATGGACCACTACCAGATACGGAATCTGCCAGGGTCATGCTCTTGTCATCCTGGGCTTTCCAGCTTCCAGAACTGTGAGAGAGAAACTTGCATTATTCATCACCACTCAAATTATAGTATTTGTGTTCAAGAAGCCTCAATGGATGAAAATACAGAAACTGAGGGTTTGGACAAACCTCAGATATCCCAAGGAAACCAAGAAAATCTATCAATCTTCTGGTATTATGTACCTGTAATTCTTACTAGGTTGTTGATGTTATTCCCTTGTTTTTTTTGTTTTTTTTTTTTCTTTTGTGGTGTGGGGCTGAGGGAAGGAGCTGACCCCAGGGTGTTGTGACTGCTAGGCAAGCAATCTACGGAGCTTACCTCCAGCCCTTAGATTGTTTTTATAACAGGATATTTTGTGGCGTGTTTTCGTTGCTGCTGCTGCTGTTTACTGAACTCTAGGTAAGCGAATCTCAGAATAAGTTTAGGCTTCATGTTCAATTTCAAAAAGATATGAAAAATCCCAACCCAGCAAACCACATGAACTTCTTATCCTGGGTGATGTTAAGCATCGGTTGGGAGCTTTATATATTCTCTGTCATAAAATGTAGACGCTGAAGGGAAAAAATCAATTTTTTTGCACTTCATGAGTTGGCACCTCATGATTAGCTTTGTTATTCTATAGAAAGTTTGGTTATCCTGTCCTTAGACCACCCGTGTTCGTTATTCAGACATAAACAATATCATGTCCACATTGAAGCATAATATACTTATATATACTTATTATTTATAGCCTTCTATCAGTATAAAAAACACATATGATACAAATCTATGATTATTTCTGGGATAGGTATGATTTTTCTCTTTGTAAACCTACTTTTGATTGTGATTGTCCTGACACACAAATAAAACTGTTTAATCCTTGTGTTTGTCTCCTTTGTCAATGTGGGTGGATTTGGAATCAGGGAAGAGACACACTCCCTGTTGTGTGTCTGTTTCCAGACAGATTTAACTAAGGAGGGAAAAGTAAGTGGCTGTATCCTATGACTGGAGCCCTGCATGCAGTCAAAAGGGGAAATGGAGAAAACTGAGAACAAACATCGGCCTTTCTTCTAATGATTATGTCTTAACCTGAAACAGTACCTTTGTCTGGAGTCTTTGTCCTGATTACATCAAGTTGATGTTCCTCTGATAAACACAGGTAGTAATGATAAGACTGTCCTGAGCCTCGGGAGATGGCTCAGTAGGTAAAGTGTTTGCCATGCACTTGGTGTGTGCCTTAAGATTGCTTACAGTTTAATAGGAGAGATCAACCGTAATAGCCACAACATGGGCTAAGGCGGAATACTGTAGATAGATAACCTAGAACCTGTAAAAGAATATATGGGGATGGGAGTTTGGATCCTCAGGGTCCACATCAAGGCCAATGTTTGGAAAGCAGACTTGGGGATCCTTGGAGCAAGCCAGCTAGCTAGACTAGCCAAATCTGGGAGCGCTAGGCCTAAGCTAAGAGACCATACCTCGATCTGTAAGGTAGGGAGCAATTGAGGGATCTATGGCAACCTCTGGCCTCCATATGCATACACATATGCACACACACCACATTATACACACGTGTGGGCCCACAATGCAGACACACACACACACACACACACACACACACACACACACACACAACTTTTCTGGCCTGACAAGTGGACCATGCTTCTTTTCATCTAGGATTCTTATTTTCATTTTTTACGTGGAACCTAGGATCCAAACTCAGAGCTTTCTGCTTGGGAGGCAGAGTCTTACTCCTGAGCCATGTCTCCAGCCCAGGACATTCGTTTTCTACGTGGCCAGTCTTATCTATACCCGGAACATTTGAGAACTCAAGGTAAGATAAAAGGCTCCTTCCCACTGTTAGGTGGGTGTGGCTTTAGTCTGTGGCAGGTACGAAGTAACAGCTGCTTAAGTTCCCCCTCTCATCACCATGGCAGTGGGGATTAAACTCACAACACATACACCTCAGCAGACGCATGCAGATGATAGAGGTGCTCTGATGTAAAGCATGAAGCCAAATCTTCGGTGTTTCCCCTGGTGATCCTGGTGTGCCAGGCAAGGGACCTACCACTGAACTGCTGCTAAAACCTGCTCTGATGTTTTAAATGTGTGGCATGACTCTGCCATGGCTAAGACAGTTTGGGATTTGTCATCATATTATGGGCTGACTAGGTAGGTGGCTTAGCAGGTAAAGGCACTTACTGCCACAGAACTTGGTGACCTGAGTTTGATCCCCAGAACCCACAACTGACTCCCATGAGTTGTCCTCTGACTTTCACATGTATGTCTTAGAGTAAGTGTTAATATGCATGTGCTCATACACACAATAGATAGATAGATAGATAGATAGATAGATAGATAGATAGATAGATAGATAGGTAAATGTATGTATGTAAAAAGTTAAAATATATTCCACTGGTAAAAAATGTATTCTGCACATCTAAGAGTTAAAAACTTAATATTTCACTCTGAACTCTGCATAAAAGCCAATTTCACAGCTAGAGAAATGCCCCAGATTAGTGCTGAGGTAATTAACCACAACGCTGTGAGTATTTCACCAGGCTATTCATTGTGCTTATGAAATTTACATGCATGAACAATGACTGTGAGCATTGTGTAAGAATCTAAACATTTTATTGAAGAAATGCGACATAATAGGAGAGATAAGATATAAAATAAGATAGACCATCTTGTATTCATATGTGGCCCATCATAAATTTTAAGACACCTCATGATCTTATGTACCAGAAAAACTGCTGCCAATTACATTGTGATACAATATATTATCACACTGAACTTTTATTTAATCCTTGTAAAAGAAACCCTTGTAGCTTATTTAAGCATAACTTTTTATATTAATCATCTGCACAGATCAGAAAGAAAGCATAAGCCAAATAATTTAGTTAAGCAGTTCCTAAAATTGCTATATGCAGAGATATTTGCTTATTTCTCATGATTTTCAAGTCAAGACACCAACGTCTGCGTTCCTGTGGACAGTGTCAGCCAGGGACCTCATAATGTGATGGTTGTGTGTCTGACTCCACAGGGTAGCTTCTAGGGCATGGGGAGCATCCAGATGTGTTTGGTTTCACGATCAGTGCATTTCTGGAATTTCCTCCTAAACTGTTGACATCCTTGTGCAAATGTTGAAGGCACTATTTCCATGCTTGGTGTATGTCAATTTTTGTGCGCATACCAATTAACTAACCTAACTCAGTTTCATCTACTCTGAGGGCTCTCCCTACCCTGTGTCTTGTAAAGCATTTAGTTTTTACTTTGCCTGGGAAAAAAGAATTGTGGTCAGTGCTCAAATACTGAGTCTTTGCTTTGGTCTTACCAACCGTCTGCCCCATGTTTCTGCTGTGCTTTTCTGTGTGTACACAATAATCTTTCATTCCAAAGCCAAATCACAGGGTGCTTTTTGTAAAGATATGTTAAAGAGCAGCACACTCCACAATACAGCCCAAGAATATCATGTAGCCAGCTGAGGTGGCCTTGGAAGAAATTATCAATAGAATCTTCCCAGGAAACAAGATAAGGTCAATGGTGCTGTCAGGAGCCTGGGGAGAGAGTTCAGGAGTTATAGCCTTTGCTTCACAAGCAAAAGCTCTGAGTTCAGATCCCCAAATACTGGGTGGATATGCCTACAGCCTGCAATTCTGGCCCTGGAAGGCAGAGTATGGGCTACCCCAAAGCAAAGCCATAGTGGGTAGAACAATCCAGGATGATTCCCAATGTTATCCTTGGACTTTCACAAGCACACACACTGAAGCACACTCTTGTACACACAGATACAGACACATACAGAGACATACAAACACACAGACACATACACCTGTGCACATACACACACCAAAGGTGCTGCCAGGGTCCTTGTTCTAAGTTCTCATGTTGGGAAGATGCAACCAATATCATCATAAGATATTGGCCATACACCATGTTTTAGGACCAATGAACTGTGTGTGGGTCTTTGGATTCCAGTATTGTACTTCATCAAGGCTGCCTATCTTGTTTAACACAGAAATCTTCTCAGTCATGAATTGTCAGAAACAAAGATAGCAGTGTGGAATTCCATTCCTGTTTCTAGAAGTAATACTCTGTGACACCAAATGATTATTCAGGTTTCAGAGATACAGGATAAATGTAGCAGAGGGAAATCAAACTATAATCTGGGTCTCTGCTTTTCCCTTTTAAAAAATATTTTGTTGTTTATTTATTAGAGAGAGAAAATTAAATATTGCTATGCATGCCGTGATGCACAGGTGGGGTCAGAGGTCAGTTCTCTCCTTCTATCCTGTGGGCTTCAGGGGGTGGACACTCAGGTCGCCACATTTGCAGAAAGCATCTTTCTTCCATGCTAAGCTCTCTCACCAGCCCTCGCTTTCCTGTTTAAAAACCACATTCTAACCCTTGAACTCAAATGCTAGTGAGTCTTTAAAAGCAGGTGTCAGAATTAAGCACAGGTGTCAACTTGATGGTTGAAGAGTCAGGCTCTGGCTCGTTTGTAGAGAATTAGTAGTTGAGTTAAGTACCGAGCAAACTTGCAGGAGATCGTTTAGCTGATCGGAAAGGCCCATCCTTCTGTATATTTGCCCAGACATGCTGGTCTAGCAAGTAAGGATTGTCCCTCTCTCAGCTGCTATGTGGATATGATATGGCCAGTTCCCTCGGCCCTTTGGTGAGGGTGCATGCTATCCTGCTAAATTGGACTGACAACTGTAATCGGACAATCAAAGAGAATAATCCCTTGTTCCCTTAAGCCATTTGATGGCCATTCATCAGCGACCGTGCAGGCAAACCGCAACAGCAGTGAAAAGGCATGCATCTTTTACTGTGCTTTGCTGAAAGGTGATATCACAGTTGTTCTTCTCATTTCTGGGGCTGGATTCCTGACAAATGCAACTTAGGCAAGGAAGGATTATTCTAGTTCTTGGCATGAAGGAGTCCAGTCCACTGATGGGGCAGATCTGATCTGGTGTCGTAAGCCTGTGGTCAGTTTGTACCCACAGTCAGGAAACAGAGCCAGGCAAAGGCTGGTACTTATATCATTTTCCTTTTATACTTTTTGTTTTAAATCTTATCTCTCTTAAACTTTATTTATTTCCTCTGTGTGTGTGTGTGTTTGTGTGTGTGGTCACTGTGTGTCCCTGTTGAGGACCAAGGGTGACTTAAAGAGTCATCCTGGATTGCTTCTACTTCCTTTGTGCTTTGCTCTGAGATTTCCCAGGCTCTGCCCACCAGGGGCCAAAGTGTAGGCCAACACCCATTTTTGCCTTTTTTTTTTTTAACATGGGTCCTTGGATCTGAACTCAAGACCTTCTGTCTGCAAGCAGAGTCTTAGCTCCTGAGCCCTCTCTCCAGCCCTCTTCTATACTTTTTCATCCAGCAGCCTGGCCCATGAAATATCACCATACACATTTAAGATGCATCTCTCCCCTTCCATTAACCCCCTCTGGCTACTCTGTCAAAGATGGGTCTCTTAGGTGATGTTAAATCTAGTCATGTTGGCAAAGCCTAACCACCCTAATGTGTCTTCTAATTCTAGTCTTTTTTCATTCACTCACTAAGTCACATATCCCAGACTAATTTTCTACTCTATGTCAGATGTTGGAACGAAAGGGACTGAAACTCCTTCCCTTGTGGAGTTTCCATTAAGCTAGGGGGAGGCAAGTAACAAGCGCACAAGTACAATATGCTATGCTAAATACACGCAGGCCATGGCTAGAACTTGGAAAGAAAGTGAACTGAGAAGAAGGAGTGGCATTTGCAATTCTATCATCCTGTCTGGGTCCCAGCAGTGTGTCACCCTCTTGTCTGTCACTAGAGAGGCTCCAAGTGTAGAGCTTTTGCTCCTCAGGCTTCTAATGCACCTTGCAGTCTGGGAGAGGGAGGTGCCTGGACTTCACCACTCCTTCCCTCAAAAGATTTTGTCAGTCATTACTCACATGATCTGGGTAAGGCTGTCTTTCTTCAAAACTACCTGAATCTCTCTCTCAGTAGCTCGAACTACCATGGCACACACTGGACAGCTTATAAGAAAGAACTGAAGAATCCCCATGCATCACAGTTAGATACTGGTATCAATTTGTCACTGAGGCTCTCAGCTCTGGGCAGTTGTTTATAGTTAACAGTTGAGTTAAGCCTCAAGCAAGCTTACAGGAGATCATTTGATTGACTGGGAAGACCCAACCCATGGTGGGTGGGGCTAATCCCTGAGCAGATAAATCCGTTGGCCAGACCTTCTGGTCTGGTGAATGAGGATTATCCATCTCGGTAGTCCTGTGGATTTGGTGTGGCCAGTTCCCTTGGTCCTTGGTGTTAGTGTGGACTCTCCTGCCAAGTTGGATAAGGAACTGTAACAGTACAATCAAAATTGTTTTTGTAAACAAAAAACGAAACCCCTTGTTCCCTTAAGCCATTGAGCCTTGAATTTATCAGCAACAATGCGAAACTGCTATACTCATCCTTTTTCATAGATAGAGCCTCAATCCGTAGGTCAGACTGGCCCATGGCAATCCCCCTGCCTCAGTCTCCTGCATACTGGAGTTACATGGGTGAGCTGCCACATCTGGCTATTGGTCCTCTTGTTGAGCTCCACTTCCTACTCAGGCAAACAATCTTCCACATGCGTAGCTCATTCTTCTCCTTTCCTTTCCCCACAGGTGAACAGAAGCCCGGTCCTATCCATCTGTTTAAAGACCGGCCCTGAATTTCTTGCCTTGACTCATTGTCGAATGTGAGCACCACAAGTCCACCATTCAGACCTGGTCCTCCCTGCTGTGCCCACAGGTGGCCTCTGTCTTGCGAGGCTGGGTGGGCTGGAGATGCTGTGTCCATGAGGAGGTGAAGGAAATCAATTTTAGCTGTATGGTGCCCTCCTACCCTAGAGTTACCCAGAATTACTAGAGACCAGAAATAAACCTAAAAATCCAGAGGTGCCTGGCCTCCCAAAGAGCAGGCCACAGTTCTCTCTGCTTCCCCGAGGCTCCTGGGTTGGGCTGGCATGGTTCATGCAATTCTAATGGTCTCCCACTGTCGGCTGCTTCTCATGAGGGCTGAGAGCTGCCGAAGGCTTCAGGCAGAGTCATTCCCAGCAGCGCGTGGCTGAGCTCAGCTGGTTAGTGCCTCGCATGCTCCCCCAGAGCCAGGCTGCAAAGAGCTTTCTGCACGCCCACACACCTCCAGAAGACATAGAGGTCTTAAGGGAAGACACTGGGGTGCTACTGAACAGGGCAGGGGACCCATGAAGGAAGCCAAGAGACTGATAGCGCAATGCCTTTCCAAAGAAAAGTAAGGGGACTCATTAAAAAACTAAAAGTAGTAGGCTAGAGAGATGGCTCAGAGGGCCAAACAAAGCCCTTGCTTCGCAGGCAGAAAGACCTGAGTTCAGTTCTCAGATCCCATATAAAAATGCCAGGTGGATATGAAAGCAGCTTATAATTCTTACCCTTACAATTCCTTGCCTGGACTAAACTGAGCGTCCTGTGAATGTGCTCTGAGTCTCTAGGTTTGGATCACAAGCACTTCAGCCATTTCCTGAAGATGGAGCCCAGAATAGCCCAAATCAAAGTCATAAGGCGATAGAGCAATCCAGGATGATTCCCAATATAACCCTGTGCCTCCATAATTGTATACACTCAAGTGCCATCTTGAACACACAAACACACACACACACATAAGAAATAAGCAAATAAAAATTAAAAAAGAAATTTTAGCCTTCCTGCTACTAGCTTAAGATGATTACAGCTAAACCTCAAAACCTAGAAGTAAGGGGGGATTCTTACCTGAAGTCTTTGGAAGAACATCAGCTCCCCACCACCTTTTGGACTTGGAGCCTCCAGAACATCAAGAAAGTAAGTTTCTGGTGTCAAAGTCCCTTTATGGTGCTGTGCCATTATAGTCCTTGAAATCCACGATGCCTGAGACGGGACCGTGTTTAATCCAGGCCACGGTGCTCCCTGAGGGGCAAGGATACCAGTCCCGAAACTCCTCTCCTGCACTAGGCTGAGCCCCACCACGTGTGCTCCGAGTCTCTAGGTTTGGTCCACAAGCGCTTCATCTGCTTCCGGAAGCTCTCGAGCATCTGCTTTCGTTGAGGCATCTTGGAAGGTCAGAGTAGCAGTACTTCCTTCCGGCACCCCAGAGAGACCCCCTGCGTCAGTTGCTTTCCTCCTGATGGTGAGAGAATGCCGGAGAGAAGCCACTGAAGGGAAGAAGGGTTTATTCGGCTCATGGGAGTCCATCAAGGCAGGAAAGGTACAGTGGTGGGCACGAGAGGTAGCTGGTCACATTGCTTCTGCTGTCAGAAAGCAGAGAGAGAGAAAGAGAAAGAGAGAGAGAGGAACGCTGTTGGTCTTACCTTCTCCTTTCTCCATTTTCTATTTCATCTGAGACCCACGCCCGTGGGATGGTTGCTCCTCATATTCAGAGCATGTTTCCTTCCTCAGTTAAGCCCGTTTGTGGACGCTCTCACAGGCAGCGCCCCGAGGTGTATCTCCTAGAAGGTGCTAAATCCAGTGAAGTGGACTGTGGTGATTAACTGTCACACCTCCATGGTCCCAAAGCAGCTTATGCCTCTGACTTGTAGAACGCTGTGCCTTAATGCAAGCATTCTGCAGGTAGGAAAATCTCAGAAGCACCTGCCAAACTCACCGGGTCTTTTGGCTGACTCTTCTTGGACAGCTGTGCTGCATTCCACACTTTATCTCACCTTTCTTATCAATACTTTTTGTTTGTTTGCTTGTTCAGATACTTTCTGTATGGAGCATACCCATATTCTTTGGCTGCAGATCTACATAGATAGTTCCAGTCAGTGAAGTCACACCACTTCAATCAGGTGCTGTTCCCCTCACTCGCTCACTGGGGTGATGGATAAGACCGTGTTTCACTCTTCCTTTTCCCTCTGGCCGTCTACCATTATTCACACAATGAATGCAACTTCTCTTCACGCCTTGGGTATTGCTTATGCATAACTGGGTTTCCATTTGTCCAAGAAGATTCTTAAAGCGGCATTTATTCTCTCACACTGGTGCTGAGGGCTAGGGATCCAGGAGCCGTGAGATGCAGTCACACTGGTGACTTGCCCCTTCAGTTGGCTGCCTCAGTCCCTTACCAGTGGTGATGGAGGACTTCAGTTCCTCCTCAGGACAGGTGACTTCCTCAGGCTTTCCCAGCGTCCTTGTATCATGGCATCTGCCTTCCCACAGAGGTCATGACCTCAGAGGACATGTCTAAGAGAACGATCCAAGTGGAAGCTGTGATTCTCTTAAATCAAGCTTGGAAGGGATGTGCCATTCTTCTGCCTCAGAACAAATATGCCCCTGGGTGTGGGGGTTGCGGGTGTGGGGGTTGCGTGTGCCAGTGGGGGTGGGGGAGAAGACAGGCCTGAGTATTTCATGGATGCATCTATGTGTGTACAAGAGAACACTTCAGTGTGTGTGCCTGTGGAGACCCAAGGGGTAATATTGGGAATTATTCTGGCTTGCTCGACCTCCTTTTTTCCTTTGCTCTGGGTTTTCCCAGGCCTACCTTCCAAGACCAGAATTGCAGACTGCTGTCAGATCTGGGGCTCTGAACTCAGGTCCTTTTGCTTTTGAGGCAAAAGCTTTATCCCCTGAGCCATCTCCCTAGGGCTTGAGGATTCTATTTATTTATTTATTTTAACTTTGCCCTACTTGCTGTCTGCTGGATGTTTCATAGACACAGTGTGGTCAGATGCTTCACATTTCTGCCAGGATCCCTTCTCTGCTGTAACGGACTGCAACCCTTCTTAAATACAAGCTGGAAGAAACCCTTCCTTTCATTAGCTGTCACTTCTCAAGTATTTTGTCACAACAATGAGGAACATAGTGATAGACTCCCTTTCCTCCAAACCCACAGTCAGAGCCAAAGCTCTCCTTGCTGGTCACTGCCACCCCTCCAATGGCCAGCAGGCACTTGCAAAGCCCGAGCTTAGTCAGCTGCCTCATTGGGACAGGGACCGAGGACTCACTCCCCTCTGTCCTTCACCCCACCTACTGTCCAGGGATAAAACTCCATTTTCTCTTCAGATCCCATTTCTTTTCTCTTCTAAGAAGTAGTCTATATGTCCATGTAACCATGTGATCAATAAACTTTCCATTCCTTCTCTATGGCATGGTGTATTTGGGTTTTTTAATCTTACAATATGGTGCTGACTATGAAATAGAAGAGGATATGAAGATGCTCAGCTGGATTCTCCTTCCTTCCCCTGTCTTCTTCCATTTGTGCTCCTGCATTGTGGAGAGGGTGTTGTTCACATTTAATGTGGGGTTTGCCCCCAGCTAATCTGCTCTGGAAATCTATCATGAGTACATCTAGTGATGTGCCTCATAGGATTTCCAGGTGACTAAATCCAGTGAAGTGGACAATTAGGACTAACTATTCATGTTCCTCAAACATACCTGTATTCTGGAAAAAATATATTTTTGGGGGGTAACCTTTAGGGCAACCATGCATTCTTACCCTCTTTTTTCATGATCACAAGAGCATCAATTCATGTGCATTTTTATAATCTGAGCAATTGTTACAGAATGACCTGTATGTATATGACTTGGTAAGGGTGACATATCTTAATACATAGAAAACATTAATAGGGACCTTTCATCTCAATGTAGTTAATTTTTTCAATGACAAAAGAAAACAATGAGTTTAATAAAAAATTGAATTAGCAAAGTGAAACTCCCTTATTGAATTCTTTCTTTTTTAAAATATCCTTTTGCTGTCTTTGTAATGGTTATATGTGACAGATTCCAACTAGGTCAGCCCAAGCTTTTTATTTGGGCTGTATTTGTTGGTAACAGTCTGGCACCTCATTATTAGAAGCCCTTACACATGTGCTTGTGCTGCCGATTTAAGCTTCTTAACATCCTCAGCTAGACACCTTAGTTATTTGGATTGATGGTTCATGAACCAGATGGCGCCAAACTCTGGGCTAGATATTTTTTTTCCCTTCCTATTGACACACCTACATTGGAAAGTGAGATGATTATAAACCATTAAGAGTTGCAGGATGCCAGGTTTGACATTGGGGAAGGAAATTAAAGTGCTGGAAGTGTCGCTCAATGGTAAAGCATTGATTGACTTAATATGTAGGAGGTCTTGGTTCAATCTCCAGCACTAGAAAAAAAAAAAAAAGAAGAAGAAGAAATTTAAAGAAAGCAAAACTAAGGTTAACCTGAAGTGGACCCAAGGAGTAATGGTCAAGAAAAAAAATCATTCATCTTCCCTTCCTCTGCGGGCTGAGTGCTTGATCTCAAGAGGGCTGGAGAAAGGCTGTGCTGTCGTAGGAGCGCAGGCTGCCTTGTCACACTGGAGCTGAGTCTCCATCCCTACTTCAGGGCCCACAGTCAGTCAGTCATTTCTCGGTAAACCAGGAGCACCAAGAACCGGGAATTGGTTGGTATCTGACAGAGATCAAGGCTGTGCCTGCTGGCAAGAAGCCACAGGTCTCTTGGCTTGCTATTCTCCCAACACCCTACAACCTAGCAGAGAGAGAGAGAAAAAAAATTGTGACTATTTCTCAGAAATGGGAGGAGCAGGGAGGAGGTAACTCAGGCGCTTAATGGCCAAAAGAATCAACACTCAGGCCCAAGAAACTCTGAGGATAAACAGGATTCTTTCCCAACCAGCCTGCCTTATTTACCCTTCCAGAGGCACCCCGGTCTGACACAGAGGACGTCATAGTGATGGTGGAGACTTGCCAAGCTCAGCAAACTTCTCCAAGCAAATAATGAAATTCCAGTAAAAAGTGTTGAACTTTGCAATAACCATAATGAAAATAATAATATTTTGTACACCTGAAGCACTTCTCCTTTTTCATCTGTTGTTTAATATATGAACTCTACACATTTGCATATGCCTATGGGACAATATGCACACTGTATATTAAGGACCCAAAATAACTCGATGAATCATTGGCGGCTGTTTGATTAATCTTCAAAATGTATTCGTCTTGCCTAGTGAAAAATTTTAATTTCAGATATTCTGTGAGTCTCCACTCGGTTTTAGTAATTTCTCTCGTTCACATCCTAGCATCAAAGTTTTTGTTTATTAATACCATATATTTAACTTGGGAGTTTAGGAGGGTCTTTCCTTGAGCATGAGATTTCCTGGTCAGAAAGCCAAAATGAAACATTCTGGGGTTTGGAGGAAGAAAACAAACAAAAAAAAAAAAAAAGGAAAAAATATTTTGTCATTAAAGATTGTGCCTGATTTCTGCTTTTTCTACTCATTTTCCTTGAGGTCAGAAGCACATGAACCAGAACAGACCAGCCAGGCTTTATTTGAAAAGGCAGAAATGAAGAATTCCATGGAGCTACTGAATTCTGCAGCCACAACGACCCAGGAACCCTGCCAAGGAAATGTATTTGATTTGGGCTTTTGGCCTCGAACTGTGCCACCTTAATCTCTTTTTGGCCTCTCTTCACCAGTAAGGGTTCCACTTAAGCTATCACAACCAGAGCTGAAAAGCTCCCCCAGCCCTTTGAAGAGAAAGGCCGATTGGGAGCCAAGTAAGGCTGATGTTTTATTAAGGACACAGGAGAAATGTAAGGAGGCATCCTAGAGTGACTGAGAGAGGAATCTTGCTGGATTGAAGCTCAGCCTTGAGGGGGTCCTTCTGGGTGATTTGATTTCTTTCGTGATGATCAAGAGGAGAGTGGGAATGGGAGAGTTCAGAGCTCAGGAGGTGGCAGGACGAAAAGCATTGCAGGGACAGATCCAATGCAGCCCATACTCATTGAGGCAGAGATGCTGGATGAAGGCTGGGGAAAGTCCCTGCTGTGTAAAGACTTGAGTTCAGACCATGTGCTAAGAACTGTGTGCTAAGAACCAAGGTAGAGCCGTGTGAGTGCACCTCTGGAGAACAGCTTGAGGGTGATTTGTGACTTGGAGTGTGACTCTGTGTTTAAGTATCTTCCTAGCATGGGCTAGGCCTTGGGTCTGATCTCTAGCACTGTGAAAAAGTTTTTAAATAAGTAAAAAAAATACAGGAAAGTTTCGACTAATGGAAGCTGGGGAATATATATATATAGTTCTAGAAAGTTCTAGAAAAAGTGGCTGTCATTGTGAACAGTGCTGCAGTCGGTACGTGTGTACAAGTATCTCTATGTGGGATGTAAGAGTCCTTTGGATACTAGCAGAAGTGGTCCTATCATGATTGTAGCTTTAGTTGTCCACAGTGGATATGCCAGACACTGTCTTCTACACTAGCAGTGTAGAATGAGTTTCTCTTTCCCCACATCCATACCAGCATTTGCTGCCATTTGTTTTCTTGCTTTCAGACATTCTGACTGAGCAGAGATGAACTCTCAAAGCAGTCTGATCGCACTGCCCTGATGGCTGAGGATGTTGAACATGACTTGCTAAATTTTCTCAGGCCGAATCATGAACAAAGCAAGTCTTCCCATAGGCCTATCTCTATCACTTCCTGCTTTCTAAATAAATCCTGCAACAAGAGAGGTTCTGACCAAAGCATCCCTGCCCTTCCTTGGCTGAGGAAGACTATCTGGAATCACATGACCCCAGAGTTACACACTCCAGGGCCTCTGTCTTTCCTGTGTCATGAGTATGTTCCACATTTCACTAAGACAGCAGGTTGGTGGCACTTGAAGATCATGGTCAAGAGATCACAAAGCTCCCTCTCCCAAGGACAGAGATCCCTGGGTGATTCTATCGAGTTCTCAGGTTGATATGGGGAGACCTCAGTGCAGGATGAAATTTGAGTGGTAGGAGAGAAGATGTGCTTCCTCTGTTGTATGGGGTCCCTTGTTTTGGAGTCTACCATGGGCAAAGTGACCAAGAAGAGGGCAGACCCTGAGGCATGGGGAAGATGTTAAAGACAGGTTCTCCTTCAGAATGTTCTACTCGGACCTATCGCTGCACACCAAAAAGAGAGGTGAAATAGCATGGCTGTTTCTGTTAAGCAGAGATGCTTACCTGGGGTATTGAACTCTGAAAAAAGAACATGTAGTGCATTACAGAGGACACTTAGTCATGACAGATGTAGGTGAGCTGTTTCTTAATATATATCTAAAGATAAAAGCAGCTAGTACACATCCACCATTTCTTGGATATGCTTTTTAACTGGCATTTTTAGCGGTGAGAGTGTTTTGTGCTGATCAAGTCACGTGTTCTCTGCCAGCGCTTCCAAGCCCTGGGCTCCACAGTGCCACGTGCCACGTGCCAACCAACTGTTCCTTTCTCTGCTCCAAGTCCTTCTATATATCACTGCCAGACTGATTTCCTAAAGTAGGTCCCATGTCACTCTTCGGCTCGGAGCTCACAATGGCTCCCTCTTGCCTATACAACCAAGTACTGATTTTTTGAGTTGGCCAAGGTATCAGAAATTCCCATCAAAATGCCTGTCCTGCCTCCAAATCAGTGTCACGATGGAGCCCTTATGACACCTAGGAAGAAGAGCACATTCACTCATTAGCATCTGTTGGAAAAAAAATTCAGCAATGGGTGCATTTGACAGATGGATGGAAAGTAGGCTCCTGTGGACACAGGATGAATGTTTCAAAAATTAAACTTTCTTTATGCATCTAAGCAGTTTTATAATAGAAATTTCAATCTGTCCATATTAATGGAGGGGTGGGGAGGAAGGTTTTGCAGAATTCTGACGAGACACATCAACAGCCTCTTCTTGAGGCAAACAAGGGATCTGTGCTTAGTGAAAGGTAGGAGGGATCTTGGGAAGAACTTTTGCAATAAAAGCAGGTGCAGCCCACCTCCTGGCGGAAAGAGCAAGTTCGAAATACTCAGTTAGGACCAGAGAAGAGGGAGGTCCCTGCTCTCAACTCCATGAATGCTCTTCGCTCATTGGTTGTCTGCTGGGTGCTTCCCCCATCACAAACAGACTTCTGGCCTTTACATTTTTTGAAACACTGGTAAATTGGTGATGCCAGGAAGTTGTTATTTTCTTGGGGACGATCAAATATGAGCACACAGGCCTTATCTCCAGAGGGAGAATAGCTGAAGCACAGAGCAACCAGAAAGGAGCACCGAGCACCTGGAAGGGAGCACGGGCGTCTGGAAGGGAGCACGGGGCGTCTGGAAGGGAGCACGGAGCACCGGAAGGGAGCACGAGGAATCGGGAAGGGAACATGGAGCATCCGGAAGGGAGCACGGAGCACCGGAAGGGAGCCCGGCATGTTCCAGTTTCCCCTTCCTGGCAGAGTGCTCCGTGATCTTGGCTGAGTCATCTCAGCTTCAGCGTCGTCCTATGTAAACTGCACAGGGGCAGTAGGAGTCCCTGTCTCACGGGTCGCTGTAGAGACCAAGGTGACTTGTATGAAATACTTAAAACTGTGAGTGGGACCCAGAGCTGTGTATCTGTTGGCATCGTCATTGCTACTCCTGTGAGTGGCAGAAGAGGATGGCTTTTGAAACCAGATGGTCTGGGTTCCAATCTCAGCTTCTGCTTGCTTTCTTGCCTCCCGTCTGTGCCTTTGAGTCTTTGTGTATGATCCTTTTCTCTGGATTCCAGCAGTGGGGAGCGAGTACACTTTGAATGATGACTGGCATCATATATTCTTTTTTTTAAAAAATATTTATTTTATGTATGTGTGTGTGTGTGTGTGTGTGTGTATCAGAGGGCACCGTGTGTCCCTATGGAGGATCAAGAGTGACTTCGGGAATCATCCTGGATTGCGTCCATCTCCTTGCTTTGCTCTGGGATTTCCCAGGCTCCACCCACCATGGCCATCATGCAGGCCCCTGTGGTTTCCCCCTGACATTTTTTACATGGGACCTGGGATGAGAACTCAGGACCTTCTGTTTGCGAGACAGAGTGTTAACCCCTGAGCCATCTCTCCAGCTCCATATATTAATTCTAAATTATAATAAATAACTACACCTACAAAAAACCCCAAAACATTATTACTTTAACCCTCGCTTGCACCTCCCCCTGCAAAGCTGTTTCTAAAGCTTTGGTTGTCAGTGTCTTCTAAAGGGGGAAGAATCCTGAGGTCTTCCTTCCTCCAAGTCCATTCTGTTTCCTACCTTGCCAGTGGGTCAGAGGTTTGGTCGTTGCGTGATCTGGATGTTTGCTTGCCAGCCCAGGGGCTCAAATTCACTTTTACTGACCAGGGAGTCCAGTCCTGGCATATATTTCTTTCAAAGCTCTGTGATGGCTCCTCTTGACTGTCAACTTCATGTGGTTTAGAATCACCATGGAAACACATCTCAGGAGGGCATTTTCAGAAAGGCTCAATGGAACAAGGAGGACCCCACCTTGAATGAGAGTGGCACCCCCCAGGGGATTGGGGAGTCACTAATTCAGTAAAAATGAACTGAACCCCAGCATTCATCTCTCTCTACTTCTGACTATGGGACACTGTGACCAGTCGCTTCATGGCTTTGGCCACAATGACTCCCCTCCCCCTATCATGGATTTGTACTTTTAAACTATGGGTGCAAATCAACCCTTCTCTCCTTATGTCAGGTGTTTTGTCACAGTCACGAGGAAAGTAGCTAACACTTCGGATGCTACTTCCTCTTACTGTATTATTTGGATTAAAAAAAAAAAAAACAACGGTCCAGGAATCGAAGACGTGTAAGGAGGAGAGCAGACAAGCTAGGCTGTGCACCAGATCTATCAATGCCTTGGGCCGGGAAAGTGGTCAGGGAGTCTTGCTGAACTCGGCAATCCTGTTCTGGAAGACACTTGTGTTTTTGGAACTCTTGAAATCATTCTGAAGTGTGCTTGGCTCATATGTCTGTTATGAAACTCACTGTGCTCAGATGTTCTCTTAGGGGGACAGTGAGTACCTCTCTGGGGAACATTCGCCACTGAGTCTTCAACTGCAGTTTTTAAGAAATCACTTGAATCACAGAGGAAAGGGAGAAGTGGCGCGAGGGCAAGTGTCTCAGAGATACTCAACTTTGCTTTCTTTATCCACAGACAACTTGGCAGAGTCACCAGAAAAGGTTCCATGGCTCAGGCTAAGGACTGTGAACTTTATTCTGGAAGAAGTGGAAAATCTGTGACGATTTAGAGACAGGGAGGTGACAACAGACTTTCAAGGCGATTGATGGTGGCGTGTAGGATGGAATGAACCAAGGACGTAAAGGGGGCAATTAAAGGTGGGTGACCCAGTGGGAGTGTAAAGAGACAGGAGAGAATAGACGCGATAGGAGGGAGGGCCCAGAGCCTTGTGGGTGTGGCAGATCAGAGATGAGGCTGACAGTTTCAGAGACAATGGCTTTTCAGCCTCCGTGCCCCAATACCTTATCTCTTATTGGCCAAAGTTTTTCACAAGGCTAGAATTGGCCAGTTGTAGGCACAGCATACGTCATGAGCAGCGGCCAATCAGAAGAGCTTGCTGAGACTCTTTTGTGTCACGGATAAGATAGATGTTGCGATGGTTAGATACAGGTGTGTCCACTTGACAATTGCAGGCTCCAGCTCTGGGCACATTTGTAAAGAATCAGTAGCTGAGTTAAGCACTAAGCACACCTGAAGGAGATTGTCTGACTGAAGAAGGGGTTCCAGCCCATAGTGGGTGGGACTATTCCCTGGGCAGGTGGATAAAATGGAGGAAGGTGACTCAGGGAGTTGGCATTCTTGAGCATATTGGAGATAGGCATGAGGTTTGCCCCTCTTTAGAAGTTCTGTGGATATGGTGTGGCTGTTCCTTCGGTCTCTGGAGTTGGTATACGCTCTTCTGCCAAGCTGGACTAAAACTGTAACTGGATAATCTTGAGTCAAAATAAAACCCCTGGTTCCCCCTTAAGTTGCTTGCTCGTGAATTTATTGGCAACAAAAATTGGCAAGCTGCAACAGACATGAAACATAAATATAATGAAATTTAATTCCAAGGCAGAGGATTAAAAAAGGTGAATTTGTAATAGCTAAAGTCTGCTTAAGATGGTGGCTGTTGACTGCCTCATGGAGCACACAGTGTAAGCCGAGGTCTGAGGAGGGGGACTGTCCCTTTGGTAACGCTGGAACGTCTTCCCAGACAGAGGAACAGCAAGGGTGAGAACAGACCAGAGCTTGAAAATGCACAGAAACACGGTGCAAGCTGGCACAATGGAAGTATACAACCTGGAAGCAGAGTGTCCCACGAGAGGCTGTGGGGAGATGCAGAGCCAAAGCTGCTTGGGAGCTGAAAAGTCAGGCCAAACAATGGCATCCATTATTCCCAGTGAGACAAAGACCAAATATAGCTGTACAGTTTTTAAAAGGTGTAACTGGATCCAGTTTACTAACTGGAGAATACTTTTGGCTGCTTTGCAGAGAGCAAATTATAGGCAGGGTATAAATCAGAAGAGTGATATAGTTTCTGTTCGGGTGGGTTTATAGAAAAAAAGGGCATGAATGAATTTGGGATATAGTTGTTGGAACTGACAGGTCTTAAAGTCTTAGATGTAGTGGTGAAAAATAAATAAATGATGTGTATCTCTTCTTGGCATGAACTAGATCCTATGTATTGAGATGGAGAAGTTTCAAGGCTAGCTAATCTTGGGCATGGGTTACTGAAATTCTTTTTCTATTTCCCCCAATTCTAAATAGGTATTAAGCTTTCAAATAGAGTAGAGAAGTAAACAAGTGTAAATCTTTGAGGAGAAGCACCGAAGCATGGGCCAGAGAGTTGCTCAGTGCTAGAGCACTTGCCGGGCACGCTGAGGTCCTTGGTTTGATTCCCAGCATGATTAAAAAGACGAAATTTTCAAAAAGCATCTAGATTTGACCAAAGTTCAAGAGAGCAGCAAAGTTAGCATAGAGAAGGAGTACACTGTATGCCTTGAGCTGTGGGAAGTCGCTCAGTATCCTTCCTTCTTCCTTCCTTCCTTCCTTCGTTCCTCCCTCCCTCCTTCCCTTCCTTTCTTTCTTTCTTTCTTTCTTTCTTTCTTTCTTTCTTTCTTTCTTTCTTTCTTTCTTTCTTTCTTTCTTTCTTTCTTTCTTTCTTTCTTCTTCTTTCGCTTCTTTCTGTCCCATTCTCCTTCCCTCTCCTCTATTCCTTCCTCCTTCCCATCCTTCCTTCCCTGCCTTGCCTTCCTTCCTTCCTTCCTTCCTTCCTTCCTTCCTTCCTTCCTTCCGTTCTCCTTCCTTCCTTCCTTCCTTTCCTCTCTCCTCTCTTTCTCTCTCTCTCTCTCTGTAGTATGATACATGTGTACACATTGTGTACTTGTAAATTTTCATGATCTTCAGTTTATCTACATTTCATTTTGCTGCCTGTATTTTTGGTTTCATCTTCAAGAAACTAAAGCCAAATTCAGTGCCTGTTGCCTTGCATTTCCCTCTTAGGGGTTTAAGTCTTATATTTAGGTTGTTGCCTTTAGTGAATATTTATATATTAAGTAAGGGTCCATTGCCTGTGGATATCAAGTTTTCTGAGCATCATTTGTTGAAAGTACTGTTTTCCTTGCTGGATGGCTTTGTATACATATCAAAAATCATTTTACCATATGCAATAGAATTTATTTCTGGGTCCTGTATTTGATTCTGTTGGTCCATATATTTGTTTTTATGTCACGATGAACTGTTTTTATTATTGCAACTTGTAAGTTTCAAAATCAGGAAGTAGGGCTCCTCCAGCTGAGCTCTTTCCCAAGCTTCCTTTGGCTATTTAGGGTCCTTTGAGGTTCCATGTGAATTCTGGTATTTTTCCTATTCTGAAAAGCGTCTTTAGACATTGCTAGGATGCACTCAACCCATAGATCGCTTTTGGAAGTGCTGACTTTTATTTTAATCACACATGTTCTCTTTTTTATTAATATTTACTCCTTGTAATTACAAATATATGGGTAGCTGTCCCTGACCCCTTCCCTCCCCTCTCCATTGCCCACCTCCCTTCTCTTTATCAATCCATTCATCTCCCACCCACCCTCCTGTCTGTCTGCTCGTGTGGACCCTAGGGTTCCCTTTCGGTTGCCCGTATTGGTATGGACTCATGTCTCTATGGCAGACTAAGTGGCCCTGCCTTGGGTAGGCCCACAATAGGGGTACTCTCCTTTACCTGAGTAGCTCTGCCCCCTAAAGTTCCACCAGCATGTAATTATTTTTCCTGAGTTCTTCACTAGTCTATGGGGGAATGTTGATATATCAGTCAGTGCAGGTCTGGTGAGGATGTCTCATTGTGGTAAGGTTCTTGGTGCAATAGCCTTGTCTTTAGTGAGATAACTTGGCCAGCCATGGACCTCCCCACCTTTAAGCTCTTATAGTCTTACCACCCTACCTTTGTGAGATTCCCTGAGCCTTAGAAGTGGGAGAGGTTTGATTGGTCTGATTCTGACTGTTTTAGGTTTGCCAGTACTCTGCACTCTGGCTGGTTGTTGTCTATTTTACTGGTCTTCTGTTCCAATAGGCTGTGTCTTGTTTGGGTGTTGTAAGAGTTTTTTCTTTTGTTATAAGGGTTTCTATTTGATTATATCAAACCGAATGTTTAATATTAGATCTGCTTGTAAGGGAGAACATACAGTGTCTGTCTTTCTGCATCTGGGATATTTCACTCAGTATGATTTCTTCTAGTTCTATCCATTTACTATCAAATTTCATTAGTTCATCTTTCTTGACAGCTGAATAGTATTCCATTGAATGTATGTATCATATTTTCATTAACTATTTGATAATGATTGGACATCCAGATTGATTCCATATATTTTTTTTTTTGCTGTTGTGAAAAGACCTGCTATGAACATGATTCTACACATAACTCATATCCCCAGGAGTGGTATGGATGGATCATACAGAATTTTAGGGACCTCCAAATTGCTGTCCAAAGGAGTTGTATGAATTTGCAATCCCACCAGCAAACCATTCAATCTAAAGCAATATGCCAATTCAATGCAATACCAGTCAAAATCCCAACCCTATTCTTCACAGAAATTGGTAAAACAATCTCAACTCTTATATAGAAGCATAAAAGACCCAGAATAACAAAAACAATCATGAGTAATAAAAACTCTGTGGGACGTATGACCATACCAGACCTTAAACTATTTGCTAACCATTGGACCATAAATCCATAGTATTAAAAACAGCAAGGTACTATCTCCAAAAAGACATATAGACCAATGGATTAGAAGTGAAGACCCCCCCAAAAAAAGAAGTGAAGACCCAAATATAAATGCACTCACCTATAGTCAACTGATCTGTGACATAGGTGCCTCAGAAAACCATTGGAAAAAAGACAGCATCTGTACTGACAAAATTGGATATCTACATGCAAAGACTTAAACTGGACCCTTATTTGTCTCCCTGCATGAAAATCAACAACAAATGGATCGAAGACCTCAATGTTAGACCAGAAACTATAAACTCCTAGAAGAAAAATATAGGGAATACCCTTGACTCGATTGGCAATGGCCAACATTTCCTCAGTAGGACCCCAAAGGCACAGACAGTAAGTCCAACACTAAACAAGTGAGACTATATGAAATTAAAAAGTTTTTACTCAGCAAAAGAGACTGTTAACCAAGCAAAAAGACAACCTGCAGAATGGGAGAGCATCTTCACTGACCACACATCCAATAGAAAATTAATATTCAGAGTACATAAAGAGCTCGATAAATTAAATACCAAGGAAGTAAACAACCCCATTAAAAATGGTCTCTAGAATTGAAAAGAGACTTCTCACAAGGTGGAATTAAAATGTCTAACAAATATCTTTAAAAATGTTCTACCTCCCTAGTGAATAGGGAAATGCAAATTAAAACCACCCTGATATATCATTTCACTCCTATCAAAATGGCCAAGATCCAAAATATAAACAACATATGATAGAAGTACTGACATTTTAACAATATCAATTCTTTTGGTTCATGGACATGGGATGTGTTTCTTTTTGTTTTCCTGTAATACTTTTCAGCAGTGTATCATAGTTTTTAGGATGAATTATGTATTTTAATCTCTTTGATGCTATTATCAATGAAATTATTTTCATAATTCTCTTTATAGATCGTTTATTACAATGTATAGAAAAGAAATTATTTTGTGAACTTGCTACTTTACTGAATCCATTTATTAGTTGTGTCAGGACAATTTTTGGTTGAATCTCTAGGGTTTTCTACATCTTATATGATATTATCTGAAAGCAGGGATAATTTGGCTTCTTTTCTGGCTTAAATGTGTTTTATTCCTTTTTCTTGTCTAATTGCTCTGGCTAACACTTCCAGTGTTATACTGATTAGCACTTCAATTCTGTCAATATTTGCTGCATTTTGATAGTGTATTAATAGGTATGTGTTCTAATTTTTCCTTTATGTGCACATTGAAACTTTCATTAATATCACCAATATAATCTGTTGTGAGCTCATTTATTTTAAAGTCTACTATGTCTGTTCCTACAATTCTCCTCCTCTCCTTTTGTAGTTATTTGCATGGGACACCTTTTTCTTCCCATTTTCTATTGTCAACCTATTTTTATCATGGAATCTGAAGTAAATCTTTGTGGATCACAATAGTTTTTGTTGTATATTTTTGAACATTTGATGTCTGTCATGGAGTGAATGTGAATTGCCCTCCACTGTGTGTGCATTCTTAACTGTTGTTGAAGTTCGGGAAGGTCATGGCAACTTTAGGAGGTAGAGCCTTGCTAGTGGAAGGCATGGCACTGGGGGGAGGTGGATTATGGGATTGGAGAGCCCTGCCCTGCTTCATCAGTCTGTTGCTTGTTCTCTAGGACTCCATGGTGATGTCTGCAGTGACCAAGCCTCCTCCAGCTCTGCTGGCCACCATGTCCTTCCCACCATCATGGACTGTATCTCTTCTCTGGAACTGTAAGCTAAATAAATCTCCCTTTCTCCCCTTAAGTTGCTTGAATCTGAATGTTGTCTCACAGCAGCAGAAAGAACAACTGTGACAGCAATATATTTACACCTCATGTAATTAGTAGTGAAGAGGGATTTATCTTTATTGCTTTGCATTTTTTATGTTGCTTATTAGATTTTTTCATTTCCTATATTGTTATCTTTTTTGTTTTATGGTTTTTTATAGCTAAATGATTACATTCCTTTCTTATTTATTCTCTTTTATGCATTTAATAATTATTTTCTCTGCTGTTGTCATGGGAAATACGTTTATGTTCTAAAGTTATATAATTTCAATTTAAATGTATACTGGCTTCACGTGGTAACTTTTTCCTTTACATTTCTGGCTCTACTCTCTTTAGCCCATTAATATCATGTACATATAATATGCATCCTTATGCATCATGTATCTTTAATTAAAATAATTTTTTCAAGTTCATTATTTTCTTAGATTATATAGAAAGGCATAACATGGATTATGAACAAAGATTAAAATATTACCAGTTTTTAGAACAATATTTTTAAGTTAATCTCTAAAAGTAGGTGGAAACTAACAAGCAACAATAGAAATGGTTGCCGCAATGATGTTGTGCCTTTTCATTGCCATCCTTTACCTTTGTTGGGCTCTTGGGTCTTTGTATGACTCCAGTTTGCCATCCAGTACCCTTGCATTGTAATTTGCAGGAGTTCCTTGGCATTTCTGCCAGCATAGTTTTTTGGAGGTATCAAACTCTCTGGGAGATATTTTTTTGATCTAGGAATGTTTTAATTCCTTCCTCACTTTTGAAGAGTAGTTTTACTTGATATAAGATTGTTGGTGGGTGCGCTATGTCCAACACATTATTGACCCCACAAAGTCTAGCATGGACTAAAGGCACTAGGATCCTTGGGAGCTAGGGACTGACAGTCACAGTAGTGTTTCTAAGCTTAAGGGGAACAAGGAAAGGGTTCTGAGAAATGCCCCTGGGTCCTTGCACCTCACTGGAGAGGAGGACCCAGAGGAGAGTTTGGCATGCACAGTAAAGGATGCTCCAGGGATTGGGGGGGAGGTTCTGGGGGATAAGGAGGGAGGGGAGAGGGGAGGGGGGAGCAGAGGGGTCGGGGGGAGGTGGAGGGAAGGAGGGGACCGGTGTATCTGTTAAGTTTGTATGAGCGGAGATAATAATAATAATAAAAAAACATACCATAAAAATATGAAAGAAGGAGGGAGATAGGAAGAAGAAGCGTTTAATAGGAAAAAGAGAAGGAATGGGGCTGGAAATTAAGGTATGAAATGTCATAAATTCTCTATATTGATGTGTGAAACTCTGATGGAATAAAAATTGAAGATTTTTACAAAGCTCAAAAAATTCCTAAAGGGGCTGGAGAGGTGGCTCAGGGGTTAAGCCTCTGCCTTGCAGGCAGAAGGTCCTGAGTTTGGATCCTAGATCCCAATTAAAAAAAAATTAAAAAAAGATTGTTGGTGGGGCTGGTAAGTTGGCTCAACACATAAAGGCATTTGTGTGCAAACTTGGTGACTGGAGTCTGATACCCAGAGACCACATGGTGGAAAGAGAACCGACTTCCAAAAGTTGTCCTCTGACCTCCACACATGTGTCCCTGTCTTTTAAACAAACAAATAAAATTTATTTAAGAAATTCTTAGTAATCTTTTTTCTGTAATAGATGAAGAAATATGTACTGTCTTCTTGGTATTAAAATTTCTGGTGAAAATCTGGCTATAAACTTACTGAGACTCCCTGTTGCTACTTTCAATATAGTCTCCTTGGTTTGACCTTTGACATTGTGTCTCAATGTGGATCTCTTCAAATTCACCTTATATAGAGTTGGGTAAGCTTCTTGGATGTTAATATTCATATGTTTTATCAAATATGGGGACTTTAAGCCACTATTTCTTCAGAAATTCCTCTGCTTTCTTTCACATCCCTTCTTCATTAAGGTCTCCCCCAATATGTATGTGTAAACTGGTCCATTTGATAGTGTCTCCCTTAGGCGCTATTCATTTTCTTCAAATTTTTTTTTTCTGACTTCCAGATTCAAATTTTTTCTTATACCACTAAAAATCTACTTTTGAATTCCTGCTAATGTATTTTTCCTTGGACTTGCTGCCCTTTTAAATCACATAATCTCTTTTTCATGTCTTTCTTGGTTTCCCATGTCTTTATTGGTATTTTCAACTTATTCATAAATAATTTTCTTAGTTTCTCAGAGCACCTTTAAAACAACTGTTTTAACATCTGTGTAATAGATCTGCCATCAAGTTTGGTTGGTGGGTTGGGAGGGACATTTTATGTTGATTTATTTTTCCCTTTGGGTTATATTTTCTTGTATCTTTATATGCCTGTATTTTGCTTTTTGTTGTTAAAAACTGACATTTGAATCTAATTATGTAGCAACTCTAGTAATATGATTCTTACTCCCCCCACCCACCCAGGGTTTTCTGGGCTTTATGTTGCTGCTGCTGCTGCTGGTGTGATTACATGCTGTCTCCGTATCAGGGATCACCCTGAGGGATCAGCTTCAGATCAGCTCATTTGACTGAGCTTGTGTTCTTTCAGGTCACGTGTGCTCATGATTTGCTTCCCTTCATGTTTGTAATGGTTTTGTTGAATGTTTTAGTCTTTACTTGCTGGGTCACAGGAAGGGGATAAGAGAAGAATGTGTGTGTTATGTGTGTGTGTGAATGTGTGTGTGCATGTGCACGCATGAGTGTGTGTGTGCATGTATGTGTGTGTGTATATGTGTGTGTGTGTGTGTGTGTGTTAGGGCAGTATCAGCTTTCTAAATTTCCTCAAGTCACTTTTACCAGAGGAGCAATGCTTTCCATTGCCCAACAAAACACTCACTCTTTTGTCTGACCTGTTTCGACAAGAAGCGTCAATTGATTGTAAGAGCAAAGGTCCCTCAGACTTTGGTTAGAGTCCTTTCTGCCCACTGGTTCCTCCCACCACCAGAGAATAGGCTACCTCAGGAAAATGTGCATAGTTGCTCACCCTAGAGTTGAAAGTGATGGATGGGTGGTTCCTATTTTGGTAAGAGCCTGTGTTGACGGAATTCAACAGCAATTAACTATCCAAGCCTTTCCCTGGGAAAGCGTCAAAAGATTGCTGGGTTCTAAAGCAATTCCATCAGGAAAATTCTGCAAGTGCATTTGTTGTCTAGGTGACAGACAGATTCTTGGTGGTTCTTGTTCATTTTGTCCCCAATTCCTTTTCATCCCAAATAATGATCCTGTATGAGGCAGGATCATTAGTTAAGTACATAGGGGAAAAGGAGCTGGAGAGTAAAGTCATGGAGAAGATGCAGTTACTGGTGACAACAGAGTCAAGGGGTAAAAGCCATCATTCCACTCTCACTTCTTGCATCCCTTGAGAGACAGACACTCTGGCTTCCCGTCTGTATTCTTTCTTCCTGACCTCCTTCATTTACATGGTACTCATTCTTCAAGTCCTTTCTCAAAAGGAAGCTCCTGTCTCTACTCTTCTGACACTCTGATGTCTTTAGCCAGAAGTTCTTTTCTGTACTCAGTCATGGCCCTACTCTTATCCTACATAGAGTATTTATTGTATTTTACCCTTTAATGAGTCTTCTCTCTTCTAGTGTCTTTAGGTCAGTTACTTAGCTAGATTTTAAGGGCCCTATAGGGCAGGAAACAAAGCTCTTTAACTTGCTATACTGGCAGAGGCTTTCTGCCAGTAGGAGCAGGAAAAAAAAAGACAGAATCTAATTTCCTAAGTACAGGAATTGTGTAGTAAGTGCTCAATAAATGTCCAGTGGATGAAATTAATGCTTCATCAAATCAGAAGTATCTTTTATATATCTATCATTGAACTCACATCTATGAACCTGAATTCCAGAAAATCTGTTCTCTCTTCGTTATGAGGTCAAAAGTTCAATTCCAGCTCAATTCATTTCAGACTCTAATGATGATAAATGTATGGTATATATAGGTATACAAAACACATTATTATTATTTCTTTATTATAAAGGTTTATGTATAATTGCAATAATATTAAGTTCCACATAATGCTTTCTCTATGGCAGACATTATTCATACCTTCCATGTTTGAAAGTATTGAATTTTCATGATAATGTGAAGTAAGTGTTGTTATGAGTCTTACTTTGGAGAAGAGAAAACCCAAATTAAGAGAGGTTAACCAAAGGCCCAACATCACACAGTGAATAGATAGTACATTTAAAAATTTTAAAAAGTAATAAATGCTCTTAATGTTTTCATCCTTTTTTCTTTTCATGAGTGTGTGTATGGGGTGCATGTATGTGTATGTGTGCATGCATGTCTTTGTATATTGGTGGGTGCACATGTGTGCAGGTACAAATGAACATGATTACACATGTGTGTGGAGGTCCAAAGATGATATTAGGAATCATCCTTGATCCCTCTTCCATCTTATTGTTCAGAAGCTTTATCTCTAATTAAACCTAGCGTGCGCTGTTGGACTAGTCTGGAGAGCCATCTTGCTCTGTGATCCCAGGCTCTGCTTTCGGAGACTGGAATTATAGACCAGCTGCCTCATCCACATTTTTATGTGGGAATCTGAGGATCTGAACTCTGGTCCTTTTGCTTGGGTGACAAGTGTTTTAGCTACTGAGTCTTCCCCCTACCCCTTAATTTGTGTTTTCTGAGCTTTATCTATAGCATGTAATGTAATATAAATATTGTTTTACATACACACATACTTGCATGCTTATATACACACCTGCACACACACACACATCTAAAACAAAAGTCTCACCAGCAAAATCCTTTAGCATGGATATCGTACTCTGGTGTTCTCTTTGTGTTGACTTTGCCTTTTATTTCCACAGAGATGCTGGTGAACCTCCCTATATCGATCTTACAACTTACTTGTAAAATTCGTAGACTGCAGAAAGCTGCCTTGCCCAATAGGTGATCGATTCGCAATCCTTCTTCAGCTCTCCCAGGCCACTGGTTCAGGTTTCATTTATTTTAAAAAAGAAGTGTCCTAACTGGTATACATGGGAATAGCAGGCTGTTTAATTACACAGCGTTGAGCATAAGTTAAATGACATGTTCCCTTCTGAGTTACAAGTAACTCCGCTACAGAATTGCCGGAGGATCAGTTAAGACAATTGTAATTGAAAAAGAAATATAATTAAGCTCAATGAAGTCAACTATCTCTGAGGCAGATCACTCTCCTGTCTAAGGATTTCTTCTCATTTATGACACAGCGGCTGGGTATTTTTTTGGTAGGTGGAGCCCTGAATTCTGTGTTTCTCACCATGTCTTCCCTTGCTTACTAATTTACCAACCCATCTGTTTATTTGGAAAAGATTCATTAAATGTGAAAGCTGAACGCTGAGTCCAGTGTTCATGAGGGGCCCTGTCTTCAACTTAAAACCCAGGGACTATGTATCCTAAAGGAAAATTGCTCCAAGATGTGGGAGGAAGGGAAAAGCCATCGTTGTGCCTCCTGGAAATAGAGTCAAGGGAAGATGTCAGGACTGTGTGATATGGATGTTCTAGAAAGGAAGGGGCTGGAAAAGAGAGGAGAGTGCTGGGAAGAGAAAGGGAACTGTGCCAAGCAGAAGAAAGCACCAGCAAAGGTGCTTGGATCATGGTCCATTCAACAAGATGTCAGTTTTGTAGTACGTGTGAAGCTTGTGTGGGATCAGTGGCTCAGGAGGCAGAGAGAGGGGACAGATGCTTATGGCAAAGACTTATACTTCAAGAATATATACCAGTTGGATAGTGCATGTAGTATTACGGAACGCTCTGTCACTACATGAGAGTTGTGTGGGAATACGAGGTGGGATACTGGAAGTAGAGGGCAGACAGAGATATGCAGGCAGCAGGAAAGACAGGAGTTAGTGACTTCACATGGATAGTGCTACCTTGTGTCTGCTTTAGGATCCACAGAGATGTTAGTGCAATTTGCTAAGACAAGCTGAAGGGGAAGGAAGAGATAGGAAAGACAAACCAGGTCGTTTTGTTTTAGAAAGTCCCTTGGAGGCCACTCAGAGACATACCAGGAACAGGATTTTATCTGGGAATTCTGGCATACACACGCTTCCTGGTATGTATCTGGAAGGTTTAAGTTTCAGTTGGTGGTTGAAACAGTCGTAAGTCTGCATGCAGCCAAAAGAAGAGGTCTGTTTATTCAGCAATTTTTAAGGGATGGGGTGAAGAGGTAAACAAATCACTTGGAGCCACAAGTTCGACACGGAGGCAAGGTGGGAAGAGGATTGGGAATGAGCGTCCACTGGGGATACTGCCTTAGTTTGTCTTCGTGGCCATGATAAATTACTCTGATAGAAGCCCCTTAAGGAAGAAAGGGTTTATTCTGGTTCACAGTTCAAGGTATAGTCCACCGTGACAGGGAATACAGGGTGGCGGGAGCCTGAAGCAGCTCTCACCTCACATTCACAGCTGGAAAGCAAGTGGGGTTGAACAAATGCTAGTGCCCAACTTGGGGTCCCCATTTCTGTGGTCCAGGATCTCTTTCCCAGGAAATGGCTCTGCCCACAATTAAGATGAGTCTTCTCTCTTCAGTTATCCTAATGGATACTCATAGACAGTCTCAAAATCTGACAAATAAGCCCAGAGTTCAGGCTTTGAGGTGTGTCCAGTTAATAGATGCCATAAAGCAAAAAATGTTTCTATGGGGAATTGACACCAATGCCAAATATCAAGTAGAAAGCTTGGAACATGACGGCTGTCTTGTTCAGAACAACATCAGGAGTAAGACAAAGCATGAGGTGGGGATGTGGGGGAGTCAGGCTGCAAGACTAGGCACACAGTATTGCATCAGTGAGCGAGTAGAAAGGAACTGAAGTACCATCCGGTTCTTGACTCTCACAATACCCACTGCTCCTGAATCTGCAGGTTGTGGGAAGCAATGAAATTCTAGATTGATAGGAAGAACTGTGCTGGAATTTTCAAATAAACGGTCACTCTGTGTCACGGTGAGAATGTGCATCCCTGCCTCTAGCCACCACCCATGCTCTCGTGCTTAAATCCTTAGCTGGTGTTAGTACTTGGGAAGGTTGTGGTACCTTTCAGAGATGTAACCGTACATCACAGGAGACCGCCTGCTTCTCAGGCTCTCTCTGCCCCCTGTTGGCTACAATGCCCTGAACTGGCTTCTTGTTTTTGCCTTTTGCTGTAATGGACTGCAATATTAAGACAAATAAATCTCCCTTTCTCCTGTACGTGGAGTCTGAGTATCGTCTCACCACAGAGAGAATGACTGTAACATCTTGCAGTGGAGATGACCAGCAGGGCTCATTCCCCACGTGGGTGAGGCAGCCAGATCCGAAAACACATTACAAGAAGAGTGTAAAGAAAGGACATGGAGGCCGTGAGCTAGGGTCTGCCTTACCTGACAGACTTGAATCCCACGTCTGTCCTGCTAGCTGTGTGGCTTTGGAAAAGTCCTTTACTTTCTGTGAGCATTCCCTTCCTCTCTGGTAAACACGAGGTGAACATCTACTTTGTGACGTTATTCTGAGATTTATATTGAAACTAGAAGCTTCCTGCTTGTCTTGGGTTGTATGCTGTTTTTTCCTCTAAACAAATGGCCACCATTTTGCCCAAGACTATTAAGTTCGTACCTGTTGACTATTGATGTTCTTTCAGACACAAAGGGGCTGACAGGGATTAGAATGCACGTGCCTGCCCACATACCCAAACATATGCCCTCATACATGCCTGCACATGTGAGAGCTAGGAGGGACTAGGATATACATGTGCTGTGTATGTGTCCATACACATGCCTGTGCATATGCCACCAGTGTGGCCTCACAGCTGAGATTGGGAGGGGCCTAGAGTATATCAGCTGAGGAAGATTAGTTGAGGGAGTCCCATCTAGGCAGGGATAAGGAAGCCGTCAGTCATGCTGTAGAGAGCTGCCTTTGAATTGTCCCTGTTCCTGTCAGTAACCCTCATCCCTGCTCCTGTAAGTAAGCCCAATAAACTCACTGACTTATGGTTACTTTGGTCTGTTCTGGAACTCCTGTCTGTAGATGGTGGTGTGGCATCTCCCCAGGAAAAGTAATTCACACAATACTTAGTTTTATTTTTCTATTGTAATGAATACAAGACCCAAACAACGTATTGGAATTCATTCATGTTCACAATTTCAGGTTACAGTTGAGCATCTTGGCGAGTGAGTGATGCCAGCTGAAGGAACTGGCACACTATGTCCCCTGTCTGCAGGGAGAGTTGAGGGAATGAAGGTGGCTTTCGGCTTGCCCAGTTTCAACTTGTTCTCCATCCTGTTGACCTGCTTACAGAATGACCCCATCCATTCATCATACATCAATTAGATAAACGCTTACAGGCCTAATTTAACTGGATAGTCCTCATAGGTGTGCCTAAAATCTCATGTCTTCAAGTGACAATTGATGCTTGAAACCAACTGCCACATGACTATACTTCAGGCAAAAAGAATAATATCACAAAGTAGATGTTAGTGAGTATTTAGTGAATACTTCTCTCATTTCCAATAGTTCACAAACCTACATTTATTTAATACTAAAAATGTCAAGCACCAAGATTCATAGAACATCACATGGTCAACGTATGTTACTTTATGATAATCTCACCTGTAAGATGGAATAGCGATCTACCCTCTGTCACACGCATGGTGAGGATTACCTGAAATAAGAGTGTGATGTCTGTTATATGCTTACATTAAAAGGCAAATTGGAAACACAGTAAAGGAAATGGGACATGCAGCAGAGAGCAGGAAGTGCAACCGAAGAGGACAGGAAGTACTATAGAGGGGACAGGAAGTGCACCAGAGGAGTAAGGGGACATGTAGAATAGGGGTTAGGAAGGGCAACAGGAAGGTGAATGGCAAGTGACACAGGTGGGCTGTGGAAATGCAGCACAGGGTCAGGAAGTGCATCAGAGAGAAATGAGCAAGTGGCAGAGGGAAGGCAGCTGAGAAGAGAGGGCAGCCGTGGGCCGCTCAGCCTCATGATTAAGAGGAAGCATGCGTGACAGTTTCATTTATTCAACTAATATTGATTGAGCATCTACTCTGGCTGGAGCATTTGTCTAAGTCCTAGGGATCTACCAGCGAAGTAAACAAGATAAATATCCGTTCCTTTAACAAAACTTAGACATGGGATCACATCGTGAGTCTGTTGCTTCTTTCTTGTGTAGTCCCAAGAAGCAATTTCATCAAAGTAAGTCTGAGTTTGCTAGTCCATCCAGTACTGTGATAACAGTCCCTCTGACACTGGATAGCTGGGAGCGACAGAACCGTCAGGTCAACCACTTGCCTCAGTGCATACACCTAATTATCTTTCGCTAAATGCTAACTACGTTAAGTAGACTGTGGGCGATTTTTTTTCAGAAACATGCCTATGATGTTAATTGAAAGAGATCTGATTACAGCTAAAAGCCAGTCCATGATTACACAGGGTGTTTCTCGAGATGGGAGAGGTCGGCTTGTTGGAATGCATTTGAAATATGGTCTGTGGGTTGTCACTGGTGGAAGAGAGCTTCTGGCCAGACTCGCCCTGCACACAGAGGCTGCTAGGTGAGGCAGTGCCTTCTTCGAGCAGTCTCCCCCCCCCCCACTCCTCACCCATTCATTTATTTTATTGTGTCCATCTCATAATTTATTTCCTGATTTAAACTGTCTCCCTAACTCTAAGCAATGTGACTTGGCATATTTCATGGAAAAGTGATGTGAGAATTTCTGTCTAGGTTCTTGTGTTCTGCAGCTGAAGACTGAAACCAGAACAAGATTTATTAAAGGGAGAAAAAGAAAAAAACTCATGGACAAGAGAGCTGTCGGATGGTTGGTAGTGTCTGGGGTTAGACAGGCCCGGGGAAAAGTCACTTTTCCTTACTGGTTAATTTGGTTACTTTAAACCTGATTGGGGTTTTTGGTCTCACTTATGTCTGATTGGTCTGTTCATATTGGGGCTCAACTCCTGGCTGAACTGTTTGTTCCAAGGAACTTGATTTATCTGCATTTGAGGACTTCATTTTAGTACCCTTTCATATACAGAAGGCTGGGAGATGTCAACCTTATCTCTGGGGGGATTGGAGCCAGTTCCTGTAGCCTGGCAGGATATGTCCCTGTAGGATAACCCCAGCAGTGGGGTATGTACTTCAAGGACTTTCTCAGCCTGGCTACTCTGTTCTAAAACAGCCTAGAAAAATTTGTTGTAGCTAAAATTCCTATTCTAACAGCCTAATTGAAACTATTCTCTCTCTCAAAAGCAGCTCTACTATGAGGATTGCCATTGAGCCAAAGGTTCCAACACTGTTTCTCATATCAACCTGGAATTTCAAGTTGTTTCTTCTGCAGATTCAGTGGTACTGGGGTATTACAGGAGCACAGACACTTCCATCATCAGCAAGTTGTTTGACTTTGGAGAAGTCTTTGACTTTCCCAGAGCCCTGCTTTCATCCTTGTTAACATGAAATGAACATGTACTCTGTGCTCTTACCTAAGATTCAGCCTGCAACTGGAAGCTTCTTATCGCACTGCTTGGCACACAGAGTGTGCCTGATGCACATTTCTCTCATCTCCATGAGCTTACAACCATTTACTTATTACTCGGGCATGCCAAACACAATCACAGAATGTCATATGATCATTTACTTAATGATATCTCACCTGCAAGAAGGAATAGCAATACTTCTCTCTCCCTAACATAGTGAGGGTTATGTGAAATATGAGTATGATGTCATTATTTTGACAATATGGTGATAAATGCAAATAGGAAAAGGCTCAAGCCAACTTCACCATCACCACAAAAAATTCCAATTAAATGAGACAAACTGGTAGAATATGGTGCCATGAGGTGAGAAGTTGAGACAAGGTTCTTTGCTGAAGGCCAGTTAAGAATCCTGAAATCTGGAGGACAGTGCTTAAAAGTCAAGCAAGTCCATGGACACTTGAGTCAGCACATCCAAGAGCCAAGTCAAAGGCCCTAGACAAACTGATCCAGGATCATGGGGCTCTGCAGACTGGGCTATATATTGCGCTGCCCCAAAATGATCACTGTGGAAGGGGGTAGAAATGGAGATCCATCCAAAGAAGCCAAAGGGTGGAAGAACAGAGATAGAGTGGGCCGCCAGAGAAATGGTCCCTCACCATGTCAGAGGGACCTTGAGATGTAGCCACTGGCAGATGTCCACATGGAGACCTGGCCTGGTTAACGCTAATTGAGATTACTCCACATCAGACACATTATGCTGTGCTCTCTTAGGTGACAGATAGGTGGGCATATCAGCCTTCATGGACTAAAGGACCTTTGTCCTTCTCCAAGACTGACTTTCTCCCCTATAGCTTTGGGCTTCACAGCTTTACAGCACTGGGATTGATCCCACGGATGCTGTCTGCCACGAAGGTGAGCCTGTGCTGGAATCCAGTGAAGGCGGAGGAAAAAAGAGGTTGTTATACACATGGTTTCTCTTCTCTCTCCCTCTCACCTAACTTCCTCCAACACACAGCATGCTATTCCCCCCCTAGGGCTTTGCCCTGCCTCTTCTTCATGGATTGCTCTTCCTCAAGATGTCTGCATACCTTACTGTCTGCTCCTGCAGCGCAGCCTCTTTGACTGCTCGCCCTGATTCTCCTTCCTTCTATGTTGCTTTTCATCACATTTTTAAGCACCATTCAACACACTAGATACCTTACATGTCTGTTTAGCTTTCCCTCTTGCTATGGTTTGGAAATAATGAGTTCAAACACTTTCATAGGTTTGAATCCTTGAACCCCAGCTGCCATTTGGGGGAGATCGTGGAATGTTTAGGAGGTAGAGTCAAGCTGGTAGAAGCTGATGTCTAAACAGTGCGTGGCAGGGAGTGTTGAGGTTTAGAGCCCACTCCAGGTATATAAACTCAGGTTATAGAACCCAGGTTATAAACCAGGATTTTAAAAGGTTATAAATCCAGGGTCTGCAGAGAAGTAAGCAAGCGGCCTCATGTGCCTGTTGCCTCAGCCTCAAGCTGTTCCTATTGCTATGTCTTCACCACTATGATGGATTTTCCCCTCAAACCCAAGTCGAATACTTTCTTATCAGGCATTTAGTCATAAAGATGGTAAAAAGAGCTAGCACAATCTCTCCTCTGCAAATGTGAAGTTCTGTTAGGGAAGGTTTTTTTTCTTATGGCTCACAGTGTTGTGTTATCAACCTAATACTATCTTTAATGTAGTGTGGATGCTCTGATACTTGGTGAAGGAAGGAAAGGAAAGGAAAGTGGAGGTATAAAGAAAGGCAAGGTTGCATAGTTACTTAATATTCACTTTAACAAGCATGGTGTCACCTTGTGCTCCATGCCAATCATCTACCTATACACCCGAAACAGAGACACCATTCATGGTGAGGACTCACTCACACCCAGATTTTCCCTTCTAGCTATGCTCTAGGGAGCAGGTACAAATCAAGGGACGTAAGAGAGAGATGAGCATCAAAGTCAAAAAGGTAAACACTGTTGAAAGACGTGGAAAAGACTCCAAGGAGGGGGCGATGCTGTATTTCTTACAGTTATGGGATTGCACTCATAACTGCACCTTTTTAATCAGGCATTTGATTATGATAATGACCAAAACAGGATTATGAAAAGGATTGTAATGTGTCTATTCATGGGCAGTGGGCAGTCACATACGGCTGTGGAAGGCCAGTGGCCAGGGGTGTGCTATATTGTAAGAAGGTCGGTTGATAGATTTGAAGGATGGGTGGTCACGAGATACTCTGAGGAGAGAGGAAGCTTTGGATACCATTGCCCTTGCTCCTGAAAGAGAAAAGGAGTGCTTGACACAGAATGAGGAAAGGGTAGTTAGGCATGTTTCAGAAATAGTTTGTCTGATCTTTACAGCTGACTCATACCAGGATGGGAAGGGAGAAAAAAACCAAATCTGACCTAGATTTTTGCGAGGCAGCCTTCTATTGCTATGGCAAAACACCTGAGAGGATCAGTTGTAAATCAGGAAGGTTTATCTGGACCACTATTTCAGGGGCTTTTGTTCCACAGTTGCCTGGTCCCATAGCTTTGGGCCCACAGCAGGGTAGAATGTCATGGTAAAGAGTGCATTGTGAGTGCTACTCACCCGGCAGTAGTTGAGAGGGAAGAGATAGAAGGAGAGGCTGGGATCCCCATATGCCCTTCCAAGGAATAGGTTCAGTGATCCACTTCCTTCAACTCAGTCTTACCTCCTAAAATTCCCACCAATACCCAGTTGTTGACCATCAACTGGGAACCAAGCTTTCAGTACATGCACCTTTGGAAGACAGCAAGCTGAAACACACAGAATTGACAGAGGCAACAGGATGTACCAGTGGTTCACCTGCCCCTTGAGAAGATGTTGCAGTCATTCCTTCTGCTGCTGTGAGACAACACTCGACACAGCTTAAGGGGAGAAAAGGAAGATTTATTTGGCTTTTGGTTCCAGAGACATGGCGGGTGTCAGAAGGTGACTTAGGTTGCATCCATCTCTATGGAGGCAGAGAAAGCATTAAGGCCTTCTATCAACAAGGCTCTACTTCCTTAAGGTGTCATGATCTTCCAAAGTATTAACAGCTAAGGATGCAAGCACATGAGCCCATGGAGGGTAACTTACATGCAAACCATGACAGTAGGCATAAGATATGAAAGGCTGACACTGTCCCGATCTTACCCATCTGTGACAGTTAGACACAGGTTTCCATTTGACAGTTGCAGGCTGAGCTTTGGGTACATCTGTGAAGAATTGATAGCTAAGGCAAACCCTAAGCAAACCTACAGGAAATGGTTCAATTGTTGGGCAAGATTCAGCCCACAGTGGGTGAGAACATTCCGTGGGTAGGTGGGTAAGATGGAGGGAACTTGTTTAGTAAGCTGATACTCTTTAGCATGTTTGGATGGACTTGGACAGTCTAACAAGTGACCTTGTCCCTCTCTCAACAATGGATGTGGTGTAATCCATTCTCTCAGCTCCTGGTATTGGCATAAATGCTTCTGCCAAGCTGTACTAAGCTCTGCATCCAGATAGTTGTAAGCCAGAATAAACATTCCTTGTTCCCATAGGAACAGGCTCTGGTGCAGCCTGGGACCTAGATCCATCCAACATGGCCTGTCCAGGAATGTTACCTTGCTGGAAATCAAAAGCCTATCCCTGTCTCTAGATTCCAATCTGCTTTGGGCAGTCTCTGAACCAGCAGGTACTTCAGTTTTTCCTTTCTGTTAGAATTAGGAATACTGTATTCATCAGTCCATTCTGTCGTGTGCAACTCTGATAACAAAGTTTGTCCTGTGCGTGGGAGTGGCCACATAGAGACTGTGGTGAACACACGGCTGGTCCCGCTAATAAGCGCTGGTCTGCTGGCTATTAAAGGCCTGCTGGCTATTCAGAAGGTGAGGGGTGGAGGTTATCTGAGGATCAGGCCAAAATCCAGCCGATGGGATTGAGCTCCCTGTGAGTGTTTTCTCCTGCTTCTCTGTTCCCTCGCACACCCCTCTTCTTGCAATTGGCCCTCTGCACTGTGCTGCGTCCCTGTGTGGATGGCTCACCCTACCAGGCTCCACCAGGAAGGGACCTGCATTTAGGAAGAGAGAGACAGGCTGTGCCACTCCAGGACACCAGGACACTGTGGAGGCCTGGAAAGGCGAGGGTATTATTTGCCCTTTTCCCTCCCTTCCAAACACGAAGCCACCTGTGGCAGGTAAATTGCTAAGGATGTGTTTGGAGCCTGTGCAGGCCCTATTTGACTTTGCAGGACCTATTTGTTATTGGATGAAGAACAAAGGGTGGTTGTGGATTACACGCCGCCTGTGGGGACCTGAGCTCCACGGGACTCTCCACGGGACTGTGGCTGCCACTGTGATGTGGAAGCTCCTGCCAGCGCTGCCCATTGCCTTCCAACATGATGGTTCCGCAAGGCCAGAAAGCTTTCACTCTTTGCTCAGGAGATGGCAAAAGACTGTGAACTCTTGATGGCTCTGCCCCCGAGAGAGGCTGGACTGTGATGTAACCCACAGAAGGGCAGACGATGTTGGCAGAGATGGCCGAACACAGTCCTGCTTTCCAGGAGAGAAGTGTGGTAGGAAGCAGTGACACTTTTTCCTGAAACATCAGCATGGTGGATGCAGTCACCTGCTCTATCCAGGATGCTCATGGTCCAGCCCCCGACACGCCAGGGAAGGCTGGGATGACCTCATCAAGGAGAGACGGGGTGAAAGGCCGCAGCACCTGGACGGCATTCTCTCCACTCCAGGGTCCTGGGGTCTGCCCTACCCTGTCTCTTGGAGAGCTGCTGCGTCTTCCTTTCTGGGACTCCTCATGTCAGGCTGATGAAGCCTAAAGCAGGTCAAAGAAGGAAACACTAAGGCAGAAGAGAAAGAAAGGGCTTGGATTGAAAATAGAGGCCAGATCCACGTCTGACATTGAGCTTCGAGTGGGAGAACAGAGGCAGATTTGGGTTTCTGTTTTTGCTGTAGTTTTGTTTTGTTTCTGGGTAACAGGACCTAACCACAGGATGGGTGTGTCTGGGTCTACATTTGCTTTGAATCCTACCCTGCCTTGTGCTATTCCTCCCAAATCCCTAGAGGGAAGCATTCCATCACTTTTACAAGCTTTTAAGAAGTTTTCTCTTCATCTGAGTTGTTGCCTTCGACTTCCCCTCAGTTGCTGAGTGAGTGTGTGTGTGTGTGTGTGTCTGTGTGCACGTGTATGTGGAGGTCAGAAGTCTGCATCAGCTATCCTCTTCAATTGCTTCCCACCTTACTTTGTGAGATAGGGTCTCTGTGACTGAACTAGAGCTCAGTTGAACCCACTGGCTAGGAAGCCCCAAGAATCCTCCTGCAGAGTTAAGGTTACAGACACATGCTGGCTTCTGGGGGATAGAACTGAAGTCCTCATGATAGAGTGGCAGGCTCTTTACGGACCGACGCATCTCCCCAGTTGTTTTTGCTCTCTTTGTTTCTAGCCCTGTGTCCCAGATAGTTGGCCTGGAAGGGAAAGACCTCTGTGGCTGGAACACAGAAGAGGCTGCAGGACCAAGAGCCAGAGCCCTGGGTGCATCCAGAACTTTCTTTTCTGATCATGAGTACTCAAGTGCTACTGTAGCTCGAGAGCCGTTCTGAAGCCACAGTGGAGCTTGGGAGAAAGTGATCAGAGTCATGTCTGCATGATAATGAACTGCAGAGGACATGGAAGAGAGATATTGACCTGGTTTTCTATGGAAAGGATGGGGGCCAAAATAGGTTAGAACCTGTGACAAGTACCAGGATATCTTGTGAGCAGCCACTGCCTCCGCCAAGACTCCACCCCTAGAAAACATCTGGTTAGCTGTTTTCTTTCCTCTTTGCTGTAACCTGACAAGGAAACAAATCAAGAAACGATTCAATTATTTTGGTCTGTGATCTGGGGGTAAAATTCATCATGGCAGAGAGTGCATGGTAACAGAAGCAGGTCATGGCTGTGGGCGCTTACTCATACTTGGGTAGGTAAGGAAGTTGCCATGGGAAAGAAAGCTGAGCAGGTATGGCCCTCAGAACTGTGCCCCAGCAGTCCTCTACCTCTGTCTTCCTACTTCTGGAAACAGCACTAGCAGCTGGCATCAAGTGTTCATAAATCTGAGGGGTAAATTTTCCAGTCAATCCACGACCACCTCTGTATGTACTGACTTAGCAGGAGGGCCCTGGATGGCTGTAATGCACTCAGGGGTTCTGGGATAGGCTCACCTCTGTGGGAAATCAGGTTGGGACTGGCAGAGACTAGACTGGAATACAGCTCTCACTCCGACTTGTGTGCATTAGGCCTCAGCTGTGTAAAGGAAAGAGCCAGCTCAAGTTTGGGGGCTCGTGTATATCATTTCTTGCTGGTAAATGTTGAGAAAGGATCTGCCAAATTGTTTTCTGCACGTGAAAGTCTTTGGGATAATGACTAACTCACTTCCATGAGGCAGCATGTGCGTCTGTCTCTACATTTGGTTTTATTTCACCTTCTCTTCTGCCACATCCTCATCACCTTCTGTTACTTTCTCCTTCTGTAAATCTCGGCAATTATCCCTGTCAATCATTGTGAAAGAAACATGGTGCAGTGGGAGAAAACACTGACCTTGGAAAAACTGGAATCCATCCTCAATTTCTGCTTGGTCTGGGAAAAGACATCCCCTGGTTATTGTCTGTAACATGGCAAACTAGCTTCCTATCTGCCCTGCATACTATGAGAACCCCCCCAAAAAGTAAGCAGTAGGGGAACAGTTTTTCATCCCATTTTACCTGCCTCTTTTTGTCTCTCCACACCCCCCAATTCTAGAATCTTCTAGATCACTTTTTTAAAAATTTTTTATTATTATTATCATTTATTCAACTGTGTGCATATGCGTGTGTATGTGTGTGCGCGCGTCTGTGTGTGTGTGTGTCTGTGTATGTGTATGTGTAGAACCACGGACGAATTCGTGAACCACCATGGCCGCCTCCACCTCCTTCTGCCCCGGGATTCACAGGCTCCGCCCTACCAGGACCAGAAGCGCAGGCCACTCCCGCTTCTGCCTGGCGTCTATACGTGGGATCTGGGATCCGAACTCAGGACCTTCCGCCTGCAAGGCGGAGGCTTAACCCCTGAGCCACCTCTCCAGCCCTCTTCTAGATCATTCTTGATGAGTGTCTAGGTCTCACTGCAGTTCATGAGCTGTGTGGAGATAGTCTTTAAGAGGAGTCTCGCTGGAAGAGCAACCCAGACCCAAAGGGATTTCTACGAGAGCTGGTACCAAATACACAGGTATTGTTCCTGAGACACTTCCTGGCCGTGTGGCTGATTGTGCGTCCTGGAGGACAGATGTGCAGCCCCATCCTGGAGCAGTCCTCAGGGTTAGCTTGGCCTACATGAAGCTTCTGAAGCCTCTCTTTAGGGAAATGTGAGCCTGGTGTTCTTTAGAGCCAGGCCTTGCTGTTTTGCAGACTGCTGCAGTCTAAATAATATCTAGTCTTAGAGCAATAATCTGGCCCAGAGTAGACAATAAAGAGTTGAAGGAAAGAATGAGAAAAGGCAGGAACCCTTGCTTTATTATCTAGAATGTACTGGAATCATAAACAGGAACTCTTCAATAGAATTTAGAATGCACTCAAATCATAGGCAGGAATTCCTGTTTTATTATCTATATTATTATAGAATCATAAGCAGGAACTCTTGCTTTAGAATTTAGGATGTGTTGGAATCATCTACAAGGGCCTCAACAAATCTTTGTGATCATTAAGTTGGAGCAGAATTTACCAGTGTTTATCGGATGAGGAAGAGGGAGAGAGAGAGAGAGAGAGAGAGAGAGAGAGAGAGAGAGAGAGAGAGAGAATAGGGATTTCTTACCTTTTCCCCTTTTGCTTGTTTGTTTTTTCATTTCCTTTCCTTTGCTGTGCTGTGGGCCGAATCCGGGGTTTTGAGCATGCTAGGCAAGTACTCTACCACTGGGTTATGTCCCCAACTCCCTCCTCTTCTGTCACCACAGGCACCAGAATAAATATAAAACAGTAAACATCAAAGATGCTACTTGAATGATGTAATTAAATACATAATATAGAATATAAATTAGGGATTAAATATTATACAAGTCATTTGATGTAGTGTAACCATTGAGGTCAAGTCAGCAGACAGTAATGTGTCCTTATCACATGCAGGCTGCAAATGAATTTACCAACTGTTGTGAGCAAGCCCCAGAAGCAAAGCAAGTCTGGCTTTCATGGCCACAGAATAAAGAAACCTGTGGATCATCCAGCCTTTGCTTGAATAATGGCTTGAGATGGACGTCATCGGACCTGTTCTCCTCAAGTGATAAGTTTTCCAAATAAAAGTGAAAACCAAACTGATGTTACTGGTTGAGAATGGGAGCTCCAGAACGCCGGTGTGACCTGCAGCTTTGCTTCCTGCCAGGGTGAGCCAGAACTCTGGGTCATCACAGGAAGAGCAACTGCAGCGCAGGGCTGGGACCCCAAGGCTGAGCAGACACTGCGGTATGGGCGTGGCGGCTGCGCTAGAGGAGGTCAGCTTAGGAAGGACTAATGGGCCCAGCTCAGAAGGGGAGGCCGCTGCGTCCCACGCACGTCATGCCTCCTTGCTCACCGCTCGGGCTTTTCCAGCGCCCTCTGTTGGTGTGGCTAATAGCAATGGCCAGGCACATGACAGCTAGGCTCAAAAGGGCGTGTCCAAGAGCTTCCAATCAATCACTGTAATTGACACCCCCCCTTCCCCTAGGGGCTGCTCAGATCACTCAGTGAGTAAGGCGCCTGCTCACAAACCTGGGGATCTGAGTTCAAGCCCTAGAAGGTCACGTGATAGAAATGAATTTTGAAAGTTGTCCTCTGATAGCTGCCTGTGCACCATTACATGCACGGGCTCTCTCTCTCTCAATCGAATAACAAAAGTAAAAATATTAAGAAAACTGACACCTCTAAAAGAAGCTATGGATTCTTTTAAAATAAGAATTAAAAAAGCTATTTCTGGGTTTCTTTCATTCTGACCATGAACTCTGTGCATTTACCAGGCTGTGGACAATGACGCCATTCTTTTATTTGTTTCTGGCCTTGTATTCCATTGTCTGGAGCGGAGTGACACCAGCTGGGTCCCTTCATAGCTGCACATTAGCGTTCCCCTGTGGCTTTTTACAAAATACTGAGTATTTATTTGGTCTGTGCATTTTCCAAATCTCCTCAGGTGACTCTGACATGCAGCTACACCGGATATTTCTATATTGGACAGTAACAAGAAATAAGGTTGAAAACCAGAGAAGTCTTATGTATGGAAGCACTGCAGACCTTCACTGGGGGTGGGGAGCGCTTAAAACAGAAAGGTTTGGAAGTAAGACAGAGCTACCTTGATTTCTTTCTCTGTAAATGAGGAATGGGAGGGGAATATGGACTGGTCTCAGCACTGTTATGAAAAATGAGATGACACATGTGACATTACTTAGCACCTGCTGATGATTATTAAGGACCCAGGAGATAATACACACAGTGACAAATGATGGTGATTTTCACTTGCAAAGATCAGTTCTGCATGTCTTTCTCGGGATGGCTAACCAATGTGACATTTCAAACAAAGCAAAATGTTACAGGGTAGGAAGGGAACAAGGTTTCCTAAGATTTGATGCCAAAGCCTAAGTGATTAATTATGGAGCACCAGAAAGAGTCATCTACTGCCAAGGCATCGGTAGATGTAATGGTACCATGTTACATTTATCCTGAGTACTTTAGTTTGCAGGGGGACTTCCCAGCCCTTCACCTGGAAGATGTTTGACTTGATGATAAAACAGAATGTACCAAAGAGCAGCCTCATGGAGTTCAACTGATTCATTTGATGGTTGTGGAATGTTCAGCCAGTTGATGACTTTAAGAGAATCCCATGAAATGAATGGAAAAGTCCAGAAGTTAGATAGTTGGATGTTAAATGACAGCTTTGGGGATCGGAGAGAGTGCTTTGTGCATTAGTGTGGGGTCCCCAACATGGATCCTAGCACCCATGCAAAAAAATTGGACGAGGTCGCTCACATGTCTGTAACCCCAGTGTGTGGCAGGACAGAGACAGGAAGATGACTAGGACTTGCTCGCCAGTGACCAAGCTTCAAGTTCTGTGGGAGAGTCTGTCTCAAAGGAATAAGGTAGAGAGTGTTAGTACAGGACATGCAATGTAATTCTCTGGTCTCCCTGTATATACACAGGCATGCCTACACCCCCACACTCATATATGCACGTCCCACAGACATCCACACACAGGAAGAAGAAGGGAAGAAAAAAGACAGAAAAATGGTCATTTCTTTCAGGTATAACTAGTAGGAAGAAAGTGTATGATCCTGGGCTGCCTTTTGGACATGGCAAAAAGTCATATTACAGTGTGCACAGGGACTAGGAAAGGATTTATGCAAACATTAATCTCAACAGAGATCAAGGCATCCTGGCAGTCAGAGCATCCATGGGAGTGTGCAGTTGAGGGGTGTCGGTAACTGAATACCAGGCCATCTTGGAGTTACTGGTGGGACCTCAGAATGTGGCTTGAGAACAGGGGGAAAGGGAAAGCTGGCACTGCTTTGCTCCAAAGCCAAAGTGACAATGTCTTCGGTAGAAATTAGCCTTTCAGACTCTGCTGCTCCAGCTAGGAGGATGCATGTGTATTGCTGAGGGAGGGTGGAAGCTCTTGCAGACTCAACCTGCTAGTGAGAGGTCCTGAGGAACTCTACATTTCATGGCTAGTCAATAAGATGCAGCTCTCTGTCTGTCTGTCTGTCTGTCTGTCTGTCTGTCTGTCTCTCTCTCTCTCTTTCTCTCATGTGTGTGTGTATGTATGACTCTCTCTTTCTCTTATGTGTGTGTATGTGTGTGTGTGTGTGTGTGTGTGTGTGTGTGTATCCAAGAGGGTACTTTGAGTGAATACACTTATAGAGGTGACATCAGGAATTATACACGTTTGTTTGCTCTACTTCCTTTTGCTTTTCTCTGGGAATTCCTAGACCAAATCTGCCTTCCAGAACCAGAATTGTAGGCCATGGCCATTTCCATCCTGTATTTTTCCATGGGATCTGGGGATCTGAACTCAGGTCCTCTTGCTTGCTAGGCAAAGGTTTTAACCCCTGAGCCATTTCTCCAGCACAGGATGTAGGCTTTTTTGAGGACAGACTTAGATGCCATTAGCTGTTAGATGATCCTACGAGTGTCTATGGGTCAGCCAGGAAAAATGTAACCTGTGGTAGACACAAGTTAAAGGAACTTGAATACAGAGAGTTTTGCATCTATGTTCTCTGTGTTTGAACATGAGACTCATAAACCTCAAGAGACGATGAAACTTTCCAGGCTCAGAAGCTCAAAAAAGATAGAGGATTCCCAAAACCCTCTTCATGGTTGTAAATAGGCAGGGGGTCATCGCTGAGGAGAGGAGACCCTTCAAGAGAGCTGACTGAATGCCGTTAAAGAGCTTCTGGGGACGCGGTGATCGCAGCTTGTCCCCAGACTGGAATGGGGCTTGCAGTGATGCAGCTGCCTGGGAGTCACTCACAAGCCTTTCAGTAACCCTCACCCATGCCCCTGAGTTACCCCAGTAAACTCACTGGTTCACCAAAATGGATGGAAGGAATCGTTTTCTTAGATCTATTGTCAATATCCTGTCTGGAGCAAATAGATGTTTATTTGAATCTCCCCAGGGAAAATCATGCAACTTTGGAGAGTCAAAGCCAAGTTTGTCCTGCGATGTCAGATTAATTGAAATCATTTTATGATGGACCATACCTGGGGAAATTATAATTGCATGGTATTTGCCTAGAAGAGAGGAAGGCACTGATTCTCCTAGAACAAAAGACAATATCTTTAGTTTTGGTTTCCCTAAAGGAAGGGCATGAAGACTCGGGCCATGGAAGGCTGACAAAAAAGGAACATCCAGCCAGGTATAGTGACATACCCTTGTATGTCAGGACACTGCAGCAAGAAGATGAAGAGTTCCAGGTCAGTCTACCCAGTGAGATTTTGTCTCAAAAAAAAACAAACCACAAAAAAAAAGTGAGCCCAGAATGCATCCTTTAATAGATTCTAAATTGGGGGAGGGGGGCTGGGTAAGTCTAAGAATTATATCCATGAAGCAATCTTTTATTTAGTTTTAACTTTTTAGTCCAGTCCATAGGAGGAGTCCCATTTAATATCCAACTTCAAGTTTGCAATTTTTTTGTGTAAATTTCTGTTGGCTAGACTAGTCTTTCAATGTATCTAATTAGCCATGTGCTGAGGCGATAGAAGCATTTCAGAACTGGGCTGCAAGGGTCGATGGTGCCTGTCCTGAGTTTATTCTGCTGCTTCTGATGGAGGGGGAAAGGGATTTAGAAATTGCCAAAGGCCATTTAAAGTAAAGTGAATGGTGGTCCCTAACGGGGCTGAGAATCACAACACACAGCCATTGTACTGCAGAGCTAAGTTCAGTTGGGTGACAAACAGGTCCTGGTTTCCCCCACGTATGTTGGCATAGTGGTAGTGGCTTTCATCCTGGCTGCATGGTAAAGTCATTTGGAGAAGCGCCAAGTCTGTATCCCCAAGGTGCATCTCAGAACAATCGAATCAAAGTCTTAGAGCTGAGACTCAGACATCATCATTTTAAAGCATTCAGATGTCTCCAACATGCAGCTATGAACTGATATTTGCAATAATAAGAAAAGTCACATCTGTACTGAATTGTCTTCAGAGCACCTGACTAGTAACTTCCATGATTGTAGAGAGTTGGAATTTGCAGATCGAAAATCCAAATTATTCTGGGGCCATGTTAAATCCCTTCAGTAGCCACCTCTGTACCTGACTTCACATCTTTTCAAATATCAGGTAAAACCTTTGAAATGTATTAACCTACTAAAGCATTAGCTCGCAAACCTAACAATCACAAGTGCCATCAGACAGCATAGCTTTCTCCACTTTGCTATGACCCACCTAATGTGATGTCCCCACCAATGTATCTGGGAAGTGCATTGATGTACATCTGTCTTGGTCCTGTGAAATATGAAAGTTCATCTAACCAATTCTGTGGAGGAACATATCATTTACAGCAACCTGAATCTGCTGTTCTGGGCTACGTCACTCATGCTTACCTCAAGATAAACTCTCTATTATTCCCTTTGGAGTGTGAGATGCATTTTACCTTGACATGACCAAAGATGAGAGGTCTGCCCTTTGTAGATGGCAGGTTCATTGATGGGGTCACAGTGAGAAAACTGAAACTGACTGAAATTCAATCGCTTGCTGAAGGCCTCTCTAAGGGTAACTTGGACAGGACTTTGGGTAAGCTTCCCATTGCGTCTTGGACCTCTTGGTGGCCTTTCCCATCCTCTTGGTTATTCTAGAGTTCTGCAAGGAACTGACTTCTAAACAACAATTCATATTTTTCAAAAGATTGCTTGAGGACTTGAATTTTGGGGACCAGAAATGCAGTCAGTCCTTTTTATTTGTGGGTCCCACAACCATGAATTCAACCAACTGAAACTCAAAATTTTTTAAAAACCCTGCATGTATATTGCACATATAAAGAGACTGTTTTTTCTTGTCACTATTCCCTGAACACAGAGCAATACTAGTCACATAATATTTACATTGCATTAGGAGTTATAAGTAACCTATACATGACTTAAAATAGGTCCCATGAAACACCATGCCAGTTTATAGTTTATACAGGGGACATCTGCTGATCTGGGGACTCACAAGGCATCCTAGAATGAGTCCCCAGTGGATATTGAAGAATGATGGTTTCAAATTACATTATTGTGGTAGTTCCTGTCTTTGAGGGCTATGTATAGAAGAGTATTGACCCTGGTGTTGCCTGGGAAAAACCACTGTTAACAGTTCAGATGTAAAATGTCCCCCATATGCTCATGGACTCAAGCACTTGGTCCCAAGCTCATGGTTCTTTTCTGGTATACCATGGAGTCTTTAGAAAGTAGAACCTCCCTGGAGGAAGTGGATCACTGGGAACAGGCCTGGAAAATTACAGAGGGGCCTTCTTCAGGTGTCAGTTCCTGTCTGCTTCCTCCAAGATGTGAATGAGCAGCCTCATGCTTCTGCTGCCACAGCTGTGAGCCACTCTCACTGCCCTGCCTTACTCCCTTTGGCCAATAATATCCTTAAATATCAAAAATAACTCCTCTTCCCTTTAAGCAGCTTCTTGTTAGAAGTTTGACTAGAGTCGTGAAACAAAGTAGCTAAAACAGTCGTCTTCTTGGGATAGTTGGTTGACAGTGATGTGCTGGCGGCTCCTTTGGCTTTTCTGATCTTGGTCTCAAACAGTGTAAATTCAGAACACAGTGGCTCTGGACTAAACAATTTAAGAAGCTTTATCTGGTGTGTGAGTCAGGAAGTATGAAAAACAGATGCCCGCAATAGTGCTAGAAATTTCTACAGGCATCTTGGTTTTTGTTTCATTGAAAATGTCATAACTGTGATATGATGAAAACTTCAACAATGTCTTTATTCTAATTATCATTCAGATATTTAAAACCAGTGCCAGGATTTGAGAAGTCTCTTTCCCTCTTTTTTTTTTAAATCACATTTCAGATTTTTAAAATCATACATACTATAATAACTTTCAGATTCTTATTAAGGTTATTCCATGTCCTGGGACAATTTAGGCATTAGGGATGTGTTTATAGAAGAGAACTGTGATATCTGGCTTTATGTTAGAGTTTTTAGCTTTTTGGAACATTCAAGGTCCTTTGCTTCAGTATAAAGGAAAATACAGGAGGAACACTTGTCTCTCTGAGACAATGACCCCAGAGACAGTGGCTTTTTCTGGAAGATTCCCTGAAGCAGAGATTAGCAGGACTGGCTTCCAGCCAGGACTGCTACATGTGAGCTCTCTGGAGACATGGATGAACTTCTACCAAATGGTCCTCCATATTGTCCCTTCTAGTACTGGGATGAGAAGTGGCGCATATGTCTTTTAATAAACAGATGCTGTGATGTGCTTCAAAATGGCCATTTGCATACTAAATATATCTATGCTATTTTATGTCATCACTAGAAATAGCTAAGGAGGAGATACTATTATGTAACTTGAATAAGTTAGAAATTGAGGTAAAGGATAAGAAGTCATCTGGCATCTGTATATAAAGCTAGTGACGAGCCTGGAAGTGGAATGAGGCAAAAACCCTACTCAGAGGGAACACACACACTTGGTTTGAAGGAAGGTTGGAGAAGCCAGGTTCACTCTTGCTTTGTGTCTTGACTGTGAGAGGGACTCAGAGGCCCTGTGACCAGATCAGCATGACAGCTAGTTACTAAGTATCTTTGGCTATTTAATTCCTGTAAGATACAGTTTGCACTGGCCATAATGAAGATTGATTAGCTTGTTTTTCCTTTTTGGGCCCTTTAAGCAGTAAAATTACACATTAAAAAGCAAAGAAATGACTAGTTTGTAACAAAGTCAAAGAAACGAGTGCTGATCGTTAATGTGGTAATGAAGGCAGCAAAATAAAACTAAGGCAATGGTCCCATAGGATAAAGCGCCCCCAGCTTTTAACACACATTCCAAAGAGAAAAAAAAAGAGAGTAGAGAGGTGCATTTACAGCCATAAATGGGCTTGGGAAAGCATAATGGAATGTGTGGACTCCACTGCATTTTACAAAACCCTAGAAAATGACACGATGCCCACATGGTTAGCAGTTGAGCAGTCGATATTTGCTACAAAGGAACTACTGCTGTATTTTTATCTCATAATGGTATGGTGATGAGTTCTTTCATTTTTTAAGTGATGTATCTTGAAATACAGATGAAATGATAGAGTTGTGGGATTTGCTTTGAGGGGATGTAAAGGGAGGATATGAATTGAGAAAAAAACTGCATAATTGAAAAGTTGCAGGAGTTGCTTGTTGGAAATATGGAGTTCTTTACACCAGTCTCATTTCCTTTTTAGAAGTAATAAATTTTTCAAAACTAATATTTAGAATGTTTTCATATTGAAAAGAGAACAGTGATTGAAGTTGTATAACAAAGAATACTTTGGGAGCTAAAACATTGCTTTTTGATCATAATTGTTTCAACTGCACCAACCCAGAATTAAAAAAACCTTAGCATCAGCTAGCAGAAACAGACACCTAACCAACTAGATTGGCAGCGTAGACTATAACTGACAGTCGAAAACCCACTGGGAACCCTCAGGCCCCCAAACCATATCCTTAATAAGGCTTTTCAGAACCACAGTAAAGAAAACACAAAGACCAAGAAAAAACACTGATTCTGGATTTTTTTACCCTGATAATTTGTGGTAGGTTTCTTTATTTTTTGAATATAAAGTGACAGAAATAATTTGCCGTTAGAAAAGAGAAAGAATCTTTGACTATTTACAGCTTTTATACATCACAAAGTTTTTTCTTGTTTTTATGTTGTCTTTTTTTTAATTCATTTTAATTTTTGTTCCTGCATCATTTGAACAAGTCCAAACTGGAAATCTATACAGCTCACAAAAAAGCCCTCCGCCCAAAAGACCCCCCACCCCCACCCCACCCCCAATGAGAAACAAGATAAACCAAAAGAATGAAATCAACTTATTTCATTTGTTAAAGGTAAGTCATTTGCTTATATATATACTTTAAGTATTTTTTCAAGTTCAAACACCAAAATCCAAGAGAGAAAGGAAAAAAAAAAATAAAAAGACCCAGTCATCCGCCCCTCCCCCCATTCCAGAATCTCAATTGATCCCTGCATGTCCAAAATAAGAAAGAGATATTTACAGAGAACGGAAAGAAAATGAACAAACAAACAGAAAAGAACTCGGGAGATGGATGGGCTGGGGGGAATCTGAGAGTCAAAGGCTGGAGAGCCAGGGGTCGAGTGGTGGGGGAGAAGGGAGGAATCTGGCCTCAAAGAGTTGGGGCAAGCCTGAGTCGTCTGTGCTTTTCCTGGGCAGGGCACGTCATGCCAGGAAAGCTATGACCATTGCCCCTCCACTGTAAGACTTTGGGAGGGGTGTGGCTCTGTCGCTGCAACCCCCCCACAACGGATGGGTATTTTTGCTTCCATTCTTACCCCTCAAGCTCACACTCACACTCACAGGCACACCTGCATGTGTCAGTCATTGTGGCTGAGTGTGATTATGACAGTTCTGGCTCTCTTCAAGTGGAAGAAAGGAGGTTTGCCCTATGGAGAAGAAAAACTCATTGTTCTATCCTGTCTCTTCCCTGGTCTCCACTCGGATATGCCAACTACCTCCCTGGACAGACTTCTACACACATCATGGCTACTCTAAAGTATGGATGCTGGGTGATCATTGGGTAACAAAGCTCCTACTAAGATTCCCTCTCATCCATTCATTCCCCTCCCCCACTTCCCGCAAACTCCCTTATGAAGTCATGCCCAGCTGAGTTGGTATGGAGACAGCCTGAAGCAGGGGAAATCTGAGTCAAATGGAAGCCATATTGCTTTCTGGTCACTGTTGAAAGGTTGGATTCCTGTGGTCAGGAAGCAAAGAGGACCCGGCAGAAACCACCTCTAGCATTTGTTTCGCTTGTCTTTCCTAGAGGAGTCTGAGCCGTAGCTGGTATGTAAAACATGAAATAAGCCCTTGGGTTGGCTGTAGTACTCTACTAACACCACAGCTAAAGACAGGCATCAGATGAAGCTGGATGAACACCAGCTAATCTTTGTGGGAATGTGGGATGGGACAGGATGGAGCTGACAGGAGCTGCATTCTGGAGTGGACAGTGAAGCAGAAACAGCCATCGAAGTTAGAATCTAATCCATGCCCTGTTCAAGATTTGACCAGTTTGTGGAACCAGCTCTCTACAGATGGCTAAAGAACTTCTGTCTTAACAAATGATTGTTAAGAACACAGTCCAGAAAGTAGAACTAGCCCATCATCTGGGACAGAAGTACATGGGATCTTCCTAGAGAAATCAGGCTTGGATCTATCCTTGCTAAACTTTCAGATGCTATATAAGCGGATTTTCCCCCTACCTCCTTAGACAAATTTTTACCCCCCCATATTCAACATGCTCTTTTTCAAGCAGTCTCACTTAAAATCCTTCTTCCCTGTCCTTGTATCTTCAAATACTCTCCTCAAAAGCTTTAAGGATGTCTAATCATTTCCTAATGCTCCTGAATAACTGTGCTGTAGCACAAAAGAAAATACTAAATAAAATGATATGTCAGAAGAGACTTTCATTTGCCAGAATTGGGCAGAGCAAAGCTGTTTTGCATTCAATTTAGATTTCCTTTAAAGGGTGAACCAAGACTAAGGTACGTTAAGGAAAAAGAATTATGAAGGTGAATTAATTGGTAGCCTTTGAAAGTAGAAAGGGCAAGATTTATGGTGAAAATGTGGTCTTTCCAAGGTAAAAGTCAAAAATGTAACCTCTGTCCAAGATCAACACTTGTTGACCTCAATAAAAACATGCAATAGCTAGTCCTGCAATCAAGACCAGCACCCAGGAGGCTGAGGCAGGAAGCACACACACTGACGCTGCACAAGCAGACAAATCAGTTAAAATAGGATTTGCAGCATTGGCACTGGGAATCTTAGTGGAAGCTGAAACATGCGATGGAAGAGCATCGATGTTCCATGCACTGTTGACAAGGCCCATCCAACATGGGCAGCCTTAGTGCCTCAGTCTGCCAGCCACTGCCAATGCCAACTCTGAGTACACATAAGCCTCGCTCAAAGGCTCACAAGAGGAGGCCAAGACTTTGGAGCATTTAATGTCCCTCTGATGCTTGTCCCCAGATAACCAAGTATGGAAATGCCCTGTCTCTTACTAATTTCACATACTTTCCTGCGAATCCACAGTCACCCACGGAATCTAAAGTTTTCTGTTACCACCTTGGCTCTTTCTTGAAGTCTCTGGAGCTAGGTGAGCAGTAAGCTTTCCTTTTACACATTTACCATGCTGCTAGGTCAGGAGAGGGTGTAGGTGGCCAGGAGGGGGTGTAGGTGGCCAGGAGGGGGTGTAGGTGGTGGCCAGGAGGGGGTGTAGGTGGCCAGGAGGGGGTGTAGGTGGCCTCCTCGTTAGTCATTACCATTACCAGACCATCCTCATCTCTCTCCCTCAACACATGAAGTGGTAAAACCCAGCTTGAAGCACATGAGGGGATCCTAGTTTCCTCCCTAACCCATGCAGTGGTCCAAGTAGTCTTGTACTGCTTCCCTGGTTCCTGTGAGAGCATGCATTCCAACCACAAAAGTAGGTACCTAGGTGAGCCTACCTGTCCACATCCCAGCCTTTCTGCATCTTGACCTTTACTCTTTAATAGTTTCATCCTCCTTATATCAACTTCCCACACCCACTGTAGACCCCAAAACATCTCTGTCTCAACCACACGCACACCACAATCCTGACTCCAAGCCCGTAGGCCTTCTGTCCTAGTTCATAATTTCTAGATGATTCCTCCAAGCTTGATGTTTTCATTGCATTCGCTTACTTAATTCCCAAGCTTGCTTCAATTGACTCAGCTCGCCACCTGAACAGCTGAGTGCAACTGGAGAAGTTTCCTAGAACTTCTATAAACTCACAACCTTCATAACTTCAAGTCAACCTCACTGCCACCAAGAGTGTCCCCTATGCTTTGTCATCTCTCCATTCTGCTCCTACTGAATGACTGTATGACTAACTCGGCTGCTTCTCTCAAAAACTCCAATACTTGCTCCCCAACATATCCCTCTTTACTCCTCACTGAAGATTCATGCATCAGGAAAGATATTTTCCCACATGCATCGGCATCCAGTAGCACCGTCTCTCTCCTGTTACTGAAGCTCATAGACAGGCTCCTACCTAACCCTCCATTTGTGCATTGGATTTCTTCCACTTTCATTCATCAGAGATGGTACTCCATCCATTGTCTTCTCTTCCTACGCATCTTCAAGTTTTCCTCTATCCTGAATCACTCTGGTCTTTATAGTACAGGCTACTAAGAAAACATCTTCCTTGTACCCCACATCCTCCTCTACCCATTGGTGTCTCTATGCCATTCTGAACCCCTAAAAAAAGTTGTCTGTTCATTTTGTCCCTATCCTCTCCTATTTTCTTGAACTCATGAGACTTCAGTCTCCACTGAGCCACCCATTTTTGGAAGATGATCCACGTGGCCACAGGATCTCATTCTCTTGGTTGCTTTGCTTCTGGCTGCTTCTCCTAGGGTGATGCTTCCTCTCTGAATCTGAGTGGCCACAGAACTCGTTCTGGGAAACTCTTCTGCCTGTGCTTCCTGCCTAGACCCAGGCATTCCTGTCAAATAAATGTTGCTATTTCAGACATGTGTCCTCGTACCCAACATGATTCCTCAATTTCAGGTTCATAGATCAGATCAAGCTACTCAGATTTCTCCTCCAGGCGCCTGACAGGCACTTTAAGCTTACTGTACACAAGGATTTATATTTTTGGGCTGTTTCCTCTCACAGACACATAAACTTCAAGAGGTATGGACTTCATATTCATTCTATATCCCAGCAGTTAGACTGGTCTAGCAATAATAAGCCATCTCTTCAAAATACGTTCTGGAACTATAGATGAACTACACATTTCAATAAAAAACTAAAAGCCAACGCCAAGATCCTCTTTAAAAAAATTTAAAAACCTTCAAACATTTACATGGAAAATGTAGAGCACTCCTTCCAGTCTTTCCTACCTATAGAAGATGTGTCTGTCTTTGTGATTATTGTTCTTCAATATTGAGAAGTGACCCAAGGCTCATCAATCAATTGACCTCTGTCTCTTTCCACTTCTGCTACCTACCTCCAAAATGCCTTCAGGCAGTAGTGGAATTAATAGACTGAATATTTGGGAGGATCTCTTGACCCTTTCGTCTTTCAAGTTGGCTCAGAACATGAAATCTGTTCTCTTCAGTGAAGCTTTATAGCTTAAAACATTAGGCCTGAGTCCTTAAATGCCATGTTAATACACGTAAGACCCAGGATTAAATCAATCTGTGAAATGCTTGCTGTAATCGAATCTACCAATTTCCTCTGCTGAAGTAAACAGTAATGAGATTAGAAACCTGATGTTTTCACTGGGGATGGGAAGAAATAATTTTATTTAAAAGATCTCTCTCTCAAAGGTGACTTAACTTTGTGATCGAAATCATGCTAAAATTGAAGAAAGAAGACTCAGCTAACTCTATTCCTTGATCTATTCTGTTCTCTGTGCCCTTTGGCTTTTCAAATTAAGTAAATGTAATCACAAGGAGCATGAGGGGCTTCTACTGAGAATATTCCTGACTAAGAAATGGAAATCATCAACAAGGAACAGTCCAACGTTTGACACATGAGTGTTGGAAGAGTCCAGGTGCATCGTCTGTCACTGTCTTCCTGGAAGGAAGCATGCACCCGTTTCTCAAGCCAGCTCATCATCATTTCTGAGCAATCAATGGCAGCAGGAACCTTCTGCTAGAGCTCATGGGGGCCTCTCCGGGAGTAATAACCCTTTGGGTACAAGCGCCACTCACTCCGACCTCCAAATGCTCCTGGCACTTTTGCTTCTGGATTTTTCTCAGCAGAGTGGAGAACATGTTTCAGAACCATGCTCTCCAGCTTCTTGTCATCCTGTTTTCCTTCCACTTTCCCACCTTTCTCATCCTGATGATCTACTGCCAACAATTTTTAACAACACACAGAACAGCTGTTGGCTGAGAGGTTTAGAAACACCTGCCTGCTATAGACTTAGGGCTCAGAGGAGTTGAGGGTGGTACATGCCACAAGCACATTCAAGTTAAAACCAGACCTGCTCATCACATAGACCTTATGCCTTGCAAGGACAGAGAGAAGAAGGAAGCGAGAGGAGGAGGAAGAGGAGGAGAAAAGGAGGGAAAAAGAAAAAGGAGAGAAAGAGAGCTCC